>JAFBJU010000614.1:305797-437685 GCA_016785305.1 Colistium nudipinnis
ATAAATGAAATGGTGGCTTACATCTCTCCGTCAGTCAGCTTGCAGATATATTTCAGTTGACACACCGTACAGAAAACCTGCACTCAGCAGTGCTGTTTTTTTTAATCAGGATTGCTTCTCAATAATATCCACCAGTCAGCATCTATAGTTTCTGTTAGTGAGATAATTTGCTTAGAAGATATATCATGTCCTTAATCTTCATTCACTTGAAAAAGCACACAGGAGCATTATTCTTATTCAAAGTTGTAGTAAATTCAGCGACAAACTCTAAAAAGTAAACAATATTTGACCTTTGCAAAAACAATAATAATCTTTTGTCATGGAAACTATTCCCTCTTTTGCCACATCATATTTCAATTTTTTCCATTTCCACATATTTCCTTAAAACGGTTGTTGGCTTGAAAAGAGCCTGGCTATATCTCCAAACCAGATGTGTGCAGTTGCTGTGTCAATCCAATACCCCCAAACTCCTCTTGGACGATATGGAAAAGTACAGGAGGGCAAATGGTGAAGTCAGAGATTCCCCACTCCCCTTTTTTGTCATAAATCATGCTTGGCAGCACAGAATAAGCTACTTCTAGAGACATCGCTACTGGCACTATACCCATTGCCATTCATCACCTGAGAGGAACTACAAAAAGCTTTAAAAATAATAAAATAATGAAAGAAATTCACCACAAGCAACCCATATAACCTCTGGACCAACACAACCATTAGCAAATGTGCATTCCTCTCATGAAGACAAGGCAACATTTCCTACCTGTACAATGATTCCTTTTTATTGCCACTGTGACCTTTTTAGACATTTAACAGAGCTAATTGCTCTTCATTTACTCGCAGGTATGGATATAATCTCATGAGGCATTTGAAAAAGAAAAAATGCATTTCTCGCATGAAAAGGTTTTTCCACAGGTAAATCACTTAAAAGGGGCAAAAGGCATGTCTGGCAGTGTTTGATTTGTTATTATTATTATTTATTTATAGTGTTATTTTAGCTTCATAAACTTGACACATTTTAAGTGCTTCATGTCCTATAAAACCAAATCCCAATGGTCTCTTCAAAGTGTTGGTATATTTTCCTTTTTCTCTGTGTCTAGTGACCTTTTTTAAAATCCAGATACCAAACTGAGACACTTTGTCCAAACTTTTTGGGTGCACTTTTGTGGATGTGTATGCGTGATGCAATACCGACCGTACCAGCGCAGGAGAGACGCACATGGGGAATGATGTGCCGCACTCTCGCTACATGAACTAACCTTTAGCCTCCACCTGAAAACGACCGCTGTTTTTCATTGCCCTCAAAGAGATCTGACGGGCCTGGCAGTAATGGCGTTGATGAATGCCAGAATAAACAGACGGTCAGAGACAAGACAAAGAAGAAGATGAATGGGTTTGAAAGGTAAGCTTCTTGGCAGTTCAGATGTCATTTTTGGAATTCATCTGCCAGCATGAAAAAGGCTTCCAGTGTTTGTACAGACAAACGTAGTCTTTAGTGTGCTGCCTTATGCGTGGAGGATTTGGCCACAAATCACCACAAATTAGCCAAACTGGTCATCTCATGCTGTCTCTCTGTCTCTCTGTCTCTCTGATTTGTTTAACTTTATCGTATGTGGCTTTGCTGCTAGCTGCAGTACCAAAGCTGCTATGAATATGGAGGATAAAGCAATGTGTTCAAGTATGTTGTTATTGTTTTTAAATAATTAACAATTAGAAGTGGCACACTTTGGCCTCCAACTCTCGTTCTGTACATCCCATTTGAAAACTTTGCCCTTCCATTTATTTATTTGAAATTGCTTTCCTGTAGTTCAGTACTGTGAATACCCCTTTGGCATCAATCAAGTGCTGAACTAAATCAGCTATATTTGAACTCCAATGTATTAATTCCCTGCAGTATTTATTTCAAATATTTCAAATAATCCGTGCAAATTCCCGAAAAAGTGAGATCTTTCACTGTCATGAAAAATCATTGTATTATAATGGTGAGATGTTATTATAGTAATTTATTAACAAACACTTAATAATCATAATATGTACATTAATAATAAAACACTTTAAAATCATTTAATTTCTGCATTAAACTAGAATGTATTTATCAATCATTAATTAAGCATATATTTGAAATGCTGAATTAACAATGAATACATTTTTTCAACAAATCACTGCCCCACTGAACCTCTGCATTCGTACACCTGCTGTATGATCACCAGCCCCTGCTGTGAAGGACAGTTAATTGAACTGGAACAAGAATAAAATATGTGTAATATTACAGGTTAGTGTTTCATTGATGATCTTGAAAACAGATATTTGCTGCACATTTTTGACCCCCTACTATCACACCCAAAGGGGCAGTTGTACTGGTGTCCATAATGTCATATTTCACCCCATCCCTGCATGTCCTCCAGCCCCCCAGGGGAGAAACAACAAAAATGGTAATTCACAGAGAATTGGAGTGTAGCATATAGTGTCATCATACTGGACCACAGGTTGTTTCTGTGGATTTCTTTTTTATCGTGAGAAATAAGTATATGAATTTGTATTATTTTGACAGGTTCCTTTACACTATCACCTCCTGTGTAGTCACATCCTGTTAATTCAATTCCGGTTTACCTGAAGCTATAGAGAGAGATTGCAGACATGTTCGTGGCATGATACAAACGGCAATGCCGTAAGTGAATTAATTTGTTAGTGGACCAAATAAAGCTTATTTATTACTGATGATTTTGTTTAAATTTCATTTTTTAAAAGCTTTTAATGGGTGTTTCGTGTGCGTTTCAACATGAAAACACTACAACTACTGTCAGTGTATTGCTAATTAACTTAAGCAGCGTGTCTTCAAACTGTAGCAGAAAACCACAAATATAAAGCATTTTTTCTAGTGAAGCAACAGTGCTACCCACTGCTCATCAGTATGTTCTGTTAATTTAAAACACTCCTTTTATTCTTAAACATTGTGCTGCAAAAATATGTTAGCAATAGAAATATAATTGCTCAGAATTTCACTTTTCACAGACAAATTGTTCAGCTTATTCATGAGTGTTTCCTTAAAATTGTCCTTCAAATGTCTATCCCAGATAATTCACCTGTGGCACACAGAACCAAAGAAAAATCAGATTCCTCCCAGATACTTGACCTTACAGAGGACTTCCACTTTAATTTGCATTGAAAATGTGAAAAATAGATAGATTTACAATGACAAATGTTCTTGGATTGGTTTCGGCAGAGCAATATGAAAATTTACAGTTGCATTAATATTAATGCATCATTATCAGCTGTCTGATTTCATAAATAAGTACAGCAGTGTCAGCTCCATTGTAGATCACTTGAACAGGGCACACTTTGCAAAACCACACTTTATAGAGCTTTGTGAATTTAATTGGGAAAATTGCAAATCAGG
The DNA here is from genome assembly GCA_016785305.1 of Colistium nudipinnis. NCBI lineage: Eukaryota > Metazoa > Chordata > Actinopteri > Pleuronectiformes > Rhombosoleidae > Colistium > Colistium nudipinnis. The sequence goes on from JAFBJU010000614.1 coordinate 309,192, forward strand.
TAGTCAGCCGTATAACTCATTGTCACATTTAATCAATAAACTCTGTAAATCAACTCATTTCATTTATAAATGATCTTATATAGATCAGGCAACCAATTAAACAATTAGCATACATTTAGCAATTAATTAATTTAATCATTAATCACGCCATTACAGTTCAAATTTTAAGCCAGCAAATTTGGGAGCAGACGTGCAGGCTGCTGTTGGAGCAGTACATCATGCCTGGGGAGTGCAGATTGTGACACAGCTAGATTTACTGTGCTAAAAATCAATGCAATTAGGAGAGAGGCTGGAAGCTGGCCTGGGGTCCAGCATGGTCTTTAGGCAATGTTTGATACATACATTTACACTTGTGCACATACACAGAAAAACGTATTTTTCTATTTGTGGAATATACTGTATACTCAGCTCAGCATTATCTGATTTAAGTGTCCAGTAAATACTCCCGTTAGTTTTTAAAGTTCTGCTTACAGGTGCAATGTGTTGCATTTTTAAAATATCAATATCAATATCAACAAATTAAAGAGCAACAGTTTGGTAAAATGATCACAAGCAAAAGTAGATGAAATTCTGCTTGACCGCTTATCAAATGTAAGTGAATTTTAGTTGTTTTTATGTTCCACTTAATCCTGAGAAAATGGTTTCCAATTACTAAATTTTCCTTTTTTGGCATATCAGAGCGTTGTGGTTGAAAATAAGCTGAGAGTGACAAATGACCAAATGGTAAAATTGTGGTTAAAGAAAATGTACTGCAAGAAATGTTGATTTATATATATACTGTATATTACGTACATATGTATGTATGTATGTATGTATATATATGCTTTAGGAATAAGCATCAGCAATGCGACCAGTGTGCATCACAAACTTGTTTTTTAAATTGCAACCCACATCAAAATAATGTGGTCACTAAAGGGTTAACTCACCAGCGAGTTACCGTTTGACCTTGTGGGCACCTATAGCATTCTGTCTGAGCATGCGCAGTGACTGTGACCCGCGAGAGACAGAGATGCAGATGAGCACAAATGTTGTCTGCAGGAAAACGTGGAGTTGTTAGAAATTTGTAAAATAAGGGAAAGAGTTATAAAACGTTAGCTGTGGATTTTGTTCGGATGTGTCGAGTGGGTGCGTTAGCGGTGAAAACTCCGGTGAGTCTTTGACGATGCTAATGCTGCTAATAATGAAGCTATGCGCAAGCTTGATGGAGTCTGTCCTACTTACGTCATTTATGTTGTAGAACATTAATATAAAAAAATGTCGTGAGTATTTATTTAAAAATTGTAAAATACATCTTTGTGATAAGTTTGTTTGTTAGTTCATTAAAAGGCTAAATATGCTATTACATAACTTTAAGAATTGAGCTCAACTTTGTTAAAATATATTTAATTTCATGATTGGCGTCGAAGAAATCCATGTGTGAGTAAAGCTAAAATAAATAATCTTAAATTTGAGGAAGACTTAATCAATGTAGAGGTAATTTCCATTTACATAATGGTTAAGAACTGAAAGTGATTAAGATGTTGGAGAAATGTAATTTATTTAGAAACACTGTGGTCCATGTGATTGTTCTGTGCTATACGTGCAGATTTTTTGTGAGCCTGGATTTGAGCTTGAAGAGTATTCTTGTTTCGTGGTTAGCTATACCCAGTGAGAGCTGCCAGGGCGTTGTGAAATGGTGTACTTCTAACTCCCTCAGTGGATTCATCTTGGATCTTTGGGATCTCTTAACCTACCTGGTTAGTGAAAAATATGTGAAACAAAGACTTAAAGGACATTTTTATTTTGTGTTCTTTTTTTTTGTTAATTTCATTGAAGAAAAAGTCCTATTTTTTTAAGGTTCATGCACTTTACAACTGTAACAGTTGTATCCGGTAACCGTATTAAATCTGTCAACTGTTCACCATACTTACGCTGTCAAATTTCTCTTAAGAACCTAGTAATAAGTAAGCCATTTGCGCCAGTGCTACACAAGACCTCCACAACATTCCCAAGCTGTGGCCTTCACTCTGCAGAAAGGGGAAGGCATGGTTCAGTTTTGAGTTGCTGTGGAAAGCTGCTCTCAAACGTTGGATGCGGCCAGGGTTGAGGAGCTGTCCGGGCCTTGGGCTGCTGATTGTCTCATCTGTCTTAGCTAAGTCAGCAGGATGTGACAGCCGCCCTCTCCCTGTTACCCGCTGACCACTGGGCTTGGCATCCTCTCCGCTCACCTGCCCTATCACCGCCTCCACGGTATCTCTATCCCAGTCTCACTCTCACCTCAAAGTGTTTGCAGCAAGAATGAGGATCAACGCCTTGGTGTCAAAAAGAAGCAATGTGGGCTAACAATTTCTGACCGCGGATGTACGAGTGTCGGTTCCGGGTGCTGACTTCGGTTGGCTCCAGAATATTCCTTGTCTGACAAAGGGACAAGCCTTCTTTTCTAGTGTAAGTGATTGATTTGGTATTGCTTACTTTGATGTACAGAGATGTCGTCCTGGGTGGAAGTTGCGCTTTTAAAATGGAAGAATTAGTTTTGTTATTGCATGTCATCCATAGTCGCATATTTTATATTCATTAGAAACAAACTGCAAGATTCTGATCAGCCACATGTTAGTTCACTCACTTTTGCTAAATATGTATAGAGAAGGTGGAGCTTCCTCTGTTTCCTGGCTGAGCTGCAAATCCTCATTGTCGCAGTGACGGTATAGTGTCGTTCAGGTTGCTCAGTTCACTGTGTCATCTTGTCTCTGTGCCTGTCACTCCCAGAGAAACTGTACATCATTTACATGCCACGCTGTTGTGCTCTTTTTTCTCCAATGCAGAATGCCAAAATAATATTACACTGTGATGTATGATGAGTGAAATATCATTTTAATATACACATATACTGTACATGTCCCAGAATGTTTGATATTATCTGCATGTGGTCTGTGTTTGACGGAAACATGCAGCTGCTGATGCCTGCTGTATATTTAACATTTAAACCAAAGTTAAGAAAATAAGTGTATTTTACCTTTGAAAAAAACAAAAGTCCTTGAAAACCAATACAGATTTTTCCATTGATATTTCATCTTATTCAAAACATTCAGATTACATTTCATTTTTTGTGTTTGTGGGTATTTCATTGCAGTGTCTTTGCAGCCACTCTTCACGGCAATCCCGATCCCAGAGTTGAAGCAGCGACAAAATGCGGCTCGTCAGGGATAACAGATGAGTGTAGATGAACAGTGTCAGGTAAAGTGCTGTGAAAGACATTTAATGTGTTTTATATCAGTGTGTCTGAATTGTCCGGGAACACTTGAATCACTCAGTGTCAACCAAATACGGCGTAATGAGACTCGCCTCCTCTCATCTGAAGACACATGTCTCTCTGCTGTCACTCAGGCTAACGGAGGGAAAGGGGGCTTTCCGAGCCGTTTGAAGCACACTGGCTATATGATGGTACTTTGCTTTGCATCGGGAATTGCTCGTGCGGGATAATTTCATTAGATGTCTCCCAGAGAGAGGACAGAGGTCAATCTCTGGAGCCCATTGAAACATCTGGAATTGAGGAACATACATTCTTAAATGAGACACCTCACTGTTTGTTTCATGGTGTATTTAGAGATTTCCAAAACGCGAAAAGCATTATATTTCTTGATTTTTTTTTTTTTTACTTTTCTTACGTATTAATCGTGAGCAGTAGATTAGTCTTGGCCATGAAACACTTCACTCCACGCTTCTTGTACTGCTATGACAAAGCCTGGCCTGACATACAGTAAGAAGGCCTGCTACGGATTGTGTTTTTTCAAGTGGAATATTTATTTTTTGACAAAACTCTTAGCTTCCGCCATTAGTGGGCAGGGATCAGTTTTGTCACTGACTGCAAAGTGGAAGCCTTTTGTTGTTCTAGCCAAGGCTTTTTCCATGGGTCGGGGGTTCGATGGTGCGAGGGGTGCAGCAAATATAGTCTCCTTCTCTGTTGTCTCAACTGGAAAAAGAAAAAAAAATCAACGCTGAGCACAGAGAGGGATTTCTAATTATCCCCACCTGTGCCCCGCTACAATGGGAGGGTCGAGATGAAGCCATTAGCTGTCTCTCCACTGGCACCACCAAGAGTTTGTATACATCTGTGTCTTATTTTCTTTTCTGGCACAATCAGTCCAGCAAGCTAAGCAGGCATGACCGGATTTGGCAAGTTCCAAGGACTTTGGCAAAGTTAGACAAGGAGGAAGCGGTGAGATGTCGAGAGGGGGATGAGCTGGCATGGACTCTGTGTTTGCTTTCTCCCCTGCCTGTTACTTGATCTGGGCGTGTTGCTTGGAGAGGCTGCTGTGTTGGTCATAACAATCCCCTGAACGCTGGAGGAGGCAGACAGCGGCGAAAGTTTGAGAGAGAAGGCCGCGGAGGTAAATGTGATTAAATTGGTTTCAAGTCACACATGGTTCTCGTTTGTGTGTCGTTAACAGGCAGCAGAATCTTCCTGGTTTTGCAGGTTATCTGCGCTGCACGGGTGCTGTTCAAGATTATCGAGATACTTAAGCTCATCTCCCATTTGACTTATAACACTTGATAGAAAAAGGCTCGTTGTGATTTCAGCATTGTCAGTTTTGATTAGCTGAATCAAGCCCTTGTCTGGCCCTGCAAGTGTGCATGTTGTCAAAGCTATTTACGAACAATGAACAGATATGAAGCCCAGACTATTGCGGTCATGTAAACAGCCCCATCTGTATGAACCCACCTGCTCCCCTGTGTTTACCGGCCCTGTGAAATAATGAAATAAGTCTTGGCGCATTCAAAATATTACAGCGGTACAGACTTTTTGCACACAATAATTAATCAGCTCTATGGAATAAAAAACACTACTAGTATAGTAAATAGTACATTTATAAATTTAAAAAAAGAAGGAAAAATTCAATACATCCGAGCTACTGTATGCTTTTCTCGGGTGCGGCTATGTGCATTCATTCAGACCCTCATTCATTCATTCCTGTCTTAACTTATTTATATATCTCCCTGAGTGTTTGTTTTCATTTTAGTCCCTTGAACCTTGCCACCCTTGGTGTGACACCCGGGCTGTGAGCGAAGACGGAGAGGCGGCCTGGTTCAGAATGATCACTATCATTAACATTCACAGGGGGTTCACTTATCATCCCTGACTGGAGGGACATGGCAGCCATTATGAGACGTCCGCAGGTGGAGCGCCATGATACATATTGCATCTTGCCACAATGGATTTATGTATTCAGTAACAAAAGAAAAGTCTAATGAAAAAATACAGAAGGCAATCCTTTATTCCCCGCTCGACTTCAAGTGAGGCCACCATGTCCTGGGATGAGGAGGAGCCGAGGGGAATTCCAGGGCTATACTGACCTGTCACTCAGGCTGTGGACAAGGGGTAACGCTATACTTCACGTTCCGTTTACGTTTTACTGGCAGCATATTGGTGTTCTTAACCCTGACTAAGTCAATGTTTTCATACGGAAGCATGGCAAGTTTACTGATCGCAAATCAGACGCAATATTGATTGAGACTGTTACCAGTTTATCAAGGGATTTAAAATGTGAGTATGGAGCCTAGTGATAATGAACAAGTATGGTTTGTGAAAGGTCCTGGTTTTTAAAATGTTATTTTGCGAGAGGACACCTCTCAGGTCTGAAAATTAGGACCTGAAGCACACCCACCGCCTTAACCTCCACATTTCCAACCCCTGCCTCGTTACATACAGGAGTCTCTTGAGGGACTGTATTGCGAGGCAGGCATGTTTAGCTGAGCTGGCACTACTGTTAATAAGCAGATACCATGTTTACTGAAGACTATGCAGGCCATTATTCCAGTGTTATGTCATATAGACCACAGTGGAGGTGGGTTTAAAGCTCCTTTTTTTGTTACATTATATGTAGATGTTTCAGTAGTGAACTCAGTTGCGTCATTTCATAACATAATTGTGAATGTATCTCACAAAACAATGAAGATACATTTATATAAAACAAAATGTGATTCCATTCCATTCCACATTGTGGATGAACATTTATTACTGGTTATTTTGAAAAGATTCTTAGAAATGTACTAATTTCAAAGCACATATCAAGGCATGACATCCATGCTATCAGTAGACACATACTATTCATATTTATCCCTACATATTTTGACTATATGTATTATTTAATGAAGTTGCCTGGTAAAGTTCACTTAACGAAAGCATAGGAAATGTATACATACCAAACTGTACCCTACTGAGTTAAATAAGGCAGCAAGGAAAGAGAACCATTCTTTGACAGATTTCCTTTTACTTGATTAAAGACACAATTTCTATTCTGAAATTTCCGTGAGTAGAAAGGCTCCCAGACCAGTAATAACCTAATTGGAGAGGAGCCTCTAACTAGTGTTGCTCCTCTGTGTCCCTGTTTATAAATAGAGTCTATAATGGACCGAGGTGTGATGCCATCATTCATCTCTGCTCAGAAACACTCCAGGTTCAGGTCTTTGCTCATTTTCCTAATGATGCTCTTGTTTTAGGTATGTTTTCACTTTAAGGTTTGTACGATTCCACCCTAATGGATACTATTCATCACAACCTTCTGTACCCAAGTCCAGTTTACCCAGCAAACTTATTTGACATAACAAATTGCCAAAATGAAAGGCTTTTCACGCAGGGAATTGGTATATTTTTCAAACATGTAGGTAAATGTGGTAAAAAGTGCACATCCCATTCCTGTCCCCAAGGTCAGTCTCCATTTCCTGTTCACTGTGAGTGTTTGCTCTGCTGTGGCTGCGTGGTGTTTCTAAGCATCAGTGACAAATGAATCTATTGTTTGCTAATTTACTTAACATGGCTGTGTAAAGTGCTTTTTAATTTTCAAATGTTAATTGACTTAAAGAGGCCTTCGGTGCCAAAATCCATTGGCCCCCAAATAATAGGAGGTCTCCTAACAACAGTGCCTTTTGGGAAGCGTATCCCACATGATAGCCCCGGGTTATGCCTTGCCTTTATGTGGTAGATTACTCTCTGGCTCTAGCCCAAAAAAAGCCTGCATTTTAACCACTGTTTCTCCCATTTGCCTCAGGATGCACGTGGGCTGGCAGGTTGCACATTACCATCCTGCAGTAGCTTTTAAAATGTATTCTAGCCCTGAAACGCAGCTGGCATCTTGGCCAGCAGTGTCACATTGGACAGCAACCGTGGATGTTATGAGTGAAATTAAAATGTAACCCAGTTGGAATAATGAGCCAGAGGTCTACACTCCTCATTCTCCACATATTCTTACGTGTTCGTTTGTCTCACAAGCTCCTTACAAGAGCAGGCTTTGATTGTTGTGAGCTTATCTTACAGACATGGTATTGTATGATGCCTAAATGCATAATACAGTAGGGGCCTGCACTATAGTGCAGTGCAAGAGAGAGTGTTCACATGCATGGCTGCGCCTGTGTGCATGAGTGTGTGCTTGCTCGTGCCAAATACAGGGTCTGTGTAGAGTTATGTGTTGCTAAACAGCACTAAGATCCAACAGCCCAGTGTGATGCCTTTGGTTTCCAATCTCATGCTTCACGCCCGCTGCCCCTCTATCATGGATTCTTATTTACAGGCAGGACCCTCTCTGAATTCCCTGAGGAGCAGATGATGTGCAGGTCTAGGCAGGGACCATATCCCATGAATACCGTCCCTATCACTATGACAACTATTCAAGAGTCCTAACTGATCCAACTGCTTTTTTATGTGCAGGGCTGTCAAGTTTCTAATCTGTCATACTTCAGAATTAGATTATCTCACATGTGAATAGATGTGTATTGTCTGTCGCAGTTGGCTTTGTACTCAAACCCCTGTAGCTTATTAATCTTTGTGATATAAATGAACTAATGGCACTTAGCTGATTCATTTTCTATATCCTGGAGCTGCTGTCTATTTAAAAGAGCACGCAAGTCTGCTTCACAGTCTTTTGTTTTAAATGAATCATAAATAATGTCCCAACTTAACATAGTCAAAATGAGACAGAATATGTCAGCTATCCAGCGCTCTTTTTTTTCTGTGTCATCAAGATAAGCACATTCAAAAGCACATGCTGATTGCTAATTTTTCATTGCTGGCAGAAATACCCAAGCTGTTTTTAGTATGATTGTTCACCTCATTTTCTCAAGGCAAGTATATAAAAATGCTAAGAAGTTTATGCACAGTGTCTCAGACACCAAAATAATATGTTTGATATTTCTTATAAGTCACTTGCTATCCTGCAATATCAAACAATAAAGGTGCAAAAATAATTGCACTGTAATGCAAATATCATTTTTCATTTAATACCAATAATAGTTGATACAATTATAGGAACATTTAAACTAAGAAAAAGAACACCAAGCTAAAAGCCAAACAGACTTGAATTATTCAGGTATTTTTCCTTATTTTTATTTTAAAGTTTGATTATGAATCAAATCACAACAACGGCATATTCCGAAATGTTAAAAAATTGCAAATACAGTATTTGGCAGATAAATTAAGGAAGTTTGCTCAAGTAACCTGATGTGGTGGGCTAAAGGTGGATATCCCACAATGCTGCAGCCCGCCACCTCCTATTGTCTTGATAGGGGAGCAAGAGATGTACAGCGGCCTCAAACGGAGGTGGCATCTGGTGCCCAATTTGTCATGCCTGAATTACCCAGGAGCTGATAAAGGCTGAAGTTTTAATAAAAGTTGGGAGCAGCAGATAGCAGGGTGAAGGACACTGATGAAGTGTCTTGGGGCCTATTTCCAGCTAGAGATAAGAACCTACAGAGAGGTGGGTCGAGGGTCTATCGCAGTGTGATAATACACTGATGCTGAGGGGGAGAAAAAAAAAGTGCTGTTGAAATGCAACACAGCACACATAATGGAAAAAAATAATAAATAAGCAAATAAATAATGATGATGATCTAAACGAGGAGAAGCCGGGGTGGAGACTGCGGAGTCCTGAAGCGTCTCTGCCTGTAATTTGGCCTCCCGCCAGCAGCCATTGCTCACCCTCAGCTGCGACGGCAAGCTCCAGATGTGCCAACGGCACGTTTTGGATTTTGCCAGCTGACTGCACCGTTTGATAGCCCGCTCTCTGGATGCCCATCACCGGCCGCAGAGATAGAATTAAATGATGATGATCTTCCCACAAGTTGGGTGAGGAAACAACGCATATAAATCTTGATTTCATCTCAGCGTGAGAAGTCTTTATCCATCATCACTCTTAATGAACAAGTCATTAGCCGCGATGAATGGCGCTCTGGGCTCCTGCTCGCCACTGCTGCTTTTGTTTGCAGCTTTCGGGGGCAACTTCCTGTGCCCTTTGAGAGGGTCAAACTCATTTCTCCAGATGTGGGGTAACCTCTCTGCTCTTGGGGTGGCTGCACACGCATGTACTAAACAGGCCCTGGAAAAATGAGGATACAGTGAGGATTGCTCTGCTTTTGCCACACTCGCTGTTCCTCAGCAACTCTCTGCATGGAGGGAAGCACAGCATTAGTGAACTCTGTAGCTGCCTATTATGGTAATTTTATGTGCACAATCCTCCACTTGATGCAAGCTTGCAATGTAAACAGAAAACTGTGTTGTGCTGTCATATAATAGCACTGAGGAGATGTAAAACCATGCTGTGCCGTGCGGCTAGTGCAAAACAAATACTGTATGCAACGCAATGACGACACTGCAACTACACTGGATATATTTCTGTATCAGAGAACCCGATCAGTCTTTTATCCTAACTGATAACCCCTGTGTTGGAAATGAATGAGCTGCTCAGCGAGCCAGATTTCTTCAAGACAAACATTTCCCTCGGAGCCTTCGTTTTTATTTACAATCACTGTGCTTGCTAAAAGCATTGTTAAAGAATTTAACAGTGTGCACCATCTACCCCCAGGCTACCAGAATCTAAAACACCTACATAAAAGTCAACTCAAACTGTTGTGATCCTCGCCTCTTCCTTCTCCTCTGAAGTACGCCAGTGCTTGAAATATGAAAAGAGGAAGGCATCAATCCAGCTGTAGAGCAGTAAATGTGAAGAGATAAAGGTTGACACGGGATAATTGAAAATAGCTTGCACTAATACACCAGAGTCTGTGTTTGTATTTGAACATAAAGGTGGAGAGTGGCATGTGACTCTCCTTGTTAGTGACAGCTGCCATGTTCCCCAGTCTGCAGGGACATACTGTACTGGAGGATTCATTTGACTTGTACAGTATGTCGGAAGTTCCTCAAATCCCCCGAGACGCATCTTTGCGTGTTTCTGAGGATTCTGAGAAGAGAGGTTCCAGTTCAATCGTTCAATCAGAAGTTTTGTGCCTTGAATTCCCAGAACGTTTAAGTCCCAGAAATAACAGAGAGACCAAACACAGAGCGATCATGAATTGTGAATTGGCGGTAGCTACTGTCTTACCCATGGGATCGTGTCTGCTTCTCTTGGAAACGTTGTAATTTCGTTTTTTCTAATGGCAGTTTGTCCTGTGAGCAATGTTGCCGCTGCACTGGGGCTTTTTTTCCGGGTGATCAGTCTAATGCTCCAGTTGATGAAATAGAAATTTACTGATGTTGTGGATACGCCCCATATTTATCTGTGTTTCCAGTTTCAACACGCACTCAGTATAGGTGCAGAAGTGAAATACCCATTACTGCATGTGTCAGTGTCATAAACAATAGCGTCGACTCCTCGGAAGGAGGCAGGGCGGTAATGGAGGCAGTGCATCAATGTTCAGCACAAGGTCTGCACATTCACAATGGGAGAACACTCACCTGAGCATCAGGGAAGCTGGTAGGGGACGGCATTAGCACAAACACGTGTGTAGAGAGGGACTAGCTTGTAAAACCAGCTTTCTACACGCACCTTAAAGGGTCAGTTCCCTCAAAGCATAAAAAGCGCTTATTTCGCCGCTACTCCTTACTGGGCTCAAGCAATTAAAACGATGTTTGGCAAGACAACGTCTCTGTACAAAAACATCTCGGTGATAAAGTAGTTTTTTTTCATTATGTAGCACGCATTATGTTTGACAGTAAAAATGACTGGATTCAATTATTATATTAAATGTTTTTTTTTTTTTTGTGGTTAGATGAGTGGAAAGACCCTTTCATTGGCAAAATATAATTGACTGAAAGGCAGCATTGTGTATCCTTGTGGCATAACACACATACACTTTTTTATCTTTGTTTTTGTGCCTGTTTTTCCCTTTTTATACGTGGTTGTTCTGGTACACTCCTCAGTCAGAACAATGTGCAATATGTTTAACTGAGATTAACCTTAAAACTATTAGTTATATTATAAAAGTATGAAACTTTCACAGACTCAACTGCATGTATAAATATTTAGGATATTTAGGATTTAGTTTAATCCCCCATGTACACATTAAAAAAACACTTCGTCTCTGTTATGGCTGATAGATTCTAATTGTAATTTCTGGATGAATCTAAACTGCAGGAGTGTGGTTCCTGCTTTACCCACTGGTTGTGGCAAATGGATTTTTTTAGATAAAAAAACAAACAAACTTGGAAGTACTCTGTCCCATGAAAACCACAAGCTAGTTTTTTAGTCATTTAGCACAAAGCAATCAAACACCAGCAGGTATGTAAATATGGGTTTGGTGTGTGCAAATGTTTGGTCGGACTCCGAGTTACCTGATAGAACCCATCAGAGCAGCTGTATACTCGGTAGCATCCTCTTGCATCAGACGCTGCTAAATTACAGTAAATCACTTCAGGGAAACAGTTTGACTGACCAGCAGAGACAAACCGTCCCCGTGTCCTTTTTAGATCCTGCCAAAAGTGCCTCACTGCCAATTGCTTGACTGTTTCCCCACAGAGCTGCCAGCTCGTTGTACCTCTTGTCTTTGCACCGACCGCATGTCTCTCTTCTACCCCAGCGGTCATATCGACAATCTTTCCATGCTCTACCTGGTCTCCTCCACTTCTGTTTGGTAGTGGGCATGATATGTTCCCAGTGGACCTCCCTCTGTTGTTCTGCTGGCCCCGTAGGATCGCAGTCTGTGGTTAGGCTCTTATTATACCCCACTGTGCTATGAGAGGTGATAATTCAATGTAGGTTAATTATTTTTGCATGTTAATTAACTATTTCACAGTCATTAGATCTATTATTATAAAAAAAAAACATTAATTGCAGCTGCTGTAAATTCCAACCTGCTGACAAAAAGAAGCTTGCAGGCTGGTGCACCCTGTGTTGGTCGGCCACCATGGGTCATCTATCCCATGATCAATGAGAAGTGTAACCATCTTCCTCCCGATTTTGAAAAATGAATTCATTTAAACATACCTCTATGGTTATGCAAGTTTCAGCGCAATTTGACTCCTTTATATGAACGACAGACTTTGGTGGCACAATGACTCCAAGCAGATGCTTATTTTTCCTCCGAACTGTTATTCCCCTGGTTTAAGGTGAACATAACGCAGCTGCTGATGGATGTTGTTGGAGAGAAAGGCAGAGCGCTGCGGTGATGACTGTGGCCTTGTCAGTAATTCAGCAGATCAGATGACACTTCAATAGAAGAGCCAGAGTGTAGGGTGGAATTTGAAAATTGAGTTGACAACACCAACTATAAAGGCGTTATGGTCTCTGGTATTGGTCTTTAAATGGCTGGTGATTCTGTTGTTGAACAATGCGGTTGTGAAAGATTGCTCTATGAAGCAGCAATATTGCCTCTTGCACTTAAAAGTTTTGGCTTCAATATTTTTTTGTGTAAACTGAATAACAGCACAACAGGAACTGTCGGTAGGTGTGGATATATAGTACATTGGCCCTGGCCTGTGGAGCCTGATGAATGCACATATTAGGCATTGTGTAACCCTTAAAAATATAAGTCAAGAAACAGCATTTTTTATTCTTTAAGACCATCAAAGAGTAAGAGTGCAGAGAGATTATAAACCAGTGGTGATGCAATATTTTCAAGAGGTGCAAATGCACAGGATTTAAACAAAAGCAGCTGTGGTGTAACATTAACTTTGCGCTTTCCTGTCAAGATTTCTGTTTAAAGTGTTATTTTTTTTACCCTCGCTGTTCTGGCTGATTTAAAATGGTTTGGAGGAAAAGTCTGCAAATCCTCCTTGAGCGGATTACAGCTGAGGTTGGAAAAACTTGGGGCAATTTCATGTGCCTGCTAAATTGCATAGATATCAGTGAGTCAGAGACATATAATACTTTAAAGTCCTTTTTTTTCCAACGCTAAAAGCGTCAGTGGGACTTGGTGGCAACCTTGTGCCGCATTTAAGAGGTAACCTAAAACACACTGTCTTTTTATACGATGTATTATTTGTTACATTTGATATAGACAATATATGGAGTGTTTGCATGTGTATATGCTTTCAACGCCAGCACTGTGTGAGCAGTACTATGAGTGTGTGTCTCGAAAGGAATTGCATCAGCCTGTGAAGAATGCCTTTATGTTCCCAAACCCGACTTTTTAACACACATTTCAGAGGAGGGCTGTCAGCTTATGGCATATTATCTCGATGGCTCTGATTCTCAGGGGACACGAGGCTAGCTTGGAGGGATCCCAGGGAAGAAATAGAAGACACACTATGTGAAATGCTTTTCTCTGTCATTCCAATTCAGCACAATAAAAATCAAACGCAGCTTGGCCACATACCACATTTTCACCTGGAGCCCTGCACAGTAAAGTATCCGTCTCAGACACTATACAGCTGTTGTATTAAAAAAAAAAAAAAGAAAAAAAGAGTGCTGTCCAGATTCATTTTATTATTTTACAAAACCATGGACTATGGTTGAAAAATAAGCATTTTCCAGACCATAACTCACACTGTGAATTAACAGTAATCGTAAACATACAGTTGGGGTCCAACAGTCTGAGACCAATTTCAACCCTACTCCAGACTGTAGATAGTGTTTGAAATTCAATTACATATGATTGGAGTCTAGATCTGTAGAAGGTTAGATCTGAACACATTATTGTTTTGAAATCTTATGACATATGTTACTATGCCTACACAATATTTTTGAAAATATACCTGAACAAAAAAAGGAAAAGTATATGAATCAGATTTCCTGAAGCTGTACTTTTTAGCAGTGAGGCTCTCTGTGTGCTCTTGTGCTATGTTCTCATTGCTGACTGAGTACAGTAAAACAACCTCCGCCACGCTACTTGCCCTTATGGACCCAGAAAAACATGAAATCAATACTGCATGCATTTCAAGCAGGAACATTCTGTTATTGAGTATACTGCTATATAATGGTTTCCATTATTGACATCTGTGAGTTATGAAATAAAACCTAATGCAATGAGGATGAGGAAAATAGCATTTGAGGGTTTTTATAGGATCAATTTAAAGTGGGAGCAGTGTGTTCTGATGACAATAAAATGCTAATCTCCTCCCGTGTATACAACATCAAAAAAGGTTACAAAAGTGCAGAGGTATCAAAAATGTTAGCGCCAGAGCATGTGCGAAATAATCACGGCAAGCACAGACTTGTCTATCTTGATTTTCTAAAGCGGCAGTCTGCTGGAATTTAACTTGACAGTCATGAATGCGATTGGTTAAGTTCACCAAACACGGCATTCAGGTTGATGAAAACACTTTTCAGGTGAAGAAGGTTGATTTGATAAATGAACAGATAATCAATGTGTCTCTTAATCTGTAGAAAAATAAACTTTAAAAAACAAAATACCAGTTACACATAGAGAGCAGTAGGTCAAGTAAATGCTTTTTCAAAACTTTTAATTGTAATTATCCGTTTGCAGAATTGTAAAAGTAATCTTGATTCTTGATTCTTCTTTCTTAGCATTTCTAAGAATCATTAAACAAAGAGGCTATATATATACAGCCAGAAATCTAAGCATTCTTTTCACCACTCAACCCTGATTGTCTAACAATAATAATTTGAGTATCATGCAATAACTGGGGAATTCCATATATTTATTTCCCAGTGTCTCTGCAAAACAGAGCGTGTGCATACTACAGTGGGACTGTGCTATTGATGCAGCCCTGTGAACATGGCTGATCTCAGATGACCCCCCAAAACACACCCCTCCCCTCTCTTATCCATTACATGGGAGCTGAATGATGGTGATTTGGTTGAGGCCCAGTGAGTGCCTGTAGAAAATTGGTTGCTTGATAAAAACCCTCCTATCAAAGGGGGCTACTTTCTCATTTACATTTAGATGAGTATTGATTATTTATTTACTCAGTGGAGTGGGATTCTTTTCCAATCTTATCTCTCGTCTGTGCCTGTCACCTGGAAAAAAAGAGATAGAGTTCTTGACACCGCACTGAGATAACAGCATTTTGTCGAGCAGATAAAACTTGGAATGGTGGACCCTGCCTCTATATTCTCTTTTTTCCTCCTACCCAATTTTGACGGAAAAGAAAAAGTTTGGAAAATTAAAACTGATGCCCCTTGTGCGAAGAGGTGGGGGGAAGGTGACGGGATCTCATTTTGCAGGGGGAACAAGTCAAATTGGTTGTTTCAGATATGGCCAGGCTGCTTTCATGGAGGAATCTTATCCAAATTGTCACAGCAGTTTAGGATTTGGATCAGATATAAAATAATATTACCTGATAATTGTGATGTGAAACGGCACTGTACGTTTCATCTGCTACCACGTATAATGATATTTTATCCCCGCGCTGCACACCGAGTTATTACGATCCCACTGTTTGCAGACTTGTGTGGAGACGAAGCCCCCTGGACGCGTCTGTCATGTTCTAAGTGCTAAACTCTGGTGATGTTTGGGTGGTGGAGCTGGGGATTGGTCATGCATTGCCAATGAGTCTGGAGGCTGGTGTCAGCACGAGGAGCTGGGTGAGACTGACTAAAGGTGTTTAGGGTGGGAGGTGCAGCATGTGGGTGCTCTGTTGGAATTGGGAACCCCTGACAGACCCTGCCTCTTCTTCTCAGCTCTTTGATGGAGAGTGAAGAGTCTCTTGAGGTGGCCTCTGTCAGCTCTACTCCGCCTCAAAGCCGACACGCGGCTTCGGCACAGCAATGCCGCGCCTTCTCACCCTTCACCCTCCGGGCCACTCCCATCCTCTCATGGTCACTTCTCATCTCCTCCGTCTCAGCGCAGAGGATGTTGCCACATGTAAATGGACTTGTAATCACTCTATTTAGAGTGTGTCTAATGGGACGCCTGCATATGCTTTGAACCCGGAGTGGATCAAGGTTGGGCTGTATACTGTTGGCACGGCGAGAGGAGAAACATGGACAATGACTGTTCAATACTGGCCAAGCACCAGGTGAAGTATTATGGCGCACAAGGATTATAGCCCATTTTTCTTTGTTAGCCAGTCAGTCATTAGCCTAGTTACACATCTGGATCCCCGCAGCAATTTAAGGATATCGAAGGCTCCCTCACAAAAACCTAATTAGCCCAACAGGAGAGAAAACATCTTGTTTTCCTACACACCTAATGGATTGGACCAGGGTCTTTTGAAATGCAAACCCATCAAGGCGATTGCCGAAAACAGCCTCCACCCCTCAGCCACCCCCACTGTGTCGGGGTGGAAACATCCTTGCCGCCTTCGTGCTTTTCTTGATGCCTTCTGCTAATGCAGCGCTCTGCTATAATGTTATTTAATACATCAAAAATCCAATTTACAACCATTGTTTTGCATTTGCACCCATCCCATTGTTGAAATGAAATTTCCTTTGATAATATATATTATTATATGTGTATTATGTTTTTCTCCCCCTAAAATGTAGAATATTCGAAAACATATGAATACATTGATCTGTATCTATCTATAATAGATTTTGATCCCACGTACGTACATAACATAACATCTTTTTGCCTCTGTGTTTTACATATACTGTATATCACTTATACAAATGTTTATCAGGATTATCAGATACTTGCCTGACAATTAAAGATGTCGGTAGATCACTATCCATTAGCCTGTCACATCTCTCATATAAAGACAAAGAAACACACCAGGCTCTGACCCTCTACTACACAGTATGTCCACAGGAGGGGACCACACATGTGACCGAAGCTGTGTGCCATGACACATTGCCAATTTGGGAAATCCACTTGTGAGCTCAGCACTACATTCCACATCCATACACATTCATGTACAGTATATGCTCTTGCTGCTTTGCCCCAGCGCACATACAGCACACCAACTCACCCGGACCTCTCCAGCCTGAGTGTGTGCCTTGGCGTTGTTACTGTAGCCGTGAAGGACGGACGGTGAATTGGTCTATCAGCTTTCCAACAACAACAGAGGATGAATGGCAAGGTAAGTACAGCGCAGACTTGGTTAGCTCACTGATTAGATGACAAGCTGTAAGGTTCGGTCAATCAAGTGCGCTTCAAAGCTGCTCATTTAAGGCTCTCCACTTGGAAAATGACGTTTTCAGCTATCCCCTTAGGAAAGCACGAGTCCAAGAAGAGATCTCATGTTTCTATCTTTGCCTTCAGCTTGTTGCAACACTAAGATGAGACTCAGAGTTTTCTCCTGCTTTGAAAAATCCTGCTCAAAAAGCTTATGTACAGTATGTCTTATGTATGAGATTTTTTCTTTTTCACGGAAATATTAGATAAATGATGCCGTGGTCATTCTTTAAGTTATTTTTACTTTATACTCGTGTTCTAAGTCACTTTCATAATTGATCTGTCTCTGGGTTATTAGAAATCCAAAAGCGTAAACAGCCCTGCCAGTATTATTAATGAAAGAATCAAAGGAAAATGACTCTACCCCAGCTGCTATGTTGACCAGTGTTGACCAGTGTCTCACGAGTAATAATCTGTGGAAGTTGCATCACATTGCACAGTACGATGCACGTCAACAATTCTTACATTGTATTGCTTTAAAATATTCACTATTTTTCACTTTTTTTCCAAATAGTTTGTATTTTAAATGTTACCTTCTCTATCATCTATCCTATGTCCTATAACTGCTGACCGTACATTTTTTGTATTTTATTTAACTTTTAAAAAGGAAATCGTTTTAGTTTCACTTGTGACCAAACTTTTGACAGGTACTGCTACAGACTCATGTTGCCAAAGTTCAGCAAGAGCCAGAAAACTCACCTTTGTTTCAGACTCCCACAACCCCTTTCTTTTTGTTCACAGGCGCAGGGCAAGAAGCAGCGAAGAGGACCTGTCTGAGCCATCACTGCCTCCATTCCTCATGGCTACATCTGCCACAGCCTCCTCCCACCTGTCCAGTGCTGCCGAGATTTATGTGGCCGTATAGGAGGAGGCCAATCCAGTGTGCCAGGCCATGTGTAGGCTTCCTTTTACACTGACAGTTGTGTGTGTGATACTGCAGCTAACTTCCAGTGAGGCTTGGCCCAGAGTATCTGGAATCTGTCATAAGGGAAGCCTGAAAAGGTTAGGACAGTTCAGGGAAGATAAATGGTGAATTGGGAGGACAGCTGATGTAGGAACACAAACAATTCAAGACGATGGAGTGCACTGAGCGTGGGTTCCCCATCCCACCGAGCGTTGTGGTGGTTCCTGATACCCGCAAGCAGCAGCTACAGAGGGAGGAAGTCATCCATGGTGTGCTCCACTAAGGCAAAGAGCAGGCCATTCGCGGGCCACACTATTACTCTCATCAAAACAAATGATAAAGAATGGTTATTGGGTTTTCACAATGTCTTTTGTATAATAAAGCTCGTTAACTGCATTGCCCAAAACAAATGGGCAGAATAATCAGTATACTTATTGACGTTGTGTCATTTGTACTTAGAGCAGGAAGGGGAACTCTCACTATGGCTCCGGGCTTCGCCTTCTATCTCTCAAGAGGACGAGCACTAATGGCTTCTGAAAGCAGGGATCGAAGGGACTCATAAAGCCCTGCAGGATGAGACGAGAGGAGGAAGAGTATTATTAATCCTTTTAATCTGAATATGACACTTCTTGCCATTGCATCCATGCCTGAGACCAATATCATGCTGCATCACACTGACTAATTGCACATATAGTGTTGATGGGGCAATTGTTAAGGAAGTGACTTGAAAATGTTTTTTTTTCGTCTTTCAAATCTCAGCCCAGGTATATGATTTCCTTATGTATGTAATACAATTCATTATCAAACGTTATTTTCTGGTAAAGTTTCAGAATATGATGCATTCCCAATAAAATGTTGCCTATTTGTTAATATGTGCCTGGCCCACAGGGAGTTCATGGAGACCTTACGATTTGTACCTGAAATTGACTCTCATCTGATGTGTTTCAATGTAAACGTTCACGAAACCCCAAAAGCCAAGAATAATAGCCACGTATTGTCGAATGCACCAGATTTTCTCACATTTTGTATTTTTCATAGAACCAGGCTAGGTGTTTATTAGATTTTAATTACAACTACTCACTGCCACTTTATTTTTAGCATAAATATATGATCATGGTATTAATGCTCTTAAGTAACCGCCAGAAAAAAAAAACATTTCAAAATGGCCATGCATATTGTTAAAATGTTCATCTATGGAGAACAAATCATTTGACAGTGCCCCACCGCTGGTTTAAATATTACCCATGTTTTGCCTGCTGCTATTTTATATTTTCCAATAAAAGTTGATAGATAGATAAATCAAAGTGTGCGTCTGTGTGGCCTCCCAGGTCAAATCCATGGCGTGTGAGCCGGATAACTGACAGCTGTCTTTTCCAAATCACTGCAGACTGATATTTGTCAGAAGCCCTGTCTCTGACAGAAGATCTTGGGGTCTTCTCAGCTAGGAGACTGCTTCCGTTCCCTGCGAGGATTCACCTTCAGGCTGAGCGATGCCTGTAATCAGCCTTCGCAGATGTAATTCACATTACATTTTGTCATATCGCAGCACACTGTATCTTGTATATGTTTTGAATAGAATGATGATGCCTTGCACTTTATTCTATCATGTGATCATGTTGTTACTGCGAAAGCAACGTAGCGTGAAGCCACAACTGGATTTGCATTAATGATTATTTGCAAGGGAGACCATTCACATATAAAAACCTATAATCCTTTTTTGCGTCAAACCGCTGTCTGGCTTTTAATGATTCATACTTTATAATTTATTTAAAAGTCTATCTTGCACCACGTGGCACCGCTAGGTGTTTAGCATCATTCATCATCTGCATCAACGTGCACGGCTGTAAAGACCCATGCTGAGAGAATGAGTCACGGCTGCTACTGCTGCTTTGTACTGCTGCCTGAACAACCCAATCACCTGCCCCCACTCTCACTTTCCTCATCAATGCGAGCTCCCGTAATGTATGATAGAGCTATGATTTATAATCCATGCTCAAAATTAAACAGCATAAATTACTCTTATTTACTCTGCAGGTGATAAAGATCCCGTCAAATAATGTCACTTGAGCATAATTTTTATAGAACAAATGAAATTTGTTATCAGGGAAAAGCAGGTCAAGTTCATCAATTAAAAGTCTACTCTTTTTTTTTTCTTCCTCCCCTTGCTGTAAATGGTCCAGTGCTATTTAAAATGATTGATTTTATTATTTCTTCATTTATTAAAGTACTACGTGAGGCTGTAGCATGAGCAATCAGGACAACAGAAACTGAGTCAGCAAAAATGTCTGAAACTGGCACTTCACATTTCAACAGACTCTACTCTTCTTTATGACCGTTTTGACCACAACCACTCAGGCACAGCACGCAGGGGAGGACATTTCAGATAAAATTCAGCAGAAGTGACATTTCAGTTTAAGAAGGCCCTATTTAAAGAAACATCCTATTTCTACTTTGAGTGGAGCATAGATGTTAAGTGCTTTTATGTCTGTCAAACCTTTGGGAAATGACTTTGTGAATAATATATATACAGCAGAGGGAAGTGGAGGGATTTTAATAAATGTCTTGTCACCGGCTCAAATCATCCAATAAATGAGAGGAATCTATTTTTATGGGTCGCATTTTAAATTTTTTATTTGGTTATTTCTGTGTATTCAGAAGTGACCTGCCGCAATCCAGGGTGGAAAAGGTTAAAAATCTGTGGTACTTGGAGTGTGTCCCCCTGGAAAAGGAATGAGGTCCCCGGGAATGTTTCACAGATAAAATAAAAAGAATCAGGAGAATGAGCGAAAGAAGAGAAGTTGAATATATATTTCATGTGATAAGAGAAAGATGAAGCGCAAGAAAAAAGATTCCATTACAGCTGCGACAGTTACAAAACTGCTGCTGTGTGGAGTAGCCTCTGTTGAAAAGATTGATGCAATAAGGACTGACCTTGGCTTGGAGCAGGAGTCGGTGATGTATGTATGAGCATCTCCCTGCTAAATGGACCCAGATTTGTAGCACTAATATACATGGAAGCCCAGTACCAAACTCGCCACGGCTATAAATCAACAGCCACTTTGGATGTCATTTCTGGTTTATATTCTACTATTGTTCTGTGCTTTTAATTTGTGTCACTGCCATCTGTTCGTTTGATGCAGCTTCATACTGTATGATTTGGCTGTGGAGATACTGTGCAGACAATCCCTGTTAGACCATCAGTGTGGATTAACTGCAACGGATACATTTCTCTGAGGCTTTCTTGGTATGCAAATTGAATCTGAATTGAGTGAAACCTTAACACATTGTGCAAAAAAGAATGAAATATATGACAAATAAACATCGGGAACTTTTCAGGAAAGTGGTTTGGTATAAAAACCTCAAAGGAAAATAAAATCAAAAATCCTATTTAAATTGCTGTTATAAAGCTTTATATTTAACACAAATGTATTGTGGAGCGAGCCACATTAATTCTGTTTTATGTGCTGTCAGACAGAAGGTTTTAAAGCTGTACCTGCGTTTAACTTTAACTGACAGAAGTGTCTTGATGTTTATGTCTGCCATCGATGATGTATTAAAGGTCTTTTTGGGCTTCATAGTTCTGTTTGTGGCAGCCACTGAACTCATTTTATAGCTCAACAAACACACTCAATAGTGTCTTACCATATTTAAAAAATTCTTCCTTTTTTTTTATTTAAAAAATATTGCTCATGGACTTGATGCACATTTTCACACTTTGACCTGTAAAAAAAATATAAAGACTCTTAAGTTCAAAAGCTTTTTAACAGTAAAAAGTTCTTCAAAAACGTTTACGTTTTCCTTTGTATTCTTTGTACGTACGTCTTTTCGTTCGCAGCACATACAGTAGGTTAATATTTTCTCCCCCTTTTTTATATATATATGTGTGTGTGTGTATGTGTGGGAGGGAGGATGGGACAACGTACACTGACAGAGGTACAAAAAAAAAAACACTTTTGTTTTTAAATCCTTTGGCAATGGTGGAGTGGACATTGTGTCTTAAATTGTGCACATCACCCTAAACCCTAAACTCATCCTGCGCTGCCTTTAATAAAGCCTCCGATAAGCCCCCTTTCATCCCACGGCCGCTTCAATTTTAGTGTGCCTCCGAAGTTATTTAATCGGCACCGCAGTCGCCCATTCACAGTGTATTACCAATTCTGTCTGTGATCTTTATCAGTGCAGTGATGTATGTATGAGGCAGATGTTCCAAGAGCCAGAGGAAACAGAGGCCATGAATGAATGAATTATTGGACTCAAGAAAAGGAGCTATAGATATAGAATTTTGAGCCCTGTAATATGTTTGCTTTCACTCCCCTTATCTTGCCAGACAAAAATATACCTTATCTCAGGCTGCTGGGGTCTGCATGGATGCGGAGCCTCTCCAGAACATCCTCCTGTTCCGTTTCTTTGTGTTGCAGTTGGGTAGGTTGCTGCTGTTTGTTGGGGCTCTGGTTATTTTGCGGCTGTGTTGCTCATGTGCATGCAATGCAGGATGGGATCTTCTGCTTTGTTTTGTGTCAGTGTTTCTGTCAGTGGTGGGGGAGAGTGCGTGGGGAACTACTTTTGATACTGAGTGTTCTTGAGTTTAAGCGAACCCAACATAATCACCTATACACACAAAAACACTCACACGCATCCAAGGCCACACCCTTAATTCTGCCACTCACACACACAAACACGCATGCATAAACACACACACTTTTACCATAACCTCGTGTGCCCCAATTTGGCTGCCTTGACAACAATAAAACACCACTGCCAAATGTATTTTTCTCCATGTTTCCTGTTATGTGAATTTGCAATGAGTGCATGGAGAGAGGAAAGGGCATCTGCAGACGCGCACACACACACACACACACACTTAGACATACACGCATACATACAGCTGCGAGCCAGAAAAGCACTAGGCTGCTGGATAATGAGGGTGGACAGGGCGGAATTATCACTTCACATCACAATAATATTATCCTTCTCACAACTCCCGCAGCATCTTCCATGACGGTGTGACATTTCCATTTTACTCGAGTTTAATCTGGGTCCTCTGAATAAAACTATAGCCTAGAGGCCCTTCCCAAACTGACCCAGTCCTATTTTAATCACATGGAATTAAATAACTACAGTTTAACACCGTTCTTGTTCCGACAGCAGTCACGACAAGTGGTTGCACAGCAAACTTCCCCTCTAGTCAAATAAAGTATAAAAACAAAGTAAATGGAGGCTGAAGATGACAGGAGTGATATTCGCTGTTTGAGAGATAAAGAAAGAGAAGGAATTCAGACATCCTGTGTAGATTCATGAGACTCATTGATTCATTTTTATTTTCTAAAAAGTGAAACAACCATGACTTATGCTGACATACAACAAAAAAAAAGTATTCTCATCAACATGTTAATTTGGTGAGTCGTTTGCAAACAATCACAAATAAAGGAAAATGATAGACAATGTGATGTTTACATTGTGCCGCAGTTGTTGCGTTTAAGCATTTCGAATCATCACTGCCGGTTTTTACATCAGGGTAAAGGACCAACTTCACTGATTTCTTGATCAGATGTGCCCAAAATATTTGTTTGCGTGATTTTATTATTGGGACCCATGAGTTTTTCCTGCAGGTCAAATTGTACTGAAAGAACTTCCATTTTGCATTTTCTGGTCAATTCAAGTGCTGTGCTTCTCTCCCTGTGAGCCCGCTCTCCTCCTCCATCTCATTCCTTTGTTGCACTGGGGCTGAACACTATGTTAACCTAGTAATTGGCACTGGGCCTTCCCCATTATACGGCTTTCTATTGAGCCGTTCTACATGACTAGTTAAAGAAGATGGCATGAAGATTAATGAAGTCCAGCTAATACAGGAGGGGGTACCTCTCCGACACTTCCACTGAGGAGATAGCAGAGACCAACAACAGTCTGCCCCCTCAGCCGTTTCTTTACACCTTCTTTTCTAATATTGCCTGTTTTAACCCATGAACTCCAGACTTTTCTACTTGTGTTCCAAAGCCACCACAGCGTCTTGGCTTGATTTATGTCACCAGAGCAGTCAATCTTTTCCCTTTGAATTGAAACGCCCGGCTCTCCAAAATAGATTTTACAGAACAATTCACACTGACTGCCAGTAGATAGAATGGCAGGGCGGCACTTCGTGCAGTTTCATTAAACCATGAGGTAGCAGACGTGTCCATTCACTTGGGCCAAATGCACCTTTCGATAAGTCTACATTGCTCACTTGTTTTTTGTCTGAGTAAGTTTTGTTGATAATCTTCTGCTACCAGTAACAGAATAATAAAGCCTCAATGTTCAACCAGAGGTAAATTTAAAACAAAGAACTCATTAAAAAAATGTATAAATCCCCTGTGGTCGAGAATGCGAAAAATGATTGTCCTGACCACAGTCTTTATTCATTACCTTTTTCTATATTTTTGTTTAAATATCAGTTAACCATTGCATATTTCACTGTAAAATAATATAACTTAAAGTCACAATTATTATGCATCAGCTCAAATGTAAAATTCTGATTTCTCTCCAGATATATACACACACAGATTACACAAAACTAAAATTTTTTTACTGTTTACCTCGATATGGCTGGTGTATTACAGTTGCCTTTTCAAACATCCAATGTGTAAGTCTAATGTTCCATCCAAGTCCTGAGAGCAGATAAATACACCACCATGTTAAATAGCAACTCATTTTTTAGAGGTTTCATTAACATAGAACTGGTGTTTAAAAAACAATTAATGGTGAGATTGAACGAAAAACTGGGAAGTAAAACCATAACAATAAGCTGAGAGAAATGTGGAATGAGTTCCATAGAGGTGCGGGGAACTACAGAGACATGTAATTATAAAAAAAATAAAAAATAAATCTCACAACAAGTGTTGACAATAGAGAATCATTTCCTAAATGTGGGTGTTTTATCAATCAAGTATGTCTTATTTTGTAAACTAGATGCAAAAGAGGATCGCATATCATATTGCCAACTTGGCCACAAAACGCTGTCTTCGTATAAAGCCTCAGAGCTGCTTAGATGCCACTCTTGTGAAAGGTTGACTGCAGCTTGTTCTTTAGGCGCTCTTGTAATCAGATAAATTAACCAAAGCTATCAAAAGATTGCAATAACACTCAACGCCGCCATAAACCTAAGAGCTGCGACTGTGGCGGGAGCTTTATGACAGACGTCACCGGAGCATGCTGATTTATTTGTGCGCCCCTGTCCTATCGATCTTTCGTACGGAGGCCTTGCTTTGCCTCTCAAGAGAGACCTCTCACGCCAGGTTCTCACCAGCAACCATCAAAATCAACTCCCAAGCAGGGCGATATTGAATGTGCATGCGTGTGTGTGTGCACGCGCACATGCCTGTCTGCTTTATGGCCCTGGACATGTGAAATTGAGCCCCCTTTTTTTTGGTGTATGCCTGCATGTATTCCTCTGGTGTTTGTGTAACATTAGTACATCAGGAAAGAACGCAGCTAATGAAATTAAATAGAAAGCATGTGTGGGTAGCAAAGTGACCCGTATCCCGTTTGTGCATGTAATCAATATTATAGCTTGGCCTCTCTCGGTTGTTACTTTAATCAAGAACAAGCTCTACCTCTCTTAATCGCTCTGTCCCAAGATGAATGTTTCACAAATGCTGCTGAACATATGCTTTGATATATGCATCTGATTGGTGTGTGTGTGTTTGTGTGATGGACGACGGGCTTTCTTTTTCATTTGGGTTCCAAGGAATGTTATAATTTGGATGGCAAATTTCATTAATTATTCTTATATATTAAGGCCTTTTAAGACTCTCCCTTCTTTTTCATAAAGACACCTTTTTGCCATGTTAATCGTAAATGAAAAGTATGACACATAAGGGCACCCAATCATATGGTACACATTGCCTCATCCTTTTAACAAATATGTTTCATAGCCCTATTAAAAGGGGTCTTCATCCGTCCTGTCAAGAGGCAGCCTAGCAGGGTTTTTTAGTTTAATTACACTATCCAATTAAAAAAAATAGAGAGAGAGAGGGAGAGAGAGAGACGCGTTCTGATTCGCCTCTCCTTGGGTTTGAGTGGATATGACATTTACAAGGCTCGCCTTTCAAGCAGACAATGGCGTGATTGATGAGGTGCAGACGCTATGAAGGAGGCGATTGCCATGTGGAAGCAGTGCTTAGTGCACTCTGATTTATTTATTATCTGTTTCTGAAGCAAGGCTGGCTGCTGCAGGTCCACACACTGCTAGGTGAGGCTGGAGGTGGACTGCAACCTTGGTGCTCTGTGCTCCGGGTTTAAACAGCAGCAAGGCTGTAACATGACACTTTAACATAAGAGGTACCCCTGTAAGGCCCTGAGTGGCAGTATCTGAAGGAGTATCAGGCCTCCAAATTGTTGTGCTCTTTGTGCGGTGGTGTTGAGTCCAGTAAATGTTGCCGTTATTGACACTGACACGCTGTGGTCAACCAGCAGGGGCCTCTTGTTAGCTGACTCTTGCTGTTTTGTGTGTTTAGAGAATGATTAATTCATTCGGTAGGGAGAATAGCTGGATTCAGTCCATAGACAGATGCTGACGAGTGGAAAAGCTAGGCTGGGGCACAGGCATTCCTTGCCTTCATGTCAAAAGCCCTTGATATAATATTAAAAAAAGAAAACACATTTCCAGTCTCATGTCAAACTGTACTTTTTTCTGGGTTATTATTATTACAGAATTATGCAAAAGACGCCAACACAACCGAGAGACTGAAGCCTCTCGTTAGAGTCCATTTGTAAAGAATTCATTATCACACTGCAACAGAGCTTTTATGAAACGAAACCCTTTTTTTTCAATCTTTTGTTCTGGGCCGCAATACTGAGACGTTTTTGGCACAAATGCAAGCTCTTGTATCCTGCTATGGAGCTCACTTGTCTTAAGAGGAAGGTAACATCTTGATTGGAACAAGTTGAAAAGGCCTGGCACATTGAAATCAGTGAGGCGTGCTCACTCACTGTAGCGGCAGCACCAGCCTCATCAGAATCTACTGATGAACTTAGCCTCTGACATCTCTCTTGTCTCCACACTTGTACTGCAATGGAGTCAGATTAATCGAAAGCAATATTTCATTTTTTGCACATATATCCCGGTTGGGTTTCATGAACAGTTAACCACCCATTCTGGCTCGCGAGGGTATCCATAGTGATGTCTCCTACTCGCCTGCTCTTAAAAGTAATTGCATTTTGTGACTCAAAATAAGAATGTATTCTCTCTGCTACTTTTTAAATATAGTATTTTGCGAGGGGGCAGAGGTTGTGGATGGGTATATTTGAGTAATAAAAATGCTCAACTCTGGGTGGAGAGAATATATTTATAAAAAAAAAAAACAACATTATTTCCGCTCTACCAGAGAATAAATATATCTAAAACAGAAAATGTGGTCCAAAACATCATCTCCTTCATACCAGTCAGACTCAGCAGTGATGGGTGGCACTGATAACTCAGCACGATGATGGTCAGCCCTTGGAGGGAGAGCAAGGGTGAGCCACCTTTGTTGTTTATGTGCTGCCTCCCTGGCAGCCTCCTCCATACGGAGACTCAAGGGGGGAGTCAAGAGACAGATGCTTAACGACTCCCTCAAGGCCACAGCTCTAGCCCTTATCTCATCCCCAGTTTGCGCAGGTTGCCATAGTAACTGACCAGAACACTTGAAAGGATGAGTAACACTACCGTATATATTGGCCCACTAGCTACTCGAAGAATTTATTGAACGCACATACCGATAATAACCTCATGTATTTTTGGATTAACGTAGTAATAATGTCCATAGTGTCGTTTTGCTGATTTGACTGAAAAGTGTTGTTGACAACGGTTGTAGCATTTTCATTAGGTGCCTTATTTTAAGTGAGCTTTAGTTAATAATCAACTCAGTAATCTGACGTCGATGTGGCGTCTCCCACGGTACCTCAAGTCATCTAATTTGAAATGTTACCCTGAGCTATATTCCCATTTATTATAAAAAATTGACAAGGACAATGTCATACAATAAATTATTCTACAGCTGCTGTCACGATGTCAATTACTGTACCACACAGCCACAGAGTAAATTTATAAGTGTGAGAAAAAGGGATTAAATCCACTGGAGAAATTGTACAGTGTTAGATGAGATTCTGTGTGTTGGGCTTACTCTTGAACATGTACAATGGTATATGAAATGAAAAAAATAAAATTAAAATCAGCGGTGTCCGCTGTGTAGTCACAGACTGGGCCTTGAAGAAGAGACTAACCTAACAAGGACTGGTTGCACCGTTGCTGGTTGCGCCAGCATGTGCACCATGGTGATCAGACAGGTGTTTTGACATCTCCCTCTCTCCTCTCACAGAAACATCTGGCACTGCTGCCAGGCCTAATTGTAACAGTATCTTGCGGGCTGTCAGTAACCTGGACACTAACAAGCAAAACAAAATTATAATAAGGATGCAAGTAAACTGTTGGCTTATAAAGCATATTTCTTGGAGAGGTTACACACATTTGACTCGTTATTATTTGATTCTTATTTATTCTTACAGATATCCGCTGATGTGCTGTGTTTGCCCATTACCACATATCTGAACACTTCCAAAGTAACTGATACTTCTCCCACTTAACGCTCCACTTTCCCTAACCATTATGGCACAACATCTAATAACTGTGACCTTGTTGTCACTGGACAAATGTCCCCATGTTAATGCAATGAGTGTTGGCTGCTGGAAAGATATTTCTTTCATTTTATAAATATCTTCAATTATCAATTATCGTTCTGTGTAAAAACACCATGGCTAGTTTGAATTTATTAAAACCAGACAGTATTGTGCCCCTGCAAAATAACGTAGGGGCTGACGTTATTGCGCTACAGATTTTTGTGCCAATCTTACTTCACAGACAATATGGTAATACATGTCACCTGAGGTTTGAAGAGTAATAGTAGTAATAGTAGTAGTAATTGTAGTTTTGGTAGTTACCCCTATGTTACCTAGTAGACCCCTAGTTATTAGCATAATGTTATCATAGAAAAATACATGTCAGTCAAGTGTTCACAGCAGACTGTAAACAAAGCTCCACGTCTGATTGACGATGCACTCTTTATGACTTTTGATTATGCCATAACACTACTACAGTGTGTGTGTGTGTGTGTGTGTGTGTGTGTGTGTTCTTTGACAAATAGAAAATGAACAGTTTTATAAATGTAGACAAAAGGTGTTAAGTGGAGCTGTGACAAAAAAATTAAATGAGTACAATAAAAATGGTGTGAGCCATTTTACGAGTGACAAAAGATGCTTACTTTTACAGTGTCCAGAGGACAAATTCCTGTGTCAGTTGTAGGGAACAATTACTTAAATAACTAGGCTTTCAAAGAAGAGATTGATTGTCGAAAAGCTGTTTTCTGTGGAGAATCCATTAGGGGAAACCATTTTTTCTAGCTCCTTGACATAGTGTTTTTATTAATTTCGACTCGCAAAGACGCATGATTCTTTCGGTTTTTTTGCAGTTCTGTCACTGGCCTGCATGATGAACTATGCTGCGTTAGGAAAAGTCATCAGACGTACATTTTAGATTCAACCCCTGATTTACTGTGGTTATATACATATACACATATTTCTCAGGTTCCATTTTCTCTTTCATTCTGCACTAAAACAATTGTGTGCAGTAGAACTGGATGTCCTGACTGAACTGTGATGTCTTGATGTGAGAAGGAGGTTGTTTGCCATATTGTCGGTGTGTGTTTGTGTGTCCATATGTGTTTTCTGGCTGCAACAGTACGTCAGTATCTTCTTTATATTCACAATGCTTAGCACCAACTCAGTACATGCTCTTCACACTGCGACGAGAGGTGAGGGCTGGGGGCCTGCTGAAGGTTATCTCCCGGACAAGCTACTTAGAGATGCCAAAGCCTCATTTGACCACCATCCACGTCAGGCAGGTCGAGCCCCGTCATCTCCAAAACCCAGATTTGGCTTTGTCTTACATCGAGGAAAATATTTTGTCATCTAGATCTCATTTCTGGACTTTATGCGATAGGCCCTATCCTTGACTTTAATGCACTACTGTAAAGTACCCAGATGATTGATATAACCTCTTCAGTAGTGTGATGAGGGGTTGGGTTGGGGGTTGGATGTTGTTAAAAACGTATCAAGCTGGCGGAATGATAAGGCATCTCCCTGAATGCTGTTAATGTGGGGGGGGGGTGCTGTGGCCATCTTGAGTCCCCCTTCTGTTGTGCTGATGGGACAGAGCCACTGCCATCTGCTTCCCATCCTCCCCGTTCCCCCACCCATGGACACGGCCGTTCTCAGATGCCCTCTCGCATTGTCTTCCATCTCTCCTTGGAGGTCATGTGGCTTGTAAATACAATAGCCTGAGGACTAAGAGACAATCCAGGCCTTTCACCTTTTCCAATAAAATACATATGGATTAAGAACTAACAAAAAGTAAGAGTGCAGAAAAGTGTCAGAAATATGTAAATATATATATTTATTTTTATAGAACAAAAAGGTGAAAAAAGTCATAAATGTATTTTTTATATATATATTAAATATAAATATTTAGTTTTCTGTCAAATTTTGGAGGACATACTATACTATGACATTGTTCAATTTTTATCACCATTACCACAAATGTTTACGTTGCCGAATTTGCTATGCATGTTTCTTCTTCAATTTTTTGACTTTTTTGGACAACATCCTATACTATGATGTTTTTTAGCTAATTTTGGACGACATACTATGACGTCTTTCACTTTTTAAATTTTTTTTCACGTATACCACAAATGTTTGCATTGCCTACATTGTTATGGATGTTATGGAAGTCTTTTAATGTTTGTTGACTTTTTTTCATAATTTTTGGACTACCATATTTTTCACTTTTTTCATCTCTACCACATATTTCTGCATTGCCGATGTTACTATGCACATTTTTTTTCATATTTTCTATTTTCAAAATTCTGACGACATATAATACAATAACGATTTTCACTTTTTTCCACTTTTATTTCACCTCAACCACAAATTTTTCCATTGCTGACGTTGCTAATCATGTTTGAATTGTTTTTACATTTTCTGACTTTTTGGACAACATACTATAATATGACGACTTTGGTCAAATTTTAGACAACATACTATACTATGACATTTTTCCTTTTCTTCACTTGTTGTTCAACTCTACCACATATTTTCACATTGCAGATGCTCGATAGATATTTCATTTTTTTTTTTTTTTTTTTTTTGACTTTTTGGACAACATACTATACAATGACGATTTTGGTAATTTTTTTACCGACAAACTATACTATGACGTTTTAACTTTTTTAACTTTTTTTCACCTTTGCCACAAATTTGGCATTGCCGACGTTGCAAAGAATACTTCAAGGGTTTTTATTTTTTTTTATTTTTTTTACTTTTTGGACAACATGGTATAATATGACCATTTTGGTCAAATTTTGGCAAACAATCTATACTATGACGTTTTTCACGTTTTTAACTTTTTTTGCACCTCTGCCACAAATTTGGCATTGCCGACGTTGCAAAGAATATTTCAAGTGTTTTATTTATTTGTTTGACTTGTTTGGAAGACATAAACATTTTTTTCAAATTTTGGATAACATACTATATTATGACATTTTTAAATTTTTTCATTTTTTTTTTCACCTGTACCAAAAATGTTTGCATTGCCGACATAGCGTTCCATGTTTGAAATGCTTTTCAATTTTTAGACTTTTTTGACTTTTTGGACAACAAACTATAATATGATCATTTTGGTCAGATTTTGTCCGACATACTATACTATGACATTTTTAACTTTTTTAACTTTTTTTACACCTCTACCACAAATTTGGCATTGCCGACGTTGCAAAGAATATTTCAAGTGTTTTAATTTGTTTTACATATTTTGACTTTTTGGACAACATACTATGCTATTTCGTTGTTTCCACTTTTTTCACCTCTTCCACATTGCAGACTTTGGATTTTTCTTAATTTTTTTTGACTTTTTTCACTTTTTGGAAAATATACAATACTATGACGTTTTTGTCCAATTTTGGACAACAAACTATACTATGAAGTTTTCACTTTTTTCACTTTTTTTTCACCTTTACCAAAAAATGTTGCGTTACCGACATGGCTATCCATGTTTAAAGTGCTTTAAAAAATGTTGACTTTGTTGTCTTTTTGTAAATGCTATATTATCATTTTGGTCAAATTTTGACCGACAAACTATACTATGACGTTTTTCCCTTTTTTCCCTTTTTTCTACCTCTGCCACAAATTTGGCATTGCCGATGTTGGCAAGAATATTTCAAGTGTTGTTAAAACAGTGTGACATAAAGTTTTTTTCAAATTCTGGAAAAATATATTATGACGTTTTTCACTTTTTTCAGTTTTTTCAACATACAATGCGAAGACTTTGTGATCAAAATTCGGAAAGCATGCTATAATATGAGTATTTTGTTCTTTTTTTCAAATACTTCCACTTCAATTGAATATGCATGTTTCTGATCCTTTTATGCTTCCTTTGAAGTTTTGATTTTTTTTTTGCTTTTTCAGATTTATTGACAACTTAAGACTTTTTTTTGTCCAATTTTTAACAAGGTATCTAAAAAAATATTATGAAGTGAGAAAGATCAATAAATTAATTAAAACTCAAAATTGTGAAAAAATATCACTAGGTCATTCATAAAGTCATATTCTTATGAAAGTGTGAAAAAACATCATAGTTTACAACAAATAATCTGTAGCTAAAATATATTAAAATACACGTGTGTGCGCGCGTGCATCATCACAGGACTAAAAAAACCTTGGGGCTGATAGAAGTGTGCTTTGTAGAGTATTATGTAAATGTGAGGCGAAGGAAGTGTATTCCAGGAAAAGAAAGAAAAAAACACTATTTATGTGTCCTACATCTCAACTTCTATTTCAATCACCCGCCGCACCCTTAGCAAACCCACCCCCGAATGGACCAGCAGCTTTGCTGCCGGGTAGTCTGGTCCTCCTGTGACTGACACCCTCCACTGCTGCCCCCCTACCAGGATGCTTCACACACAACCTGGGGGGGCATGTAGAATTAGCTTTGAAAGTAGGGCACGGATAATTGTCCAGACAAGAAAGTGTATCAGTGCTCTGTCATGTTCAAGTTCCTGCCACTCAGCCTCATAAGGGCTAATCCTGGAGAACTACCTCGCGCTGCAGGGGCAGAGTCGCTCTGCTTCATGACGTATTTCTCTGCACTGGTACATACATGTTAATGTACTCCTCAGCCCAAAGGTAGCTGAACATAATTAATATGTATGAAAGGTGAAACAGGGAAGAAAAGAGGGGGTTTTGATTAATTGTTCCACTGTGTTGGCTTTACCGTATTAATAACCAGCAGGATTAAGAAGGTCAGGGCTGACCTGGTAAACATTAAAATTTCATAGAAGTGCTACACATAGATGACAGTAAAAAGACAGTAAGCATACACACGCAGGCTCTCACACTGGCATGAATATAAATTACTCACATGGCGTAACACCAAGCAAATCTGAAAAGTGTGCTGGGATGTCATCAATAATAAACAGGCAGGCTCCCATTTATTAGAATAGTGAAAAGTCATGTTTTCTCCACTGTGGCCTATTTTAAAAGTGCGTCTGCGGGGATGGAGGAAGCCCGCTGTTCTTGTGTCGGAGCAGCCTTTCCAGGTCCCCACTGGGAGGAGGTATGGCTCGCTAGCAGCTGAACACACTCCTCATTCTGGTGGGACAGCACTGGGACAAATAGCATCGGGAATATTTTTGCAAAAGGCATCACTCCAGCTAGATTTCCTTTAAACTGTGTCTCCATTCTGCTTATCATGTAAAGATCTGGGATTTTATTAGCCATGAAAATGTTCCGTATATTTTTATGCTTTAAGCCATAAAATGTAATGAAAGGGGAACACCCCACGGTGCATAAAAATTGTTCAGATTGTAGCACGCCACCAAAGGATCCAGCTGATACAAGGCCAAAGGGTCCCTTTTTATCTTTTGATTCTTGCGTTAACCTTCCATTAAAAATTATCTATGTTATCATCACCCTAGATTTAGGCTAATAAATTCCAGTTTTATGAGCCATCTTGGAGGAGAATTATCATGATGTTATAGTTTAAGTAACATATGTTCCAATTTACTGACATCTACTGGATTTGACGCGGCATCAGCCATCCATTCACATCATCATCATTTCATGGCATGAGATTCCCTGCAATAAGTCGCCTTTGGATTTTGGTGATCAAGCAGCACATGGAGCCAGAAATGAACAGGCTGCTGCATGGCTAGCAACACGGATTGATTTAGAAATGAATGGGCTTTTATACTTATCATGATCATGCAACATAATGTAGCAGAGTCTCTTTAAATAAGAAAAGCGACAGCCACTGTACTGAATAATCACCCAATTTTCTATGTAAGAATCCAATTTATCTGTTATGCTGAATCCTTATATTTAAGTTATTTATTGAGTGGAGCCCTATTAACAAATACATACATTGAATTTTCAAGTGATTGATGTTGGAAAATTATTTAAAAAATCTTTCTCTTTCGTTTTTAACACAGCAATGTACTTTATTTCTTCTACTGATGTATAGCACATTATGTAGCAAAAGACTATTTATGATACATTTTGCATGAGTTGTAACTAATGTTTGAATTATAGCCAGAGTTAAATATTTTCAGAGGTCATGGGAGATGTTTGAAGTCTATAAGATGTTTAGTGCCAGGTTTACCCGGAGGAGGTTGGCAAATACAGATGTAAATCTAATTTTCAAAGGTTAGTACTTTGGAGAGTTCTTAGCCATAAAAAAGAGAGTTGGGTTCATAACTTCTCCTTGTCCTGTAGAGCTTTTTCGCACGCTCACTTGATTTATTAATTTTGATATGAAGATATTTTTATCACATATCAAATGTAAAATGGCGACAACAAAAAAATATTTAGGCCTAGGTATGTGACTGGTGTTGGATTTTCCCCCTAAAAAGTAATTTGTTCCCTTTTTTTATCGTGCACTGGCATCAGTAATTCTGTGTGGTAAAGGAGAGTCACAAATGTCACAAAATGCAACTGGATTGATATCACCGAATGTCGACCGCCACTACGTAGGGCGAGCCTTTCAGTAGGTCAGTCGGAGTCAGATTGTGGAAGGGAGACTCAGGGGCAAAAAATGAAGCTTCCCTGGACAGCTGCTCGCAATAACGTGAATAGATGTCTTCCCCTCTGCAATTAAACCCTCCCTGATTACGTCGCTCTGGCTATCGATTGGAAACTTTCACTTAATAACCACTATCATGGTCTCTTATCTTAACCCCAAGGTCTAGCCTTCAAGGACTGGCCGTGCAGAGATTTATGTCCGCTGCCTTTAGTGACTCCTCCGGGACATTGTGTCATTTCTGTATTCCAAAGTGTGGAGAGGTCTGTGGATTTCTCTTTTAAAAAACGCAGGGGTATGGAATGACTCACTGTACTGTGGCCCTAAACGTCCCCTCATTGACAGTCACCTACAAGTTACCTGGAGTTAGGTAGTAAAAAGGCAGTAGGAAGATTGCGTGACTGCATTGCTTTGCAAAGGGACAATTCCAGTTAAATACTCGTTTGCAGTGGCTTCGGATCACCAAGTGCGGCTCTAAAAATCCTTCTTACAAAACAGAGCAAATGGAAAACTAAAGAGTCAAACACAAATGTGTCCAAACAATGTCCTTAAAGCACATAATACCAACAGCTGTCGGCCCATAAAACCCAAACATAAAGTGCATTTAATAAGTTACCTTCAGAGAAAAAACTTTGGCGTTATTATCATATCATCAGAGCTCCTGCTCTTTGTATTAACCAGATATCAGCTGATAATGTGGTGACAGAAGGCGAAGAACACATGCAGGAGAATAACAGTTCAGGATTTGAATAAAACTGCCTGGTCAGTTAAACAAAATCTGAAAAATAAAGCTCATTTTGTAAAAACCTTGTCCCAGTGTTAGCCATAAACATTACTGTCCATTATTGTATGTCTTGCACTTACACGTTACACTTCACGTAACAGTTTTCCTGTTAAATGAGGGGTTATTGCTGACAATACAGGTTCACTCACTTTTGGTTTCACACGCAAAACGTCCTCTGGAATGTTTTTCCGGCTGTGATGCTTATGTGCATACATACATTAGCCCTTAATGTATCGTAAAGCTCATTGTGCATCTAGTATCAGTCACACTCTCTCCATTGCTGTTCTGCACCAGCTGGGTAGCACAGTGAAATGGGGAATAGTCCTGAATAGTATTGAATTTACTTTGCAATGCGACGGTGGTGCACGCTGAGCTCCAGATAGATGTAAAGGGGAGAATGCGGATCAGCGTCTCTCAGAAACAAAAAAATTAAAAGTTTGGATTGGATTATGTTAATAATCTTTGCCCTTAACTACAAATTTCGTAATATGTATCATTATTTCCGGTGTCGTGGCAGCGCGATGCAAGCAAAGAGTTTAGTTTTTAATAGAAACAGTAATTTCTGTGAAATTAATATTTAGAACCTAGGACAAAAACAATGTTGGCTGTGGGTTAATGATGAAGCCCACCTACACAAAAAATCTCACAGTGAAAATTCAAAGATTTAAACAAGGCATCACTGTTTAAAAATACTGCCACATTATCGAAACACAGATATTAAATTAAACTCTAAATGGATCATTTTTATTTTACTCGACATGTTAAAGGAGGAGGATTTGAGCTAAAATGATCTCACAGTTTCTTGTTGTCACACTGAGAAGCTTGCCGTGAAACAATAGAAACACATTTTGGCATTGGAGAAGGAAAGAGTCACAATGCGTGTAAATGTTTGCTGGGACGGGTCCAAACCGCTGTTTGCTCCAAAAGCAACAATGACTTGTATCAGAAATTCACCCTTCACAGCTCACGCCTCTGAATCATACACCTGTTTGGTTTCAGCGTGCCAGTCTTCCTCACTCGCTCTCTGCTCAGCCATGTGAACACAGCGCAGGTTGTCCACAGTACTACCCTCAGGCCCGCAATGTGTTCATAGCCTGGCTGGCTGGCTGGCTGGCTGGGTGGGTGGGAGGTTGCATGCTGGAAAAAGAGAGAAGAAGGGAAGGAGGAGGAATTAAGTAAATAATAGCATGTCCTTTGTCTGGGTGAATAAGCAAAGAGGGAAGGCAGAGTTTGCAAGTGGCAGGCACTGTGCCCATTTATTTCCCGCGGTTTAGAGTCTGTGAAGGTTTATGGTAAATACAACGCTTAAGAAGTTATAGCATGTGTGCCGAGTGGAGACAAATATAGACTGTTGGATCCACCTCAATTATGCTTGTATACAGCAAAGAAAAATGTAAATAGGCAAAAGTCATTCAAACATACCGAACAAAGGGATGTATTATCCCTTCCAGATTTTTTTGTTATTCTGGTTTCTCAGTTTGGTGCATTGCACTGATCTCTGGCTAACCGCTGCATTCAACAAAGACCTAGTCAGACACACAGAGACAATAGCTAATGAGTAGAAGCTCCCAGTTGGGATGATCTGGGCTTCGGTGCTCCAGACAATGCAACAACATCTGTGCTGGGGTGTGCTGACGGAGGCGTCCCCAGAGAGACAGAGAGGAGAAGGGGGATGTTTTCACATGCCCTGGACACACATCCCCCCTTTCCTGCCCCCACCCCCCTCCCATCACCCATCTGTACAGGGTCCTGACACACAGAGGGGAGGGGGAAGCGTGAAACCAAGATTCCATTTCTCACCCAGGTACGCCAATTGCACCAAACTCGCAAACCCCCGACTGAAGAAAGCATTTGAACATGGCGAAGGTTTTGGACTTAGCGTTGCAAGAGGGACAGAGATGATTTTCCCAGAGTGAGGAGAGAGGGGGAGGAAACAGGTGTGGACCTCCCTGTGGATAGAGCTTCTCGAGGGGAGGGTTAGCAATGGCTGGGGCTGGATGGATGCCTCCCCACAGGGGGAGAGGTGCACATAATTCAGGGAAGATGCCGGCCTCTCCCATATACAGAATTACTTATGTCGAGTGGTGACAGGCCAAGCATGAACAATAAGATCCCCATTCGCGCCGGAGCATTACGTTACAGTGTTTAAGGGGAGTAGCTCATTGTAAACATGCATGTAGAGATGAAGCAGGTCCGTAAAAAAAAAAAAAAACACGCACGTCCGCACGCTCCCTCCCACCAAGGCGGTGACCCATCGGGAGGACAAGGTGTACCTGGTAATTAAAATGCAATCTCTGCTGCTGTGCCCCCTGGAGTGGTGGTGGCAGCGGACACACCCAGAAGCCCGAGGGCGAGAGGTGCCACCTGCACCGCCACACCACCTGCGCCACCACTGCCTCCCTTCATTAAGCCTGGTATTTATACTTGCGTCTGCAACCGCCCCCCACCACCACCACCACCACCACCACCACACACACACACACACACGCACACCTACACACACACGCACACACACACAGCCCTGGTCTTCATGGGCCTTGGTAAGGCAGCGCTTTATTAGAATTAATGTGGCACTTCAGAGGAGAGTGTCAGTGTGGCGCGTACCTGGGTGCCAGGAGAAAGAGTCCCCAGCTCTCCTCTGTCACATTGAATAAAGGCGACAGGGCCGGCCCAAAGCTGAGATGAGCATGGACAGCACACGACAGAAATGTTTTCCACTGCCAAGGGAAAGCAGAAATATTCTTTATTCAATCTATTCTCATGTTTATAGGATGAGCTATTACATTGTACATGGGAAGATCAAACCCGGGAAGAGAGCGAAACAGCGTGAGACAGAAGGTTGTGTCAAACATTTAAGGCAAAAGCGGACATCCGACGAAGCCCACTAGAGAACACATGTGACACTTGAAGATTATTAATATCAAATGCCCGAAACTGAGCCTCCCTGTCACTCTGTTTTGAATGATGTAATTGCCCAGATTTAATCCATCACGCAGATGACACCCAGCTTTCTCACTTTACATGTCGTTTTTTTCTCGGATGCTACGAGCTTTTCGAGGGACCGAGGTGTCATGTTGTAAATCCCAACACCTTAATGGCAACAGTTATTAAAAACAGAAGAACAATCATTTGATACAAACAGGATTCGATAAAGTTCACGAGTGAGTCACAAGATTGCACTCTGCCAGGATTTGCTTTCTTAGCGCGCCGAGAAATAAACCAAAACCGTGGCGTTTAGATTAGTGTCTAATATCTGCATTTTGGGTCGCCACATTTAGAGGGGGAGTTTAGTGGAGTGGGTTTCAGACATTGTTAGCAGTATGTTTGGTCATTGCTGGGAGGATGGATGGAAAAGGAGGGGTGGTAACACTGATGCTACTTGTAGTCAGGCAGCAGGGGAGGGCATTAAAACCTAGTTTGCATCACTCAGCGCCTCCAATTAAACACGAATAATCAGATACAAGTTCCTGTCTTCAGATGTATTTTATGAGCTCGTGTGCAGCAGGGGAATTCTCCCCAATGTACTGTACATCTCCCTGCAGTTTGCCGATCTCTACTGCACGCCTCAGTTCATTAGTGTTAAAAATGGTGAGCATTTTAGAGCCAGATGTACTTTTTAAGTCTTATTAGCTTCAGATGATGTTGTTTAAGGGGCATATGAGGCTTCCAATTAAACTTGCAGAAAACTAAAACAGAAGTTCCACCAATATATATATATATATATATAGAGTATATATATATATATATATATTTTTTTTTTTTTTTCCTAGAGTTCTGATCCAACTTTTTCCAAGCCCTGGGCCTAACTGTGAGCACCCTCCTTATCAAAGGCAGACATCAAAGGGCTTCTGCAGCTTCTGCACACGCAGCCATATTAATCCGCGAGACAAAATCTCACCAGCTTGACTCTAAAGGAGAAAACAGTCAGAAGACATCATGAGCTGTCGATGTCATCCATACTCCCATATCCAAAGTATGGTTGGAAGTTAGCGTCGATCGTAGACATAAACAAATCTTTGCACTGGCAATAAAGTACAATCTACTGTTGTTAACTCAAACATAAAAGGATTTTTTTGCACATTACACTACTGCGTCGCTGAGAGTTATTGAAATGTTTTTGCGTAATAGATTTGCTTCTGCAAAATCCCCCTTAACTCAAGGGAGGTTAAAATGTTTAACTTTACTTGTCAGCAGGCCTTTAGGGGAAAAGAATCAAACCTTCTCTCTTCCCTTCCCAATATATCATGGAGGGTTTTCTGTTCGCTAATTTTGCATTTGGCCCTTTCGTAATGAGTTCATCCAGAGTCGCAGCAGAGACACGAACACAAACCTTTTCGCATCTCCCAGCACGGGGAGGTGCAGCGAGGCCGGGGCCGTGCTGCACTCCCAATCCCCTCGCAGTGCTGTCACTATTCATTCACGCTCTGCCCTTCCTCCTCGCGCCACAACCTCAATAGGGGCATCGCTCATGATAGAAAACAATGAGCATGATTTGTGAACTCTCGCCGTCTTTGTAATTTCATCAGTGTAATGGGATTATATTTCAAATCACCACTCCTTTGTTCATTACACATTTAAACTCCTCTGACAGACAAAACTTAAATAAAATGTGCATGTCAGCCCTGGTTGACTTTCCCCGCTCCTGCACTTGATTAGACAAACAGTGTACCGGGGCTGTGGAACAGGGGGAAATAATGTGCTCATTTATTCATTTTTCAGACAAGTCACAATAGATTTTTAACGACCAGTGTCTGACCTCCCTTAGGTACCTCTTGCTTAGGGGGGTTAATAAAGCCTAACGCTCGGGCGCTCAAGCACCATGGCGAGCTCACGGGCTGAGGGGGCGCCCGTGATGAAATAAAGACAGGACCAAATCGAGAGTCTCCAAATGCGGCCCTGAGAGAGGAAGAGAAGGAAAGAGGGTGAGGGGGTGGCGGTGGTGTCGAGGGGGGCGAGGCTGGAGAAAGAGACTGGTATTCCACTTAGACTCCAATTCCATAGGTCTCTAAGGGACAATTATACCAAGCGAGGAAGAAGTACTCTCTTTTCTCAATGCACCGGGGCGTGCATATTAGACGCCGCAACCATGGTGATACACCAGCACACAGAAGAGTCTGCCAAGGCTTGAACTGGGAAGCTTGTAAAAAGCCACTCTGAAAACTCCACATTGACATTTTAGAACAGAGAGATCTCTGAATGGTCCCGAAATTTAGAGTCAAGTTGTGTGCACTCAAAGGATTCTCTCAGAGTCGAGGCAACATCAGAGGAAATGGGTGTTTGTGAATTGAGAAACTGCATCATTTTCTAGAGTCCTAAATTGCACGCACATGTACGCCAGCCTATTACTTGCGCATCCAGACAGCTTTAGATGTGGTGGTTCTGGGGAAAATGTCAAAAGTTTGGACGTGCCAAACACAGACACACACACACACACACACACACAGAGAGACACAAGAGGGAAAAAGAGGCAGCCCGTGCAGATGTGCTGCCACTAGACATCCATCTTGTTTTTCCGCTTAGCTCAGTGCTCTATTTGTCTGAATCTGTGTCATTTTGGCTCACTCAGGTCAACGGCAATTCAACCTCCTCTTTCGT
This sequence comes from Colistium nudipinnis, assembly GCA_016785305.1. NCBI lineage: Eukaryota > Metazoa > Chordata > Actinopteri > Pleuronectiformes > Rhombosoleidae > Colistium > Colistium nudipinnis. Next base: position 350,868 of record JAFBJU010000614.1, read on the forward strand.
CTGAGGCACTTCAGAATCATAATGTGATGCATGTGGGATAGGAACCTGCTAAACACAGTCCCTGTCACTGCTCAGACGTTGCTGGATATAAATGAAATGCGACCCGCGCTTGCCTTCCCCATTCTGAGCCCTACTGCATCCTGTTTCCACCTGTCCATGATCACTACTCTTCGGCATCCTCTCGGGTCGCTGTTCACGACGTGTCACCGCATTAGAGTGTAATCACACCTCCAGAAATGGCAAGCAAAAGAAGAAGAAAAAATCCCAGTGATCTGGAAGAAAGAATAGTATAACAAAAGGATTTCTTACTTTTTCAGTAATCAGCCTTGTTTCTCTCCTTTCAGTTGGTGCAGCTCGCTGCTGGGCGTCTCGTGGGAGCGGAGAAAATTACATCCTACCTGATAATTAGCAAAGTTCAGAGCAAACTAAAACCGGCCCCAGTCTCTTTGCTCCCCACCACTGGCAGCTTTCTCTTAGCAACTAATTAAGTCCGCCTCTGAGGTTTGCAGACAGCAATGGTGCTGGATGCTGCAACAGCAGAATTAAAAAACAAAAGGAAGAAGGATGGAAATGAAGAGTGAGAGTTCATTTTTTATAATGTTTTTCTGTTTCATCTTTTTATACGGACAAATAAAATATGACAATGGTATTCCTGGAGGGAGTATTATTATTTCACACATGGATGCATTCTCCAAAAAGCAACAACAGTGTTGGCCGCCATTATGCACAGTAGCAAATAGCAAAGCACCCTCTGTCCATAATGTTCTTTAATTATTATAATGTCATCATCCATATCCGGCAATGTTGCATGAAAAAAAGGAACAGCAGAGCACACCGGGTATTAAATGCAAATCACTAATGTCCCCACAGTTGAATGAAATCACACTACACATACAGCATCATTAGTGATGTTATCGTCACTGTGGCAAATCGTATTTGAGACTTCTCATAGGGATGCGTATGGTCACAGAAAAGTTGTTGTTTTTGCAAAGGTTTTTTTTTTTGCTTTATATTTTTCTTTTATTGTTTAATTTGTTTGAGAAGACTGCATTTGACTTTCTCCAAGTTGTCCCAACTACCTAGGGTCTTAAAAATAATACTATTCTCAATAAAAAATAAGAATTAATAATGTCTGTGATTCAGGTACAGCGAAACTAGAAGCTGATTGTAATCTGTCATATGAAGCTTGAGTTGGACACTTGAATACAAGTTGCTCATTAGAGACACTTGAGCCACTGGGCCACTGATGACTCGCAGAGTAAATGGAGGCAGCTTTAAAAGGCAACCCAGCAGCCTCCTTCATAAGGCTCCGGGTTGCACTGAGACTGTTTGTGATGTGCAATCCATGAGAGACGGTGGAAGCAGGCAGGCAGACAGTCATTATTTTCTCCACAATTACCTGAAGTCCTTGATAACGAGCAAAAAAAATGCCATATAATTAGAAAAACACCAGCAACACCATTATTGTCAGGAGAACACAACAGTATAATGAAGCAATTATAAATGAGCAGCTTTGTGCTTGTCATTAATTTCTGCTTTTAAGGATGTTGAGATGAAGCATGGCTGGGCGTCACAGGCAGAATAAATGGAGAGGATGTCGAGGGGGGGGTGGGGGGGTGGTCTGCGAGGAGAGCACTCAGACAGATCGGGCCTGTAGAACGGCTGCTGATAAGTCCACAAAAGTCTCCGCGTGGACATAATGTCCACTGGGGGAGACTTTAAACACATTATAATAGCCCTCTATCATGCAAGTGCAACTAAAGCCTTTATTGTAAAATGTGAGTTCCTACACAGATAAAGACACATAGGTTCCAGAGGCTACAGACGGCAGAGCATTATCACACTGATTTCAAGTTGCTTATTTTAGTATCAAGTGGAAGATGCTTGATTGCCAAATGAAAGGTAATGAGGAAAAGAAGATGCTGGGCAAGCTCTCATTTCCTTCCTCTCACTCATATCTGGTCGCAATTGAGGGATACTACATTTGAAATTCATGCAAATTCTCTTTTGAAATGTATACTGTGCTACTGATGCAGATGCGCAATTAGGTAACGTGTTGCATTTCATTAAAAAAATGTCCTCCCATCCAGGGCGTGAATTAGAGACACATATTTTTATTAATGAGCCTTTTTCCACCTCTTTGATTTCTCCATTGAGATGAGTGGAGACAAGCTGAAATCCCAGTTTCCTCCCGGTATGTCAGACGTACACTCGGCTGAGTTGCCACCTCAAAAGGCATCAAACGGTAAAAAGGGGAACAAATGTGGAGACAGACAGAGAGTGAGTGAAGTCACTCCACTTGGTATACACTGAGAGTACAACTCCAAAGCGTTGTCCTCCTCAGTTAGAAATGCCATCTTATTAACACATCCTTCAGCACACTTCATCATATTGTCTTGAGAAGGCAATTGTATGGAAGGGGCAATTAGGACAGAGAAGCTGTGAGGTTGCCATTATTTTAGAATTTAATGACCACGCAATACGAAGCTAGATGTAGAAATGAGGGCTACAATACTACAATTATGCATAATCTGGCAGATCTTACCGCACCCCCCACACTCCTCTTCCTTTTGCCTTGAATAAATTTACATGGAAATGCATCTCTGCCTAATTTATTCCAAAAAATTAGAATATACATTACAAATATTTCCATAGACGACATCAGCAACATGCGGTTATGAATTTAATGACTTATTTCTTTGTATTCATGCTTATGGTTCAGGTCAGCCCCCTCCCCGTCCCCAGGCAGAGTTTTTAAGCAAACACATAAATAATTAAACGCAGACATACACATTGATATTTACATTCACCTTTTATTTTTTTTTTCCCAGCTGCCGTGCCATTCATTGTACAGGAAAAGAAAGCTTTCCAGCCCATAACTCCAGCGAGACTGAACAAGTGTGTGCGTGTGTTTGTGTGTGTGCATGTGTGTCTGATTGTTTTTGTGGTGCAAAACCATACATGTGTGTGTGAGCCACTCGGAGTGGCAAGATGCATGGCTCTGGACACAACCCAAAAACAGGGATTATTGACATGGATGCTCCACCATTAATAAGCCGCTGTATCCTTTGTGTTCGGGGTCGCCACTGCCGCAGTTAACTATAACTTGTCAAGGCTGCTCCAGCCGCACAATGCGTACCTCATGCATCTCCTGTCAGCAGGCATAATTCCTGGATGCTGGCACGCCGCTGATTTCTGCATAAGTGATGCGAGCCTTCTAGTAGAGTTAGGAGCATGAGTCTTTTGCCATTGAGAGATGTTCATCATTCTTGATCTGGCTCTGTCAGGACCTGGTGTTTTAGTGCCTCTCACGATTAGGCAGAACTGACAGGCCAGGAAGGCAGTGAATAGCAAAAATGTGAGGAACTAAGGGGGTGTGGTGTAGGCTGTAGGGTGAAGTGGAGTGTGGCCGCCATTTAATCTGCAATTTATCAGTTTAGGCTGCACCATGTAACATCAGGAAGATTACATTCTGAAGAGAAGGAGCTCTATCTCCCCTCCACCTCCTCCCCTATCTCCACTCACATGCCTCCTGATGTTGTGTGATGGAGGAACGCGGAGGACAAAGAGGGAGGGCTGTCTTTATTTTCACCATTATTGTTTCTGAAACCCATAATTAATATATAGCAGCGTGGACTCCTCCATGAGTAAGCAATGAGGTGTCAGTGACGGAGCGACAGATTTTAAGAGGTTTGCTGCATCGAGGCCGACATCCAGCATTTCTCACCGAGGCAAGCTTAAAAAATGTAATAAAGAGAAAAGTTGGGCCTGACTTAATGTGCACAACTTGAAGGGACATTCAAACACACACACACACAGTCATTGATGCCTGCACATGACCTCTGACAACAGTGATCACGTTGGTCCAATAAATGCTTAATTGCCATTTTTCCATAGGGCTGCTTTATTGATATCATTTCACAAGTGATTAATATGAACTGTTAACTAGCTGTTGCATGCAGGACGGAATTAAATTGAACCGGCACGTTGAATGATTTGGATTTCTTGGGTTTTGCTTAACATTGTACATAATAAAAATTCAAATATGTGTAGTAATACTAACTACAATGAAATAATGCTGTATGTAAGTTTGTATAAATTAGTTATGGTAAAAGTAAATAAAACCTTGCAATTCATCTGGACTAAAAGATAAATGCAGTACTGTCATCTTTTATGAAATCTGAAATTTGTATTTTATAGCCGGCATGACAGTGCAGCTGGTCACACAAGTGAACCCAAAATATTTTCTCAACATTTGTGCTCTCTGCCCGCTCTCTGAGGTGTTTAAAAGGGCCATTAACAGGGTCACTAACTGTTTAAATATACACTGGGAGAGAGAATACCAGCAGCACACTTTGTCCTCCAGTTTTTATCTCTTGTTCCGGGAGGGCAGAAACAGAAATATGAAGACGCTGGTGGAAGGAAACCCGTGGCAGCCTGATATTAAAATGGTTCAGGAGTCAAGTAGAACAAGTCAAGTAGCTCAAAGGCAAACAAAAGAAAGAGAGAGGAGCCGGTGAACAGGCCAGGCCGTTCTAAAAAAAGAATGGACTCAAATATTATAAAATGTTTTTTTCATTTTGCATAATTAATCATTAAATGCACATTATGTAAATTAGATAATAATTAACATGATTAAAAGCACCTTAGAAAAATATAAATTGAATGTCTATATTTATATTTCAATTATATTAACTTGACAGCAAGATTACAATTGTAAATTCAGTTATTCTTGTCTACAAAACAGGTTTTCAGATTTTAGATACACCTCCATAATTCTCTTTTTCTACATCTCTGTAACCTTTCCGGAGTCTGTGGAGTGGAGTCTGTCGGCCAGCTGCTCAGATCAGTAGTCAGCACTGCTGCAGCTTATAGTGATATCCACCAGATGGACTGCAGCCTGAACATCAGGCCGTGCAGGGCTCACACAAAGCACACCTCTGTGTCTGCTCACACAGAAAACGCAGCCAACATTTGTGCAACAATGTGCACTTCAACTCTCAATTAGGGTCATGCTTGGACATTTAAAATGTAGCGTACAGGGAGCACACACACACGCACACACACACACTCATCGGTGCAATTTATCGTTTCACCGTCACCAATAAAGCAGCCTTTATTACGCACGCCTGTGTTCTTACAGTTATTTTCCAGACATTCCCTGGAGGAGGTGTGAGTGCGTCACACTTATCTGCTCAGCTTCTCTCCAGCGACAGAGAGCTTGATCCATCCTGAAAGGGGGATTGAACTCTCACAAGATGAAGACATGACATCTTCAGCTTACTTGATGTCAATGATAGGACAGCTCACTTGTAGATCGGGCATGTTGCCAGCCAGCTATCCCTTGGTCCTGAGTGGCGTCACTGAGCAGAGGCCACCGACACACATGACATCGCTGGAAGCCCGTCACCTGTTGATTTAAGGACAGGATCATCAAAATAGGTCATATCAGGACGCTGGCCTCTACGAGTGTGCAGGGCTGATGTGTTACAGAAATGTGTGTGTGTGTGTGTGTGTGTGTGTGTCTGTGTGTGTTTTCCAAGACTTATCAAGGCAGCAACCAGAGCTGAGCTCTAAAATCCCCCCTCAGTGACAGAGATCATCAGCATCAGCAGCAGATCTTCGGCCCAGATCATGTTCGCACTGAGGGCCACGCCAGCCAGAGACCGCACTGCACTGTCTACTTGTACCAAAAAAAAAAAAAAAGGCTGCCTGCCATCACGCATCTGGACAATGATTCTGCAATATTCAAGGCAGCAAAAATACACGTACTAGCATGCGCATTTCTCCAGGCAAATAAAACAAAGGTCAGTTTAATATAAACAATTTACAACTTTATTGATTTACATGCATCGAGGTAAAATACATGCTATTATTAGCCTATGGGGTTTTTTTTTTCCTGACGATCCACACTTAGCACTTTCCTAACAGTATTGCCTAATTGCAACCTCTGTGAAACGTGTGTGCTCAATCACAGAGGGAATTTATTGTTGAATTTATGGAAACGCACCGAAGAGGCCTGTGTTAGTTGCAGGGTACACCTGCACTTGTCAAGGTACTCAAGTACGCTCGGTAATTGGCTGTTGATTGCTGCCATTAACATGTGATGGCTAAGTGCATCTAATTCCTGTTCCATTTCCACGGTTCAATTTGATGTCACCACTCACTCTCTCTCACACACAGGTGATTAGCCGAGCCTGCAAAAAGTGTTCTTTTTTTAATGATATAAGCACAACATAAGGAAGGAGTACTTTTGTACGCGTGTGCTGTGATTGACACCTTTGCCTATAGATGATATCCTTTGTGTTGAGTAGTAAAGGGAAGCATGCGTAATTCTTTTCCCAGGTCTACTATTTCAGACCAAATCTCATTGGTTTAATGCCACAATAAAAGAGGATGCATTAGTCCACACTGTGCTCTGGAAAGATGCTGCAGCTAACAGGATTGTTGGTGTCTTAGCATCCATGGTTTAATACTGACTCACTTTACAAACCGTTCCAAAGAACCACAGCAGTTCTATTATTTGAGAATAAAAAACAAATCTCCCTTTCAATCGTTTGTCTCTGCTTTTTGTTTTTTTTCTTCTGGACAGAAATGATTACAGAGAGCCGAGCTCACTTGTACTATTTGCATTGATATCCTATTTACAGTATCACCACTTCAGGGCACACGGTCTTGGTATCCCTTTGAGTTTTAATCTCCTAGTCTGCCTACATCCTCGCGGCTATTTCATTAAAGTTTTAATATTGACCCTCCACCCTGCACACACACACAAACACACTTAATTGAATTGACATGCTGCTGCCTTGTGATGTTGATATTGTCCTTTGTGAAGATTTCCCGCCACTATCCATAGATTAGTCCAGATGTGGACAATAAACTAAACCTTTTACTTGTATTAAACATTTCATGTATACTATCAATACTACTACTAATATGAATAAGAATAATAATTATAATAATCTTCATCAACATCCTCACCCTAACCCTATCAACAACACTACCACAACTAATTATAATAATAATAATAATAAAAAAAATATAATAATAACAATAATTATTATTATTATTATTATTATTATTATTATTATTATTATTATTATTATTATTATTATTATTATTATTATTATTATTATTATTATTATTATTATTATTATTATTATTATTATTATTATTATTATTATTATTAACTACCACAACTAATTATAATAATAATAATAATAAAAAATATATAATAATAACAATAATAACAATAATAATTATTATTAATATTATTATTATTAATATTATTATTATTATTATTATTATTATTATTATTATTATTATTATTATTATTATTATTATTATTATATCATCATCATCATCATCATCATCATCATCATCATCATCATCATCAGCATAAGAATCATAATCGTGTTAATAAATCATTTTGTGCTGCAGACAGCACTGGTCCCACTGGTCTGAGAGTGTCAGGCCGCCGTGTCCTGTGTTGATGTTCTTTGTCTGAGCTGCTCTCAGATCAGCTCCGCAGAGCGTCGTCGGGAATGGTGCGTCTGCCATCTACCGGGCACAGAGGGGACAAGCAGCACGTGCACCGAGGACACACAGACACGCAAACAGCTGCAGAATAAAGGTCTGATATGGTTCATATAAACTTCAACAGATGCACGTGTGTGTTTGTGTGATTGCATGTGTGAAATAGGCTTGATTTAGAAATATCTTATAATACACCTTGAATCATTCAATAATCTATAAGTTACTACTGTATACTTAATATATTTTACTGTATATGATACATAGCTTTATATATATATATATACGATAACATAACACGTTCAAAAAAATGGTTTGCAATTATTTGTCAGCATGACTGGTATGTTAACTGTGTCCCCTTAAAATAAAAAAATAGAGAATGGCTTAGAATGGCTTCCTGTCACAGGAAGCCATTCTAAGTGGAATTATTCGTCCACTGTTCCCCGACAGTGGGGAAGTACCAGAGCAACAATGTGAAGTCATGCACGAGCCCCGGTGGACTGATCATCTGCTATTCCACAGCCATCTGGGTGAGACCTCAGGCCGGCTCATGCCTTCCAGCAGCACAATGACATCAATATAAAGCTCAGATAAAACAAACAGAGCCCCACATCTTAGGGGCTTGATGCATCTACCACCACCTGTGAAACTGACCCCACTGCACTAGTACTTCCTGAGTGCACCCCATGTTGCCCTTTATTTCATTGCTAAATCAGGTATACGCTAATTATTACAATTACTTATCAATACATAAGGAAGAAAAAAAAACAAGCCATTGTTTTATCTCACATCAGCTAAGTGCCACACAGTCAAAGGATCCAATCTCCAAATCTGGCCTATCTAGCCATTGGCTTATGCAACTAATTAACTTCACACACCAACATTTAAATTTAAATTAACGATTGCGAGATATCATCTGGGGACACAAAAGCACCCCACCAAGTAGTTTATGATGAAAAACTCAAAAAGATTAGTATTAGAGAAGGCAATCGTTGACGTAAAGAGAACTCCTAGATGAGGGGATATCTCCAATTACAATCCACCGTACACTTGTCAGCAGTAATGAAATGTTTGCTGAGAGGTTGCTATTTGTAGCTGCTAGATTAGATGATGCTGCTCCACTGCCCCCACTAACAATTATATTCCATGCATAAATTTCCCCCAGCATGCCTTTTATTGTGTCAACCATCAAATAGATATACCTACAACTGTCCGAGAAGCCACAGAATAATGACACACTGTCACTACAACTAGTGTGTGTGTGTTTGTGCGCAATAGGTACGACAGTCATCTCCTGTGGAGAAAACACATGATGTATCTGTAGAGTTACAGAATAGAAAAAAATGAAAAATGTCTGCTTGTTTTATTGTTTTTAAAGAATTACATAATGCATTAATGAGAGTAAAGACAAACCGGCTTTCCCCGCATGTCATAATTGTGCAAGCTTACAATTAAAATATGATGTAAGATTTAAAACCTTTTTTTTTTCCCTCTCTGCTCAGCCTTTGAATTTCGAACAGGGAGCAGCGCAGCTTTGAAGGGGCAAATCTTCAGGCTGCTAACTTGATACCACTGCCCAGTGGTTGGCATACAATGGGTAGAAAAAAAATTAACAAAAATCACAGACGCAATCACAGCCGTGTGTAAAGAATTTGTTGTTTTGATCAGCACTTCAGTGGGGGGGGGGCATTCGTAGCTGCTGTGACCGGCCATCTGAGGAGAAACTGAAACATAAGCCAGGTCCAAATAATTTCATCAGATTTGTGCAGTATGTATTTCCAATTAAAGCGACATCACATAAACTTAATTGGTATAGATGCAACCTGCAACTTGATTTTCCAGTGCATGGTTTTCTCATCAAATTGATTACACGGACTCTGCGAGGAAGTGGACTGCACACATGAATCTGTTATGCGTGCTACTGTAGGTGGATATAAAAATGCATTCGGAATGTTGGACATAAATGTGAAAACCCATCAGCATGAGGAAGTAACAGTCAGGTGCTTAACTTTGCTACTTAGGTATTATTTTAATCACAATATGTTTACGTTATAAACCAAAAGGCCAAAAGAAATGACATTTCAAAATGCACTGCTCCCTGTCAAATTCTCCAAGAAAAGACATCTGCTTTGTGCAAAATAAATCGAGTTCTGATATGCAAGTATTACGGACACAGAGAGGAGCTTTGCATCCTCTCATAGGTTCAATTACTGGTGTGTGGCAGATACTAATCCTATTCCACTGTTTATCATGATTGAGAATGTACAGACCATTCAATGACTTCATGCAAGAGGAGGCAGACGGTCGACCAATCACGCAGTCGTCTCACACACACTCACTGGACAAAAACCCCACTCATGTACACCAACCACTTTAGCATGAACTGCAAGTCAGTAACAAGTCAACAGTGTTGGTTATTTTCTGTTCTATTATACTGCGAATTGTGCTGTCAGGTCATTTACCCAGAAAAAGAAACAGATCATCGAAAACTATAATACACGTGGAACGTCTGCGTGCAAAAATGAAGCTGGGGATTTCAACAGAGAAGGTGTTTTTAGTCATTTCTGGATAATTAAAGACATGCTTGCACTATAATTGGGAACATACATTGACACTGGGATATCACAGCACGCCAAATTAGGGGGGGGGGGGAGAACAGAAATAAAAGTGCACATAAACACAAGTCCCTTTCTTGATCTTAGAACAAGTAGGTATAGCCAATATCCAATAGTTCATTAGTCTGCCCATGCGGACATATATCAGATTAAAACTAAGATATTGCTGTGTATTCACGAACAAAGGCTTGCGTTAATTAAGGGTGACGTGACCACAACAGGCTTCCCAGCAGGTCCATAACCGACCTTTCCCTCCCTATTTTACTTAGTTTTTACTAGTGCAAAATGATCCAGTACTCTGTTGTGAACCAATGTCGGACAGGAAACTGTACAGACCAACATCAGGCTCATTGGTTTCAACTCTGAGGTAGAATCGAAAATACCAAAAAGGGATAGTTGTTCAAACTCAAGTGTGTTAAGGAGACGGAGCATTCAGAGATGTGATGATGCTCATCTTCCGGCAGCAAGGGCTGGACAAAGCCTATTGGTGTGTGTGTGTGTGTGTGTGTCAGGGAGGAGGAAAAATGCCTACGCTGGGTGTAAAAAAAAATAACGAAAAAAACCCTCATCAATAACTACCTGTACAGGGTGCTCTGTATCCAAGGCACCATTTCCAAAATTTCTATTTGCCACTACTACTCTGTGCATGAACAGACCCTGTATTATAATGGACCAGCTTGAAATCATTAACTAAGATGCCTTCCTATCTCAAGCTTGTCTTGCTCCACTTGCCTCTGACATCCTGAATGGCCTTGATGTGCATTTCCTTTTTTTTTGTTAAAAGTGATATACACAAAGCATTAAATAGATTAACAGAAATAAATAGTTTATTTCATATAAATATGTGGGCCCTAATGTCCAAATTGTCAGTGACACATGTTTTTGGGAAAAGATGAAATAGTGGAAGAAAAAAACGCTGCCCTACTGTTACGGATACACTAACCTTATGAGTAGTATGGTTGAATTTATGTCAGTGTTTATGACCCACTAAATCCCATCGGAGTCTAATCACACACTGTAAATCCCCACCTTACAATGCATTTAATGAATATAATATTGACATTAATTGGAAGCCCTTCCCTCTCACTCTGGGGGGAAAAAGATCTGTGATCACATCAATCGAGCCTGGTCCCTTTATATAGGATAATCTTTTGATTTAATTTCCATATTAGTAACTATGTGTATATAAAATTCCTAATACAGACCCCAAAAAGTGAAACGTGACTGAGGAGACAAAGATAAAAAGAAAATATCCAAATCAGGTTCAAAGTTAACATCTTGCCAATTTTTCCCAAAGGCCTTTTTTTTCTCCACCACAGCTAAAACCTGGATTTGTCAACATACATACAGTAATATATATTTTTGTAATCTTTCAGTGTCTCTGGCTATGTACAAGCTATACAAATACAGAGCAGGCTGAGGGCCAGGTTTTATAAACTGTGCAGAGGGAGCAGTTGGTTGGGAAGTCTCCCAGTCTCCCGGCTCCTTCCCCCGCAGTCTGCCCATACAGGTGGCTGTTCTGCTTCACTTGCGATCGTCGATGGTCTTAATGAATTCCACCGCCGCGGTGAACTGCATCCACCAATAGCACTCCTCCCCACTCAGCCGGCTGGCGTAGAAATTATTGATGTACTGAACGGTGGACAGCAGGCAGGGCGGGTTTGCCTGGAGGGGAGGAGATGTGGGGATGGGCCCACATTAACCGCTGAAAGAACCTCACGCGTACGTCGTACAGATTATAACCATAAATATGGAAATATGGAAAGTATATCCACACAGGTTAGCAGACACAATTCTATGTGGTGCACTATAGTTACATTCGTTTGGGGGGAGCAATTTCTGATGATTATTCTCAATCCTCATTGACAGGAATTCAATAAGTGATCCACATGGATTGTGAACAGTAAGAAGAAAATAATTACAAACTTACCCTTATGAGGACAAAGACAAGTACAGGGACAAAGTCATCCGCACCAGGGACGGAGTCTTCATTGGCCAAACTGAGGAGGTTCATGATGGTGGAGCACATGCGCAGTATACATTGGACTTTGTCTCGTGGCGTCTTGTATGCATTGATGGTCCTGATCTCAGACTGTGCAGAGGGCCAGGGAGCTTCTTTCAAGTAAACCTGCAGCCAGCAAAATATATATTTTTTATTAACCTCAACTTTGTGTTTCTGTGTACTAACAAATCTTGTCATGCTTGTCTCTTCCAGTGCAGTGAAGGGACAATGTCACCATGAAGATACCTCTGGGATCTGAAGTGCTTTATGAGTGGCCGTCACAACTTTTGTAAGTCGCTGGATGTGTTCATGTAAAAGCCTGTGAGAAGAACACATTCTGTCAGGTGAAGCTGTTGTAATAACATATCAATCTAAACATTAAGCAGCTTATTTTGAATACAATAAAAACAAAATATACCAGAGTTTGTAGTTAATGTGAGCAGCTAAAATAAATGTTTTATTTTTGTTTTCTCCATGTGCTGCTATGTTGATGATCAACAATAATGTAACATGCAAGGACATTACCATTTCACATGTTTCTATCTTCATAGCATAACAGTTACAAACATTAAAATCTCATATGGTCATGTCAAGCTCTTTGTTGCTGCAGATATTCCAGCTACTCACTGGTCTCTGAGAATATCTCCATCCAGGTTGGGGTAGAAAGCCAATTTGAAGATACGGTTCATAACGCTGCGTTCGATAGCCATCTGGGCATCCTGCAGCTGGTCCTCACTTGCATATTGCCAAATGGCATCACGGGCCATAGCACCGTACAAGTAGCGCAGAAAATCCTCCACTGATGCCGTCTTGTCATCGGATGCTGTGCAGCACTGAAACGCTGAGGGAGAGCAGAAAAACAACACGGTTAACATCAGTTGATGTCAGTATAGGATAGCTTGGAAAGGATTGTGTGTAACAACATTTGAAACAGAACTCTTTCATTCATTAATACTATAAACTTGATCTATTGAATACTATAAAGGTGATGTCATTATTCAAGGTATGGTTGCCACAGTGTACTTGCTTCTTTTGTTTGAGGATTAATAACAGCAAAATCATTATGAATCACACTTATTATGCATCAGATGGCAGGAAATAGGTTGGTGGACAGGAAATATTGTTCTTTGGAGGGCAACAACAAAAGCCTACTCAAGAAAAATCAGTGAATGTGCTCAGCTTGCAGGGCTTAGTTGCAAGAAAAATTTGAAAAAAGTGTAAAAAATACCTTTAATAAAGTCAAGCATCTTGGATTCCATGTGTTCAAGAAGGAGGCGAACACAGACAGTGGTGAAGTAGCGGTTTGCAACCTCCTTGTCTCTCAGCACCCTCTGGAGGAGCCTCTCCAGATGAGCCTGCGAGGTCTGCAGGCCCTGACGACACCTGGTTAGATAAGCTATATATGGGGCCCGCTTTCTAAAAGAGAGACACAAGGGAAATTGAAATTTATTTTTTTTATATAATTCTTCTAGTCGCCCATAAGATAGCAAAACCACCCACAGGTTGCTCGCTTTGGTTCAGACATTAAGATGTACCTGTAATCCTCCGCAATGGCAGCCAGCAGCTTCCTGCAGGAGCGTGCATCGAAGCGGCTGACGCAGCGCGTGGTCTCCTGGATCTGGGCCATCTGGTTCTTATCCTGAAGGTTGATGGCTTCTGCGAGCTGGACCTTCAGGAAGCAGACGATCTCATTGTCTGAGAGAGAGAGAGAGAGAGGGTGACAGGAGACTGCTTTAGACAAAACACTGCTCAAAGCTAACAACGTAACAGCTGCTTGCTGTAAACATATCGACCTCAGAATACCTGTACCTTTGTGATAGAATGTTGAGTCAATATTAATCCATGTGGGCACACAAATGTATTAAATATTTATGTTGGCTTAATAAGGTGATAGCCATCTAACACCATACGGGGATGGTCTTTTAACAGCACTCATCTCGTCCAACTTTGCCTCAAACCTTAGAAGGCAAGACAAAAGGTGAAGGTGGTACGTGTTAAGGACACTCTCACCTGGTGGGAGGCTTGCCAACATTAAGAGCTTGTATACCATGCTCTCTGTTGGAGATTTTTGACAAAGATACCTAAACTCTAATAGATAGGATGCACGTTTTACAATAGCCTTTAATAATACACAGTGTAGAGCAAGTGGAACAGGCGACTATGAGGAATATAAGATTAATAAGAGCTAAGGTTTAGCTTGCATGCACAAGGACTTCTACCTTCAGGATCCATGTGGTCAGGCAGCCCATTGCGTGCGGTCGCATGAGCCATGATCGGCAGAGCCACAGAGTCGGCAGAGCACAAAGCCAACCTCAACTTCTTCTTTGCATCACTGGAAGATACAAATACATATATCAGTTAAACCAATGGCTTAGAAATATTCTCTTAGTAAACCACATAAGTGTGTGATTGTTTTGTAATTTCCTGAGTGTCGGACCTGAATGAGAACTTGGAGTCATGCTGATGCGCCGTCTGACTGGCTGAGTCAGGGAGATCATCTGTGGAAATGTTTTGAGTATCGTCTCTTGGAGAGTCATGCACACTTTCTTCAACACACAGATCTGAGGAAATATATACATCATGAAAATCCTCAATGTCTAAGCCAGTGTTTGTAATTAGCATATGCAGCATTTTCTTTTCCTCACGGACCTCCTGTACCGTCATAGGAGGCTCCTGCTGTGGCTCCATCACTTGGACAGGGCCTCTTGATGTTCCTGTACTTGTCCAGGATATCTTCAGCTGCCTGTGCTTGGAAGTTTTGTCTGGGCAATGGGTCATCTGCATAACACATGTCAAACAAATGGCATTCAACTAAACCCACCGTGGTATGTTGGTTTCAGCCAATCAAGAGTGACATTACGCCTGAACTGACCTTGTGGAGCACGCTCCTGGGAAGTGTCATCTTTCTCATGTTTGTCCCTTTTCCTAAATGCTGCTATTGGAGCTGTGGAGAACAGACATGTAATGATTGACTTATATTGAGTGATATCATTTTCACCATCACTATATGACAGGCTGATCATGAGTCAGGGGTTGACAGCCACTTTAAATCTTTGATATTTGTAAGGTGTTTTATTGAGACTACGAATCTGAATGCGGGATGGCACCATACAGTTGAGAAAAAAAATCCTATATTTGTAGAACCTTATTCAGAAAAAAGCAAATTAAAAAAAATGTAAAGAAAAGACCAGAATAAACCAGAATATCACACAGGTCAACTGCAACTCATAAAAATGTTGAGTCTATAGAGAGGTGAATAATCATACTGAAGCTTAACCTGATGAAAACAGGGTGGACGAGACGCACACAAAAATGTAATGGCACACACATGAAACACTGGGTGGAGTATCGATGCTGATATTCTGTATTCTCCATCCAGTAAGATGGCTACATTCTGTCGAAACAAAAAGGGTGACAAAACGGATGCATGGATGAGGAGTGGGGGAATGTGATCTCAGGCTACACCATGTCACAACACGGCTCTAAGGCGACATCTAGAAAGCAGCATGGGCACACAGCCACGGGCTCCAGCGGGAAAGCTAGCTCAATGACGACAGCGTGGAAGCGTTACCTGGGACATCACTCTCAGCCGTCCAATACAGCACTGTGAGGAACACAACAGACAGGGTTGGCCTTTCACACACAGGCTGCCGCTCTGCAGGACAGCTGACAGCGCGTCACCATGCAGAGCGACAGGACAAACACACAATGGACTCTACAGACGTTTGGTGGTAGATTGGTATTTTAGGCTCCACTGCTGTCTAAGTAAGCGAGTGCACACAACGCTCCATTCTATGAATATCACTTCATTGTTTAGTTAAGAAACATCATTAACCCAAAGAATAATAAGCACTCATTCCATGTGGGCACAGCTCATTATTTCCCAGACAGATGTATGAGAGATGGCTGTAGAGTAGAACTGCAACAAGAGATGTGTCATCTATCAGTGCCGATGACAGAGAGGTCTATCTAATGACCATTAGCCGCTGGCTGACAGCACCGCTGGGAGGGCTACAGCCATACAATCTACACAGCTAAAGCTCCGCTGATGACTGATTAGCTTTGAAAAGTCTATATAAATCTGCGGCCAGTGAGACGTGAAAGAAAGAGGACTGGACACGTCTCTGGAGTAACTTCAAACAACAAGAAACATCATTTTCCAACTAGAACATCAGCAGTGGAGTGTGTGGACAACATGGATCATCATTCTCTTACTCACATTATGAATTGCTTTTGGACCTGCTCTTTAAAGTGCGATACTTTCTGTCAGTTGTGATTAAGAGAACTTTTCGCCTCCCCGACAACGTAAAGGAAAAGTCTGCAGCAATCATGGCGATCACTTTTCAAGTTGAATTTTCAGTTCTGAAGAGACGAAATGTTTACCATGACCAAGTGGCCTGTGTCCTTACCTTTGGGTATGGCCGACACAAATCGTTTCTTCCACCATGGTCTGTTGCGATCAGACTTCTCGTCGTCACTGTCTTTACGGTCCTCACCCTTTGAATGGAAATGATCTCATCATGATATGGTACTTGCAGATAGTTCATCAAATAAAGCACATTAAACTAGATTGTATGGCTGTTTGTAGGCACTGCCTACATACACACTGCATGAAATTATGACATTAACCCCCGAGCCCAGCTGCAGTTGATTACCTCTCCTTTCAGTGAGTCCTTGCTGGGGGAAGAGGAGGGTCCTAGGGCGAACGCCCCGGCTTGGTCACGCTCTTCGACGGCCACCCGCCTGTTCAGGCCAGGGTCACTTGTGGGCCGGCGGCCCGGGCACACGATGTCAGAGCTGCGGCTGCGGACCAGCCTGTCAGGGAAGGAGTGGCGCTGCTTGGTGTGCTCCAGCTCAGCCTGGGCCAGGCAGTGGGGCATGAAGAGAGAGTGGCGCGTCTCTGGCCCCAGGGCACTGGCTTCAGGGATGGGAGGGTCAGGTGGGGGGTGAGGGGGCCTGGCGTAATGTACTTTGGGCCTCACTATTGTTCCAGTGGAGGAGCCTGATGTTCCAAAACACATAAACATATACGAGCATTACATTTTACAGAATGAATTTGGGGATATATTAAAATATCCCTGTGCACCTAGACTTTTCATTATTTTCACTTAGATATTCTTAGGATCGTTTACCAGCTACTGCATACGCTTAACCAACACGGTAACCCCTCCGCCCCCCCAAGTAAATACTCGTATTTAACAGTATTAAAACTGTAAATATATTATTGAAATTCTACAAATATATTAATCAAGAGGCAGAACTGCTCTGTATCACACATGTTCACCTACTATAACAAGGATTACTATCTCACCGTCTTATGCCTCTAACAAACAAGTACCAGGTTATATCCCTGACATTTAAGAGTCATGTAATATATATTATGAGGACCTTATTGGCGCTATTACACATATTTGCTTTATTTGTAATTGATATATACAATTGATTGGACTTGACTTGTTTTTCTTGTACTGCTGTTCAAAAAAAAAAAAAAGACCTGAATCTGATTTTAGATCAATTGATAAAAGTTACAGAAAGTTCAGAGTCAGTTAGGGTCTCATTATGAAAAAAACGAAAATATGATGCAAGCCAAGGCTATTGCAGGCATAAAGGCATTATCAAACCATAAGAAAAAGACGCCTCAAAATTAGGGTAGAGTGCTAAAGAGAGATGTTAGTGGGAGATGAGCCCTAGGTTTAGGTAGGCCACCTGTTCCAAGGGTAGACTCTCTCTCCTGAAAAGCTTCCAATGGCAGACTCGTGCCATGAGCACAGTGGGACAAGGGGACAGTGCCAAAGAGCCTGGGGTGAGGTTTCTCAACCTGTCATCCCCTTCACCTTGCCACATACACACAGTCACCACAATTTCTTCTAGTAAACACTCCCACCTGCTCTACAAATAAAACACACAGGAGCAGGAACAAAGACCTTTGAGAATAAATTATGATATTAAATGAATTGAAATTAAGTGACATTTCACTTGCACTTATAAGATGAGGTAAGTAAGGCATGTGTGTGTGTGTGGGGGGGGGGGGCATGCACACTTTGTTAATTCCTCATTTCTTGCTCTGATTGGTTGTAGAGCCTTCTGGAAGTGCAAATTACCTTCACCTGAGGAGAGGGGATCGAACATGGCCAGTAAGGAATCTGTCTGCGAGGGTGGAGAAGTCAGATGGTGCGCTCCTGTAAAATACACAGGAGGATATGCAACAATTAAAAGCAATTACTTAATCAAATGATTTCATGCATTACACATGCACAATACTGGTGTGTTCCATTAAGCTAAAAAAGATAATAGCCCGGACTCATAACTTCATTCCCCAGACAGAAAAACAAGGAAATAGCTAACTCTCGCGTAACAATTACAAGAGTAGAGAGTAAAACTGTGATTCAGCTTGGTGGCAGCTGTTGAAGTGACAGGGACTGATGGCTCTGGCCCATGCTGTTTTGACCAGATAAGACACTGGACTGATGGCCCAGTGAGCTTCACAGGGTTTTTGACACTCTCCTACCGTGGCCTGACTCCTCCCCATCTGGACTGGTCACAGAGTCCTTTCCTCCAAAGTCTGAGCTGCACTCTGACCTCAGGTCTTCAATCTTGTTGGGGATGTCTTCTGAGGTCGCACTGATACCTGCAGCACAAAAACAAAGCAAAGCAAAAAATAGTTGGGATGATGATTTCGGACAAAGGCAAAACTGTATCGCCTTTACAACAATAGTTTTCGGCAGTCAGGAAAGGGAATCTTGCATGATTCACAAAAATATATATATATATTTTTTGAGACTATGCTATATGGCCTCTCTCAGGTTGGAACCCAGAGGGAAATCTAAATTGGTTGCCTAGGCTCCCATGGGTGAGGGGAAAGAGTGATCATCAGACGCATACTATCCATTGGCCAGTTCCCGGGGGACGCTTTCCTGTGAGCAGAGCCGGGAACATCACCGCTGGCTTCTTAATCTAACATAGTACTTCATGCATGTCAACATAGCATGTCCACCTGAGCCCTATCAAAAGACAACCAGCATTAACCTCTGTGTCATACGGAACAATTCCCACTGACCCCCGTATGATGGTAAACACCCCTCCCAGCAACATGACCGCATTTCACAGAAACAAGGAGAAACAGGCTGTTTTAAGTCCAGTTATATAACAGTGCCGGATGAGTTTTCAACAGAGAAAAAAGGAATGTAGATTAATAAAAATACCATTTCAGAGAGGAATCAGAGGAAGTTGTGACAGAGGAGAGAAATGGAATGGTTAATACCTGAGACAACACTCAGACCCGGCGTGCTAGGTCTTGAGCTGACTTCTCTGACCTCTGTGTCATCTGAGGTACTGCCGACCCCTGAGCAGCTCTCCAGCTCCTGCAGACGCTCTTCCTGCTTCAGGTCTGGGGCCTCTGCAAACAAACCAGAAAGCAAAAAATATGCATTAAAAACCCTGTCTTGAGAAGAAAAAAAAAGACATCCGAGACAGGTATTTGTGACAGATGTCACTTCAAGTGTGGATAAATGATAATTTAAATCTATTTACTTGTGGCAGATGACTGTCGGATGATTTTCTCACTCCACCCCTATCTTGTTATGATTGTTCAGAAACCAAGTCAAACAAAGCATACATTATCATGTCCTAAAACTGCCAAACCAAACCATAAAACTAGCACGGCCAATTCTTTGGCGACCCAGCGGAGCTGTTGGATCGAACCCAGAGGCTCCATACTAACAGCAGTACTCATTTGCATGCTCGTTAGTAATAATGTGCTGGTGAAGTGCTCTTCAGAGTGTAGTTTTCTGCTGCCTAGCCATGAAACAAGCGCGCTACTCAAGCAAACCTCCAATCGCGCTATTACTGAGCAGAACAGGGGCAGCAAACGGAACAAAAAGCAATCAAGACACTCATGCATGTCATTTCTGCACAGCACATATTGAAATGGTGTACTACTCAATTAACATAAGGCCCAGGCTTTTCAAAGAAACACTTAACACTGTTAATAAAGCACTCCTTCGATTTTCACAAAACACTGGTTCCAAAAGGGGGGCTGGCCATGTAATCTCTCACTAATATCAGGTTTGGACTGAATGCTCAGTTCGCAAGAATAGTGTGCACTGACAAAGTGACACAAGTGGTGCCCTGAGGGATAAAAGTCATAACAAAACAAAATGTGCAAAGCAGTCTCTAAGCAATCTAATACTAAGTCAAACCAAACAAAAAAGTGACACCATGTAAAGTGACTGAGGACAGCTGCTCTCCTTGCGATTCCGTCCCCACTCCTCCACCACAGGTGCAAACACACCTGGTGGTCCCTCTAAGGACACCCTGAGCTGCCTTTTACTGGCATAGCTAGATCTGTCCTGAAAGACAGACAGATGCACACAATTATGATGACAGATGTATGCACATATTCTTTGGTAGGGAATTCTATGTGCTTGGATTGCCAATGCCCACATTAATCAATCAACAAGCATGCATGGATACATACATACGTCCGTACATACAGGTGCATGCACACATATTTGAGGCTGCCGTGTAGGGGAAGTGAAAAAGGATAAAAAAACAAAGCAAAATAAGAGTCAAATGTTGTCTGCATCAGCAGATTAAACCTGGCTCCCCACCTGAGTCACTGGGCAGGACCTCCACGCTCCAGGCCTCGCTGGTGGTCTCTGATATGGTGGAACCATAGGGGTCCAGCAGTACTGAACCTGAGCCAGGAAGGCACAGCAGGCTGCCAAGCATGTTCTCTGCAGCTGCCCCTGAGAGCAGAGAGAGAGAGAGAGAGAGAAGATAAAGGGTTAACTCCTTTCAGCAGCATGAAATGGCTTTTTTTTCATCCGGAAAAGTGTTAGACCAGCAAGAAGCCACCTCTGAAGTGGAAAAGTCAGCTTGAAAGCAACTTTTAGTTCTTTACCAAGCCTCAACAGTATGTATTTTTAAGGCACTGCAGATTATTCATATTTTGTAATTAGTTCTAATAAATTATTCAGTTTTGATATGAGCAATGTGTGAATTTGAGAATGCAAAACAGAAAATATGCCTTTGGTAAAAGGATGAACTTTCAGTTACATGCATGACTATATCTGATGCCCTGCTCCATTTGCAGGACTCCAACTAATACTTATTTGTATTGTAAAAAAAAATTCAACACATGATCATTTAGCCCATGCAATTATTTAAAAAAGAAAATTATGTCATTGCTAGTTATGTCTAACAAATATATCAAAACCCAAAGATATTACATTTACAAGAATAGAATTTAAATGTTTATGCAAAATATTGTATATTTCATTTACCACAAAGGGTTGAAACATACAAATGTTTCACATTTCCCTATACACAGTTTAGGGTACTTGGGTCTGATAAAAAAAAACACTGTAAACATACAAAATGGGGCCTATTGGTTGTGTGGAGGGGGCTTCAGAGACAGCTGTGAGCTTTGCATACAGAGATGCAAAGTTGGAGGTCACAAGCATTTCATGCTGAGACCCACAGGCACATAAACCACAGCGCCATAGGTCAGAAGTTAATGATAATATCTCACCCTGCCTTGGTCTCTGGGGCAATGACTTTGATCTGTTGATTAAGCCTAGCATTACTCAAAACTGAATTACCCATCCACACAATCGTCAGCGTAGTGTCCCTCCATCTCGATTTAGGAAGTTGTGGCTTAACAAGGCAGTAATGCAGGAGAGGGGGGAAAAGATTGAGCAGGTGCGAGTCAGTGGCCAAGGCTCAACACCAAAGTCTCGACCTGTGGGAGCCGCACACCCTGCTAAGTCATGCTTCCACTTCAGGGCACACGCACGCCGTAAGCGTACACACATGTGCCAGGCAACCAGGCAACAGTGTGTACGGATGTTGGCGGGGGCAGGACTCTCATTGGCATTGGGAGAGCTCTATCCCGCTGTCCGTGTTTACAGTCTTCAGGGTAGGGGCGCAGAGTACTTGTCTTTCAGGTGGATGATTAAATGAGTGGCACAACAAGAAGTGAAACAATTAGAATTTCTGCCTCATTATCATGGTAATCTTATCAGTGGGATAATGAGGTATTAATGGGTATTTAATGTGCATCTCATAACCCAATCCCTTGGAGAAAACACATAAGGAAATCGCTGTAAATTCACTTAATGATGGAAAAGTCCCCCAACGCCATATTCCGAAGAATGAAAAATGGTGGATGTAAATGAGAAGGAACCAAGGTCAATAAGACTGCAGGGACTGAGTGAATGTCAAAGAGAGAGAGGGAGAGAGAAGGAAAGAGAGACTAGCAGGGAGAAGGCTGGGAGAAAATGAGGAAAAGGAGAGAGAGAGATCGACTTTGAATAAAGAAGAAAAAATCTTTAAATCCAGTTTCACATAAGATAAGCCCAATTTTCTTTCCACCTGTGGCTTAATTTTCATATTTTTGGTTCAACCAAGTGTAGCAATTTCCTACCACAGTATACTTTATATATATTAACTTATTAGCTACTTCCAATGTGATAATGCCAGCTAAACTCAATTGAATATATATATAGATATATATATTCATTTCGGCCCGATTAGGAAACAATTTTACTGATGATGTGTACTATTAACATGATGAAAAAAATATTTTTTTAGAATTACAGAAAACATTCAAGAAAATGCAGAAGGGCCACGCATCAGTAGATGAACCAGAGCTGAACTGAATCCATGCTTTTTGATGCTACTTCACCCATATGCCACAAGGTGAAGACATTTCCCAGTGCAGCAAAGTCATCTCCTAAAATGTACAACACCAGTACATTCTTCTGCAACTTCTGTGCAGAAGAATCACTCTGCTGACTGATGCTGGATGTTAAGAACTACTGTTCTATCAGACCGAATAAAGCAATGTCCCTACCTGCTATTTCCTGCAGCCGATCTTCATCCATGTTGGGGTCAAAGTCGCTGCCAAGCACATCAGTGCTCCAAGTTTCACTGACGGTCTCAGAAATGTCACGATCATCCGTCAGACCCATCATGTCTCTGATCTCAAACTTGCGAAGTTTGTCATCTAGATTGTCCTGAGTGGTGGCTGAAGATAGAATGAGACAGTGTGTTAAGAGTGTCCTCCAATGTGTATTTGATTTATTTATAAGGAAAGGCAAGTTTTTAATTTCCAAAGTTTCAGACACACACATACCCTGTTCATGTTCCAGAAGCTGTAGAGCCTCTACGCCATTGCTCCCTGATGGCCCAGCTCCCAGCTCAGAAACAGACTCTCCCTCCAGGTCCAGAGATGACACTGAGTTAGAGCGATTGGACGGACCTGAAGAAAATAATGAAAAAATTAAAAACAAAAGGTAATGTGTTACCTTGTCACCTATAAAAATCTACATTTTTGTGAAATGTATGACACAAAATGCTTTCACTATTTATTTGTAGATAAGAATACCAAAAAGATGCAGACAAAATTCATAATCACAATAATGAACTTTGTGTTCGCCAATATCACTCTTAAAATATAGAAGTCAAACATAGCAGCAATATGTTTCTCTGGTGTTTTAGCTTCATGTCTCTGACTGCAGACTGACCCTCCGAGATGCCTTCCAAGTTGTCACTGCAGAGGGAAAAGCGCAAGGTTTTGTCTGGTTTACCATGCAATTTGGTATCATCAGCATGGCCATCTCCCTGGGCCCCCTCAGCCAACTGCAAGTTCAAAACCTGAACAGGGAACAAAGAGAAGTGGTACACAGATGAATATATATATATGAGTTTACTATATATACACAACTTTTTTCAGGTGCAAACTTGTTCTTGCTACCAGAGGTTAAAACTCATTCAAAGATAAGAGAAGACAATAACATTTTGATCCAGGATTGAGTTATGCAAACGATACAGCTCATCAATTGCACAACACTGCAAGCACACGAAAAGCACATTAAACATTGAATGAAACATTGAATTGGACCGATAGTGACAGCAGCAACATCGGTGGTATGGACAGACATATTATATGTGCGAGTCACAGCATACGCATGATGTAGCCATCACACACAGGTGAGGTAAACAGTGGGGACCAAGGTTTACTTCTCTTGAGTAATAGCAAAAAGAATGACATTGAATGTTTTACATCATCACCTCCCTTGCCAATTGGTACAATAATTAAAATGGCATTACCTCATTCTCTGACATCATCCCTGGGACATTCTGAGGACCAGATCCAATTGAAATCACCAAAACCTCCTCTGGCATCAGCTCTTGCAGGGACTCTTGGGAACTGGCTTCTGCCTCCCCCTCCTGGGCAATGTTGGTACGGCTGCGGCTACGAGCTGCTGCTGGTTTGGTGGGATGGATGGAATTAGGAGAGAACCATAATTATTTTTTTTACTCTTTATGATTTTCTATATTAACAAAAAATATTGTTGCATCAAACATTCATCAAATAAACAATAAGTCTGACATTGAACCGCAGAACTCCAGCAACAAAACACATCTTGCATGTCAAACCAATGTGTTATTATTTTAGAAAAGCCAGTATATAGAATAATAATATTAAAACCACGGCACACGGAAATAAATTGGAACTAAATGGAACAGGATATATGTCTTTTTGGGATTAGGACTAAGAGAGCTGATGCACTTAACCAATATGTGACTCTTTAGCACCATCCATTGGCTTAATTAGATAGATTCTGATTTGGTTCGATAAATAAATTCCAGATATGCGATCACATTGCAGTGATCCTGGGTTAAGAGATTTCAATGAACAACATCTCCACCAGAGTAGTGCATGAGACACTTAGAAGCATAAAAGATAATGGGATTACTATGTTCCTTAATTATCCTTTAATCGATTCATTAATATGAAGCTCTAATATGAACAATATCCCCAATGTTGTCTAAATAATAAGAGGAGTGTATGACAATTGGGATACTAACACTAACTACACTAGTGTCTTCTTTATTTGGCGGAAAACATATTTTCTTTACTACCTGGTAATGAATAGCCACATTCCGCTGAATGAGGAAGCAAAATGGGAGAAACTTAGAAAACATAATGAGTGGAAGAACATCTTAGCTCCAACAATGAGCCAAAGCACTGTGCAAGGCAAAGCAAGCATGGTAAGAGCACATGGACAAAATAAGTACTAGTTTAGAGCAGCAGGGCGGGGGGGTTACTGTCTAGCTACAAGCATGGACTAGGTGAGTGCTAAAAAGCGGATGGGTTAAGTTATCTCCAGCTCTAACACAAGCTGACACGCTACCCACCAAAAGGGGCTACTAATGGAATGTGGGCAGACAGAGTGGTGGTTGTGGGGTCCCAGGATGTTATGGCAGCTAAGTGTTGTCCTGGTCATTCATTGGCAGCACAGGAGGAAAACGGAAAAGGACAAGGTAGGGAGTGGAGAAAGAATACAGAGTACAACTCAGAATTCAAAGTATTTTAAGTGTCAAATCAAGATTCTGTGTATGAATGTCATATTTCAGTGCAGCGAGCACAAGTGGTTCCTTTCTAATTATGGGATGTTGCCACAGCATCATTTGTCTTGAAAATGCTAATGAGGGTAGTCTTTGCATCTATTCCATCCATTCCAATTAAAATGAGTTCATTTATATTTGGCAATTTAATTGGTTGTCATTTCTGTAATTGAGCCTCAATCCAGGCCATGCTAATTACCTTTATAACAAGCTGAGAAGAAGCTCATTAGCTTCCAATAACACACAGGCCTTTGACTAGACATCACCAATCAGCTTTACTTGTTTATTTTGTCTCATTATACAAATTGTTGCCTTTCTATCTGCTAGTTCTTGCCTCAAATTGTAATATTCCTATAAAGCAGACAGTAATATTAGTAAGATCCTCACATCGGTATATTGCAAGAGGTTGCGTCATATTGAGCACATCAACACATCTATCACCAGTTATCGAGAATGGCAGGAAGCCAGAGGCTTTATGCCACGGTAGGTACCTATGGGGAGCCTGTTCTTCTTGTTGGCTGGAGTGGTAGCCGGAGAGAGCTGGGGGGTATTCGAGGGTGTGAGCTCCAGACTGTTGCTCTTCACAGTTCGAGACTGAGGCACATTGGCCAGCATGTTCTCCAGGGCCATGTGCTCCTCCTCTCGGAGGTGGTCCCCTGCCGTCACACTCCTCACAAAGTCCACCTACAAATTAAGTGGAAGTGGTTAACTGCTACTGGGTCATACATTAAATGTAAAAGTTGTAATGATAAGATGATAAAAAGTACACTGAATAGAGGAAATGTGTTGAATAACACACTTGTTCAACAAACAATGCCTTAAAATTATCCACAGATTGAAAGAATGGAATTCTGAACAAAGATAACAGAATGGCACTTTACTATTTATGCTTTTAACCAAACAAAGAAATTCTGATGATACATTTGGATATCAGTGGCAAAGGAGCATACCAGTGCTAGAAGCTGATTATGCGTGATATAGACCGCAGTCCTGCTAAGGCCTTCTAAAAGGTTCATTGAGGACATGGGTGGGGTCTCCACTGCTCTTCCTCCAATTACCACATCCAGAAAGGCTGCAACACAACTCTGGAGACAAAAGAAACACAAAAAATGCATCTAAGTAAAAGCAGAAGTATCAGGAAATATAATTTTTTATAAAAAAATATATAAATTATATTTATTGCACATACCTTATCAAATTTAGACAAACTACTTTTCCGCCTTGGGTCTGTATCATCATCAGCCATAGCCAACTGCTGCAAAAGCTGCCCCACCTGTGAATCAAATAACAATTCAGTGCCAGGCCCTTCATAGAATGATGCATGTTTTGAAAAACTTGAAAAACTGAAAACTTTCAACTCCTCTTACCTGCATTAGGTTGAAGCGGGCCACTTCATTTATGGGGGCATCAGATATGATACCATACTGCTCTGGGTTGACAATAGCCGGACAGATGAAGCAGGTCAGCAGCAGGTCTGTACACATGGTGCGCACCTCACCTACCTCAAGACGCTCCACACATGACAACGTCTTGTACATCTGGGACACAATCCAGCGCAGGCTGTGGGGAAAGCAGTAGGTGTTCTGCTTCAAGTATCCAATGAATTTGTTGACCAGAGCTACCAGCTTGGCTTCATTGGCCTCCACAGCTGCCTGCACCCTTCGTTTGTAGTCCTCGGAGCCCTTCTCTCCGAAGCGTTCCTGCTGGGCTGGTGTGAGGCGCTCTGTGACCTTGGACGGGTCCGTCTCCAGGTGGTCTTCATCTTCCACCAGCAGTTGCATAATGGGTTCGTGGAGGGTGGCAGTGAGGAAGAGTTTGGCCGAGTACAGGCCCTCAGAGAAGAGCTTGAAAAGGATGCTGAAGGCGCAGGTTCCCCGTCGCAGAAGGCGTCGAGGGTTGTCGCTCTCCTTCAGCTCAAACTCAACTAGGTACCGCAACACCTGGGCAATGGCAAGAAAAAAAAACATTTATTCATGCAGAGAAGTTATTGAACCACTCTTTGACTGTGTAACATTAGCGACAGGTAAGGCCCCTGACCTGTAGCAGATAGCTCTCATCCTCTTGCATGATGCAGTTGCCATAAAGTGAGGTAAAAACTGTATGAATGACCCCCTGGGTGTGCTCCTGGTTCAGCCTCTCTCCTGCCACCAGGCAGGAAGCAACCAGTCTGGGGTTCTCCCTCAGCCGGGCCAAAAACTCGCCATAGATAGTCTCCTGGAAGCCCAGAGTCTTGTAGCCATCAATAAACTGTGTGTCCTCCAGCATTTTGGCATGTTGGCAGCATTCAGCAGGAGAGGCCTCCGCACTGTAGACAACAAGTATCGTATAAAAGCTCTTATAGCAACAAGTTATTCCTTGTGGCGATTAAACACCGCCACACACTTAAACATTGATCACTTATTACAACCCTTGCCACCTCTTATGTCTCTTATGTTTCTTATGTTTTTTATGTCGTATCCCACCCTTTATGTTTTGTGCTTAGCTTATGGTTTATGTTGTATGTTGTATGTTATATGTCGTGGTTTATGTTGTATGTTGTATGTTATATGTCGTATGTATATACACAAGCGCTGTACACCAAGTAAAATTCCTGTGTACTTGTACATTTGGCGAATAAAGAGATTCTGATTCTGATTCTTACAATGAATTCTAACCTTTAAAGGTAGTGCTTCGAAAACAGTAACCACAAACTCAATCATCAAACGTCTGCCCTGGCTGTAAACTCCTTCATAGGACAACCTATTTTAGTTTTTTGTCACACTGTTGCAATTTAAGCACATGTACACAATAACACAATAGATATTGTAGTGACGTATTTCATAATTTATGACATACATACAGTGGCATGAAAATGTAAATGAACCTTTGGAATTAACAGCATTACTGTATAAATGTGTCTTGAATTATGGTCAAATCTATTTTGAACTGATGAAAAAACACAATCTATTCGACCAAGAATATATAATAATTACTTTTTAATAAATCCTAAACAAAAATAAAACCTGAACCCTTAAACAACTTGTTGAGGTCAAACTCAACTGCAGACTGTAGCAGGACTTTATCGAAGAGACAGAAACACTATTTAGTAGTAGAGCCAGAGTCTGTGTCATTCACACCACATAAGAATATAGCTGAGGTACGGCTGGTCCCTACAAAGGAACAGTGAGAACTTCACTTGTTTGAGGTTATAGCTGCCTAAGAAGGTTAGATTGGCGACTTAGAGATTAGATCACATTTTATGAGCCTTTTTTGGTGAAAACAAACAACTCCAAAGGGTTCAAACTGCTTTCTGTTTGCATATGTGTCACAATACACGTGCATGAAATGATAACATTTATAACCACATTTTTACAGTTGTATTGTGTCCGGGAACATATAAAACAAACGTGAAAAGTGCTCCATGATTCCAGTCAGGTCTGACCTTGTAAGAATGAGACGATCGAGGTTGATCCTCTGCTGTTTGGCGATCCACGCAGCCCGGTACAGCCGCTCAGCTGTCTTCAGCACATCACTGTTGAGCCTCTGGATTAGTTGCTTCTCCGACGCCACATACAGCCTCTCCTGCTTCAGGTGGTGAGCCAGAGTGTGGATGTCTGGCTTCACCATCTTCACCAGCTCAGTGAGGCAGAGAGGTAAACTACTGGAACACAAAAGGACAAGATGTCATGGAAACAGATACATTTGGTGAACATGTAAAACACAAAATAAACAATATAAAAAAATAACATTTCATTAAATGTCAGATCAACGTTGCATAAGGTAAGACAGCTTATAGTTAAGAATATTCAGATATAAATGTCTATTTAGTTTCCGTTGTGTCTCTGGAGATTGACTCTTACAATATCTCATGCTTCATATTTAACTTTTGTTTAAATCTGTCAATTGTACAGTATACCCCCACATTTCATAGAAGAAAATCACATCAAAATACCCATCAAAGCTTGAACGCGCTAAATTGCAATACTTATTTTTGGCAGTAAATAACAATCAGAGAGAAAACAAATACATTTTCATAATTTTTACTATGTCATTATTGTAAATGTCTTTGAATGAGAAGGGAAAGATCAACCTTTTGTAGTATTTAATACCACTAAATATTTCCAATGAACCCAAAATATGTATCATTTTGAACTAATGGCTGACTTTTGCTATGAAGTACAACCATCCTAACTATACATTTTTTGCATTCTTTATTTGCAGTTCATTATTTGAGTTGCATTGTGTTTAAAAGTATATGTATTCAAAAGGTAAAGCAGGAAATGGACCCCTTTTCTCTAAAGGTTAGGCTCACATGACTATCTTATCATGCAAAGGAAGCGATCGTATACCTTTCGGTTTGTTGTTCCAACAAGCCTAACAACAGTACCAAAAGCATGCTTTTTCACAAGCTTCAAAAGACACTACAGAGCAGGATATGCAAATCACTCTTCGCAGATACTCACAGCCAAGATATACAATCCAAGAGGAGTGCATGAAATTTAAATGATTTCTTGGTGACACTTTTGCACAAAAGCCTCTTTGTAGCTAACATAGTGAACACAGATTTATCTGTAGAGTGAGGCTCTGGGAGAAGAATTGGACTAGACAGGAGAAAACTGCTTTAAAATAGGAATAACTGAAAGGACTTGTCATTGTTCACAAACCAGCAGACAACAGCGTTAGGAGGTGATACGCCTGACAAATCCAATTGGCTATGCAGATTGTTGATTGGCTCTACTATGAATTTCCTTAGAAAACCAAGAATAAACTATGATAAATGTTATGATATGGATTGTCATGTTTACTGTAAAAAAAAGAGCTTTTCACAAAGATGTGGAGCATCAAGGGAGTGGGGAAAATGCCAGCTAAGGGGAACTGAACTTAACTTAACTTAACTTAACTTTTTTTCACACAATGCAGGAGAAGGTGACTCAGTAACAGAAATAACCAAGTCTGTAAACCATGGATAAAACGTAAGATGAAAAATCTGGTTGTATATGTTACTCCAGAAGGTTCTATTACATCATATTTTCAAAAACAAGACTGGAAACATAGTAGAGCAGAAACAGTCATTTGCTCGTCTGATACTATTAACTAAGTAGTGGGCCGCTTCAAACGAATTTTACATGTCAGTGAAATAAATAATTCTCACTACACTCACTAGCCTATCATCCCATCCTCTTGTCCTCATCACTCTGCTGCTGATCTGATTCACTGTCACTGGCATATGCAGTCACACCCTAGGAGGAGAGCATATCCAACCAAGGCTTTGTAATAAAATAGGACAAATATAACAATTATTATCAAAATAGGGAATGGAAAATAAAAGCCATGACGAGCCCACCCCAAATGAAGCTATTACTCCCTGCAGTTAAGGAACATTAAGTCCCTAGTCACACTATAATCTAAATCAAAGCAGTGGCAGTAATATTCTTTCCGTAAAAGACATTATCCTGCAAAAAGTCTGTGATCCTCATAAGGCTCTGCTTCTCCTTGTGAGCGCAGCACAAGAGTGCTGCCTGCTGCAATCAATTTATCAGCTAAAACCTTATAAACTGAACAGATTTATTTTACTTTAATACATCATTGTTTTATATAATGTCTGTAATATAATGAAATGTAAGAAAAATAACTACTAGCAGAAGCACATTGTGTTCATTTATAGGGCTGCTTAAAAGGTGATGATAACAACCCACAGACAACATTCTGACATTGCAAATTTTTCATTCTTGAAATACATTTTGGACAGATCTAAATAAAAAAAAAATGCAAATAATAAATAACAAGCAAAATAGCAAGATGTGTTTCTATTTTATATTTGAATGAACTAACAGGTAACTGGCTGACAAGTACACTCAGGGAACACTTCCTCAAATATGCTCATGTTCTTCAAAAGGCACATTCCACACATATTTGGAAAGGAAGTGGGAGCAACTAGGCTATTAAGCGGCTAGCAGAGAGGTTAACTGCCATTTGCAATTGCTTTGTGTGCCCCACCACTCAGAACAAACCACTGCGCAGAGCTACCTGGCGAGTCAGTCATGGAGAACACTGAGGAACTCTAAAGCAGAAGCAAAACTAAACAACAAACATAATGTAGCGAGGCATAATCTTGAGAATTCAGATGTGTAGGAGAATAATCATAATTTTGGAAGGACTGCCATTGAATTCTGTTAAAATCATCGTTCATCCGCATCCTCCATTGAAACAAAGCAGCCTAAGAGATAAGGGGCAGACAGTGGCAAAAATGTAATTTAAAATTAAAGGGCAAGTCCCACCCCACTCATGAAAATGTTTAGAAGTAAAAATAAATGTAAAATTATTGAAATGTGAACCACAAAAATACACTACTTATAGAGGGCAATGGTGTAAAAAGCACAGCACCAAAGTGAAGGTGTTTAGAACACAGCCCACTCCTGCCACTACGTAATTACAAACACTTTCCATCTCACTCACACACACACACACACACACACACACACACACACACCCACGCACCCACGCACATGCACACACATACACCAAGCATTGGGATTCAAGGGCTTTTTATAGACATTCAAAGGATTTCACTTTCTACAAAAGGCATTCATGTTCCTGAGCCAACATCCTCTTCACACTTCCTCTCTGGATAGTGTCTTACACTGTTTAGCAAGAAAAATACTGTTCTCCTTTACATGAGGTTTGTAGGTATGTTGTTCCACTAAAGTTGACTGATGGCCACTAAAGTTGACTGATGGCCACAACCTTTTCATGAAGTCCTTTATCAGAAACTTATAAACTGGCATTAAATGTTTGATCACCTTGTGGAAAATAAAAGTGTGACCCCTTGGTCACAATTAAAGTCATTCCTCTCCTAGACCCCATTTCCCAGCAAAACCAGTCTAGTCTGAACATGGATCCCAGCTGATAGAGATTTAAAAAGCAAAACAAGCAAGTTACTGAAAAAGACTACTTGAGATAAAGGACGAAGGTATACCAATTACAAGGATGTAATGTACCAACATTTGGCAGCAAAGTAGAGAGGAAACAAATATAACCCCTTTTCCAACTCACGGATTAGAGCAAAATGGATCATTGTGTGTAATTTAAATGTTGGTTCAGTTTGGCTGCAGTAGGTTAACTAAATGTATTTAGGCAAACAGTTACATTTACAAGTACTCAATTAGTAATCACACATCTGATCACTACACAAGTATTGAACAAAATAAGGGTTGACACTATTATCAAATGTTTAAACATTTATATGGTTTTAAAAAACAGTCTGGCATTATATCTGATGGCCTAAAAAACACTAAGTCTGAATGTCTTTTATTGCTTGGCAAAAACTTTGGACATTCCTATCACCGGCCGAATAGGTGGGGTGGGGGCAAAGCAAAAAAAATAAAGTTTAGTGCGCTGCTGATGTTAAGTTGCTGATTCTATGTGTTTTTATGGCGTAGTAGCCAACTGAAATCTAGCACCGCGGCAAACAAACCTAAACGAGATAAGTAAAGTTGGTGTCTGCTGTTGCTTGGTTGCTACACTGAGGTGATTGTCAGACGAACTGACAATCGCATCTAATACACAATTGAACTAACGTTGCTTTAGCTAAGGGCTATGACCTATGGCAGCTCACACGAGAAGACAACCAGCTTCTGCCTGACAATTAACCATCAAAGAGCCGTGTTTGCACCGTTTATAACACATACTGCACTTCACTGGTGAACTCGGCTAACCTCGCAGTAGCTAACGAGCTAACGTTAACCAAGTTACACCCGTTGGCTAGTAGAGCAGGGCGAGCTAACGATAAGCTAGTTAGCTGCGTTAGCTTAGCTTTAGGGTGCAAGCTCCCGAGTACAGTAGATGGGGAAAAAATAATGCGCGAACGTGAGTTTGGCAGCTTACCGGGTGTAATTAGAGTTCAGTGGTGATTCTCGGTTAGTGTGAAGGCGACGGGTGGAGAGGTTGTCCGGCTCAGAGGAGCACTTTGTGGGCGGTTAGCTGTCTCACTCTGGCTCTGCAGGAGCGGACAGTGCTGTCATTCGCTGTCATCACGAGGAGACCTGTGCCACGCGCATGCGCCAATGTTAGTTAAAGCGAGAGCTCACCGTCATGTTGAAAACAGAATCACAACAGGTCATGTCTCTGATATGCAACTATACAACTACGCAAATACTACTGTTCTATTGTATTATATCTGTCATGAATTATTTTTTGTTTACAAAATACTGGAATAAGAAAATGTAGATGACTCTAAAGTATATACTTACCGAAATATATGAATGTAAATCTGTCTTGATCTTGTGTGACCTTCCCTTTCCCAACACAACTCTGGAATTATATTACAGATAGATTGTCCACCCTAAGCATTTAGTATGATAAAAAAAATCATAGCGCGGTCATGTGCAAATATATGTATTATTCACGTACAGGTAATGACAAGATACAGGCCAATATATAGATCTTCAGCATATTTAACACTGTGGATATAAAGAGAAAGCTTATGCAGGCCTTGTACCTGAACATCACTGGACTTAAACAACTGTGTACTGTTAAACAAATGTTATCACACAATAACACCAGGAAAAAAATGTTGGAAGTAATACAAAATTGTCTCCACTAGGTGGTGGACTAATAACACGGAGAAAGTTAGAAAACACAATACTATTAATCAAATACAAAACATTCACTAAATAAAATGGAAGGAGTGTTATACTTAGAACTATAATATTGCGTCCCACACCTCATCCCCATGATCATAGTTTAAAAACCGATTTACTGTGAAAGATGGTGATTGTAAAAACGCATTATATTTCCATCTCCTGGACCCTGAAAAAAGAATTAATATTTTGACATCAAGAGACAGTAGCATCCTAAAATATCCCGTCTGAAGAGCAAAATGACTTGTAGGTGTTCTCTCCAGAAATGCTAGGCAATGTGTATGTCTATCCTCCTTATGGAGACTGTATTATGTCTTTCTGTGACGAAGAAATGCAAAGTCATGACGTTACTCGATAAAGTCCATTTATTATATATCTATATAGAGGCTATAAACATCACAAAATAGAAAGTTGTGGAAGGTCTTGCACAAAGACATATATAGTCAAGTAAAAGAGCAACCTTAGATTAGTCAACAATGGCAATGGAAGCAGGCATTTCATCTGGGTTCAGTGCTGCAGCTTTATCAGGAACATTCTTTGTTTATAATTTATGTTTTAGTGCAAACAAAGTCTTTGCAGCTCTTGGCTCCAAGGAATTACTCAATATTAATAATAAAATAGGGTTTTATAATATAGTTAAGGTTGCTCTTTTATTGCATATTGTTTAAGAACATACTGTGGTATTAGTTACAAGGTCTCAAGGTCATGATGCTCAAATGATCTATTATTCAATATATAATATACCTCTAACATTTCTAAGCATCAAATTGTATCTCATTAACATAGTACAATAATTATGAGCAATATCAATATTAAAATACCTGAATATAAATAACATGCTTTGGGCAAAATAAGTTTTCTTGTACAACGATTCCTAAGTCAAGAGCTGTCAAGCCTTTAGAAATAGCTAAAACTATACATTGCTTTTTGTCAAATGCTTTTTTTTTTCGACTGAAGGCCACTTTCAAACCAAACAAGTTTTATAAGAATGACATCAAGTCTTATCGTGAGATGAAATGTGTTCAAACAAAAAATCTTATGAAGTGGGAAAATAAATAGGAGGTCTGATTGTACTTTTTTTTGTAAAACTATAAAATAATAACCAATTTACCAATAATAAAAACACACAACTACTGTATACTAAAAAAAATACTATAATAAACATATTAATAAATAGTTGTAATATTACAACCAACAAGCCATAATATAAATTTATGATATAACATTTGTTGGACAAAATCAAAATGTGGGTGACTGTTACAAAATGAGACCTGGCTCAGCCTACTATAGTGTGGTGGCAATGAGATGTGTACTTAATTAATATTGTGTGCTTCATACATTATCTGCAGAAACTGCACAGATCATACATATTCATATCTTTAACACCGGGATAATAATGCGTTTGTGCCTTCTCTACATGCAGGCTGTTACCTCTTGGTGCAACAGCATCAAAACAAGCCAAAAACAACAAAACAACATAATGCAGCTGTTACTGTATGCATGTACATCCATGAGTGTGTGACTGTGTGTGTGTACGTGTGTGTGAGAGAGAGAGCAAGAGAGCAAGAGAGCAAGAGAGAGAGAGAGAGAGAGAGAGAGAGAGAGAGAGAGTCTTATACATACAGTATACACCCATTTCCATATCAGTGTTCAACTTGCTTACACACCTTGTATTTACAGTATGTACAAACAGTGAACTGACATCAGTACATATTAAATAATATCATCCAAGAGATGAGGGGTACCCACCCAGTCCAGTGTTCTTGGCTCAGAGGCTGCCATGATCATGCACATAAACTGTTTCCCCGTTCTCTTATCTATTGGGTAAATCGTAGTAGGAGTGAACCTTTTGTTGCTCTCCACAAACTCACACAGCTGATTATAGATTTTTGGGTACTCGTGACGAAGAAAGACTCCCCTGGTCCTGAGCTCACGCTGGATATTGACAAAGCAGACCTCTCTGGCTTTCTTTCCCTCCTCCCCCTCCTTGTCAATGTCCGGTGTGCCTGGAGGTGGGGTAAGGATGAGGGTCTCCATTTCGCTCTCCTTCTTAATTACCTTTCTGTCAGGGCTGGAGGAAGCCAACGACACCTTTGCATATTTTCGAACTGTTGGCGCTTGGACTCTTGGTGAAGGTCTATTAGGCACTAGTTCACCAACAGCGATGGATACATTCAGAAGGAAACATTCATTGGGGTCATACTCGTGGCCTGCCTGCTGCAGTTCTTTGCAGTATTCGCCTAGGTTGTCCTTGAAGCCACCCAGCTCTCTCAGAGATAAGTATGTAGGGGACATGAGGAGGCTCTCAAGCCCAACTTGCAGGAAGTTGTCAGCTGTCTCTGGATTAGCAAAACCCAAAAAGAGAACGCCTCTCCCTCTTGAGAGGTAGCCAGCTTTAGCAACACGAGAGAAGGCTTTGTGGATCTCTGAGTTCTCTCTGCAGAACTTAAGGGTGTGTCGACACACGCTGCTCACACGACCATAGAGGCAGGTCCCTTTATGTGACTCCCAGTCATCCCTACGACAGTTCCGTGAGCAGTAAAAGGTGTAGCAACTGTGACAGGATTTGTAGTATAAACAGGCATTGAACATGTTCTCGGTCCGGTTGCATTTCTTGTTTGCACACACCATAGTGTCGTCTTCGTCTATGCTGTGGTCTGGAGAACATTCTTCTGTACTCCGTTGTAAAGCATCACACCCACTGTCAGGGTCTTTGATTGTGTCAGGGCTGGATTTGGAAGACATGAGCTGCGTGGTCAGACATCCTTCAAGTCCAGACGATCCTCGGTCTTTGTCACCGTCTTCGGTGATAAGTTGTTTTAGCTGGTCCAACAGGCCTTCACTTGGCTTTCTGCTTGTTGGTGGTTTGTAATCAACAACCAAATCTGCTAAGAGTTCATCCAGTTGCTCTAGACTCTGCTGGAGGGAGAAGTTGTTGTGTTTCCTTTCTTTGGTTATGTCCGCAGTGGTGGATGGCTGCTTCATATGCAGTGTACTTGGGGATGGTGTCTTTTCACCATCCAATGTGTCCCAGCGGACTGAGTGCACATCCCGTCTCTTGCTGTTGGCTGCGCATATGTCATTGTCGGTTATGGTGATCTCTGGTGTTACAAACCAGTTCGCACTTTTCACATTCTTCCAAGGATGGCTTGAGGCCCTCTCTAAAGAGTTTTCGGAGAGAGACAGTGCAGCGTAGCGCCTTGGTGAACTAGAGAGGTTAAGTATAACAGGTTGAGATGTAACATCAGAGGATGCGCCATGCCTTGTTTGGTAAAACAGGTTATCATAGCTTCGTCCACGAGGCACTGACTGCTCTCTGTCGTGCTGTGGATAAAGAATATTGTCCCAAGACTTGGAGTGGTTTTTGACCTCAGCTCCAAGTCTACTTGTCTCCACACAGCTACTAGTAAACCACGGCTGTATACCACGGTCTTGCCTTACTCTCGGTGGTGTTTGCAGAGAAGACTGGTTAGAATAACCAGATATACTTGAGCGATACCAGTCATCTGAAAAGGCTTGGGAAATTCGAGGTCGTCGACGACCCTCTGTGTGATATGGCCTTGAGGGAAAGTACTGCTCCTCAGGAGAGCTGAACGGTTTAGAATAAATAAACCTTGAGCTACCTGTATGGTATGGATTGAACTTGTCTTCTCCATAGTAAGATCTTGTCAATGGAGCTTGAGAAAAGTATGATCCAGCCTCACTTGTGGAGTAAGGCCTACTATATATAGAGGGCGCTGACTCTCGGTCCAACAGATGTTCTGTGTAATAAGGCCTGACAGGAAGCGTATGCACCCATCGAGTCCGTGGATCATATTGACTTGTCACTGTACTTCCATGACTGGTTAAACTGGACCGATCATCCTGAAAGTGTGCTCTAGAATAAGGATGGACTGGATACCGAACAGGGTCCTCTGTATAGAAAAACTTGGTTGGTATGTTGGGATTGGAGTAAGCTCTTTGTTCGTGACTCAGATATGGTGCTGTCGGTGACTGCATTCTGTGCACGTCCAGATGCTGGTAGGAGATCGGAGACATGCTGGTTGTGTAGTGGTATCCTTGTCTAAAATCTCCACTATAGCATTCACTTGGAGTGGGCGTTGGCGAGGAGACAACCTGCCGTGGTACATACAAACCTCTACTGCTACTGGCCTGTGAGTATCTCTGCCAAAGATGCTCAGTCCGTCCATTAGGGACCTGCCTAGATGTGTGCTGTAGTACAGCAGCATCCGGTTTAATGTCCACACGGCACCTGACATGAGGGGTATTAGCTGGTTTTTCTGGCTTTTCCTCCTCAAAACAGTCTGAGACATATAAGGGAGAATGAGGCTGCAGTTTGATAGGATGCACCTCGTTCAAAAAAGCCCTGTTTGAGGTGTAGGATTCTCGATGTGTTTCAGGATTCCTCACGGTATCTGATGCAGCCAGAGGGGCATCCCTCTCCTTTCTGAAGCCTAGGGAAGATACTGAGATGGGCACAGGAGTGAGGTTGGCCTTAACCCTCGGTGCACTTTTAGATCTTGGTCTCTTTTTAGAGTCTGACCATGTAAAGTGATTGCTCTTTTCTTGGCTGGTGTGCTGCTGAAGCTGCCTGGTGTTAAACAGATCGGGAGATGAAAAGCGAAGACGTCCCTGTTGATCTATTCCATTCCACATTAGATCTTTGTTTAATGGCTGATGCTCTGTTCTCTTGTAAGGGTACTCCATTGAGGAAGAGAAAGGCGGAGGATCATCCAGTGAATCAATAAAGTCAAAGCTACGACAGTGTCTTTTGTTAATGATTTCCGGTTTATCAATCATTTTCAAGTCACATTGCTGGGAGGAGTGGAGAGAAATTGAGTAATCATTGATGGGATTTAAAGTAATGTCTCGATATAGAGTTGATGCCAGTATATCAGGAGGATGTGTCCGTGTCATCTTAAAGTAACATCGGTGCTGTCCATTAGGCGTGATTCAAGATCAAGCCTGCAGAAAAACAAAAACAAATACAATTGAATGCATTTTAAATATATGTGTATAAAATGTATCTAAACAAATGGCCTAACCTGTGTTGTAGAAGGCAATAACAAAGAAAATGTTACTCTATTGAAAGATTCATCAGTTTAAAGGTTGAAGACAATCAAATACAGCAATTTCTGAGACATTACATGATGAATATTTTTTGGTTGTTTTATTTACAAATAAAATGATTTGATTTTAGCAGATGACTGTCAAAAAAATTATAATTAAAGGATGCAAACCAATTAACGTAGTTTCTGCTTTTAAAATATCCAGAGGATTTTTCAGGTCTTTAAAGAATATCATGGACAAGACGGTCATTTCAACACTGGGCTTCACTGTGGCATACACACGGGCTTTCTTGTTGGCACTAACCCACAAGCTATACCCTGAGTTACCATCTGTTCAGAGAGGACTGTCCAGCCATCTCCCTGTCAGGTCTCCACAACACACCAATATCACGTCTGTTCACACACGACCAACAACGACAAACAAACCTGTACTGTTTCTTGTTCCCTGACATATTGTGGAGAACCTGTGTGTCTATAATGCCGGTCTTACTGACAAGAAACATTTATTAATGTTCACATTATTATTGTTTATTAAAGAGAGTGTTTCGTTTTATACTGTTTAGTGTGCAGTGTACAACTGTCCAATTACATTAACTTCTAAATGCTCACTACTATTGTATTCCTCTCCTTGTTTGACAGGACAAGTAATTCAGATAATCATGTTGTCAATTTGGCCTGTTAAACTGTAAACAATTGTAAAACAGAAAGGAAACACAATATAGTTAAATAGCTAATCTCCAAAGCTGACATTCTTGGATACTGTTCTGTCGTGATTCATGTTTGGATGAAATTAAAACATTAGAATTAATCTGGGGCAAATTCTGTGTCGTTTGTGCCAGTATAGCATACATCCGTGTATAATTCATATGTGATGAATGTGGAAATGAGGTTCAAACTGTATACCACTAAGGAGGGGGAAAACACACTTAAATCCATCTTACTTTTAATCTTTATATCCTACTAAGTCTAAATGAATCAGACGATGTATCAACAAGATAACCAGGGTCTTGATGATGTGCAGGATGTAAAAAGAGTAAAGCACTGCAACAAATACAGACCTGGCTTGAATATATTAATGGATATGAATAATAGCCACTGGCCCCCCATAAAGTTAAAACCAATCAAACAAAGCTGTTACAGAAAATATGGATGACTCTGCACTTAACAGCAACTATACGAGAAATAAGAATAGTCAATAAATGCAACAACAGATTAACAAATATCAAAATATGTAGGTTAACATCATTACATTCCAATGTAGTGAAAGCACCACCTCAGTCACGCTCCCAACTCCCTCACTATTTATTATTAATATGAAGGCTTTTCCTCCCCAGAAGTGTTTGATGGGTCAGAGAAATGCATCATGTTTTTTTTCCCTCTTAGAAATAAAGGACACGACATGTTAAAACTAAGTGAGCACCTGCATTCCTTTTTGTATTCAGCTTCATGGTCTTGGGCTGTTTCTTGGGGGGGTGGGGAGGGGGGGGCTACACTTTTATAGCACGACATGCCACATACTGTATCCATGGCTACAGCACCCAGCAAAACACCATGAACTACTCCTCCAGTTGCACAATGCGAGACAAATCTCAGTCTGATTAAACATAACTCGTAATCAATAAGCAATAATCACCTGCTCATCAAGCCGAGGGCATCATTTCCCTGTAGTATAGTCTACGTGCTATATGACGGTACGGTTTTACATGCAGTCTAATACTAATCGGGATAATTATCGAGAGGCCGAATTGCAACTAAAAGCAACTTCGAGGACTATTTGCTTGCAGGGATTTACAGACAGGAGAGAGTGTGATGCAGATGGGCATATAACCGGTGGCCACTCCGAGGCGCATTCAGCCTTGACGCGTTACCCAACACTTGGGCACCTCTTTTTATTTTGGTGCTGCGGCACAGACGGCCCTCCGTGCTTCGTGGCTGACCTAATGCCTTTGAGCGCGGGATGACATCGCATACAGTGACCCCCAAAAAAGAGCAAATCGGGTTCAGATCGGGACCGAAAGCAGAGCCGAGAAGGAGAAACTCGGATAAGTTTGGGGGGGGGGGAAAGATGACGCGGGTGGATGAGGAAGCTTACCGTGTCTCCTTGGAGCGGATCGGATGCGGAGAACCTGGTGAGGCAGCGGTAGCCTGCAGCATCAGCACCGCAGCACCTGCTTTGAGCCGAGCACTCGTCCTTCTCGCTGCCTTACATGTTTGCCTGTGTCACTCAGGGAAGCTCTGACCCTCGCTTATGTCGTTGTGTTTGTGTGTGTGCGTGATGGAGGGATGGGAGGTGTGTCTGCGTGCCTCTGGGGGCGTGGCTGCGCGTGTTTTGGTATGGAGGGGGGGGTGTTGGAAGAAGCTGCGCTGGGCGGATGCTCAGATGGAGCAGCAATGCGGTGTCTCCAAACCATCTCCTGAGCATGGAGCCCTGAGTCTATGAACTGCTGGCTGCTTGCTCAGCCTGCAGTGGAAGGTAGCTTCTGTAAGCAGCCACCTCCACGACAAGGCCAAGCAGATTTAAATGTTAGAAAATCTGCCTGCACCACTGGGCTTCTCCTACACCTGACTGGATGGGCAGTGATGAAATATCAGCATTGTGAAAATATACTGTACATTTTTATTTCCTTGTGGTGGAAGTATATGTTTGATGCAGGGCAGCAGCAGCCGTAAATTATTTTCATCACTGATTCACGCAGGAGTTTTTTCTCTATTAATTAAATGTTTGGTGAATGAAAGATCAGAAGATGGTAAACATGCAGGTTGTGATTGCCCTCAATCAAAAGTGACATTATTGGATCTCTTATTTACTCTTATCATCTTCCAAAAAGCCAAAGACATTTATTTTACCATCATTCAAACAAATAAAAACCTCAAAAGATTGCATGGACTCATGTACGCCAAAATGTTTTCATCTTCGTTGTTTTTTGGGTTAGTGTATGTATGTCTGTGTTCTTAAAGGTCCTTTGAATAACCAATGCCGTTTTAGTGTGATAGACTCCTTATCAAAATGTGACCTTTATGACCTAGAGTTACTCCTCTGATAATGGTCTGGATTCTATTTAAAGTCAGGAAATCTGCTTTGAGAACCTGTACACACTGTATACATTTGCACAGATTGGGAACTGGAGGGGGTTTTTACTGATACAGCAAAATCGCCTCTCTTGTTTGCCCATGATCTCGTTTGTTTGGCATTTTGCATAGCTGAAAATCAGTTTCATTACGCATTTTCTTCCCTGCCCTGTGCAGCACACATCTGTTCAGTCCCACATCGCCACATCCTTCTGCCATGTTTGAATTGATGATGGGGACAGCTGGCTGTGAGCCCCGGCCGGGAGCATGTGACTGCTGCAGG
This sequence comes from Colistium nudipinnis, assembly GCA_016785305.1. Taxonomy (NCBI): domain Eukaryota; kingdom Metazoa; phylum Chordata; class Actinopteri; order Pleuronectiformes; family Rhombosoleidae; genus Colistium; species Colistium nudipinnis. The sequence goes on from JAFBJU010000614.1 coordinate 393,473, forward strand.
GAAACTGCTTACTGTAGCACCCTCATGGCACAGAGAAATCACTACAGAGAAACTGTGCTGAACAGGCTGAAGATTACAATCATCCTTAACTTTGACAGAGCTCATTTTCTGATACTGGAACTTTTCCAGTAGATCTTTTTTGCCAATTGCTAGAATTTGCTTGCCTGCGTCCTGGTTACAAAACCATATATCAAACCGATACTCCATCTGTGACAAAGCACGTGTATAAGTTATGATTCATAGTGACAGTAGAGTGGATCTCAGATTGTGTGACATCCAGCCAGCTGAGAGTGGGATCTATCTGAGCATGTGTGACTCACCCTCTCCAGCACAGTGCATTGGCATCAGTTTGTGTCAGCTGGCTGCTGGCAGGTGTCATAAGCACCTCGTAGGCTAACTGGATAGGAAATCAATGGCTTTCTGTTGATTCGATGCCCCTCTTACAAGGATCAATCAGGCCTATATCACCACAAAGTCAACATGAAATCAAAGCACTGTACGTAACACTACTCTGAAAACAAGCTTTCATGATGCTCTCACATATCAGCTGTAAAGAGCCTCAAGGAAGAATGTAACCATTCTGCTTTTTTTCTCTTCGATGTTCCCATGATGGCACAATAAACAACCCTCCGTTATCCAGATGTCTCCAATTAACTCTATGCAAGATTGTGTCTATATCTACTAACGTTCATACTCTATGCTCCTATTGAATGAAGGAAATGACATTATAGATGCCAAAACCACATCGCTTATCAAGTCCACTCCAAAAATAGCCAAGATAAAAGAAAGGCTAAGGTATTTTGGATGGTAGTGATGTGTCGAAGGAAACACATTTCAGCTTGACTGTATTATAGGAAATCCACAGGGAAGCTTGTGCAGATGTTTTCTCCCTTCTGTGGTTAATATTTCACGCAGATGGACTTTGACCTCTTTAATAGACATTTGTACGTGGGTGGTTCCTTTAGATCTTAAAGAACCCTTTCGTGCCCTTTATGAAATATTCACAGTACATACTCAGTTGATGGTCTCAGGGAAAGTAAAGTGCAGCATTTGTGAATCTGAAAACTCAGCGGGAGATGCGTCCACTCTTTCCTTAATTCCAACTGAACCCTGATTACATCCTGAGCAAATTAAACCACTCAATCCTCTCCATCCAAGATGTAATTTACAGTTGTCCATATTGGTCGCCCACCACTCAGACCTCTTTTAGCAAGGATTTAGAAGCAGAGAGTTTGGGTGCTTCTATGGCTGAACGGTGAACCAAAAGTATAAAAACATATATCTAATGAGATGTTAAATGATGAGTCTTTCTGCTAATGTCTTTTTAAGATTTAATACAGCTGCAGAGGGATTCACTAGTGCAACAGAGTGCAAGCAGTCTGCTCAAGACGGAACAACCCATGAACTGTATGGGTGCAATACTTAGGTCTTAGCTATACTATAGTCTAAGACAGGAAACATGAACTGTCAATCAAGCTGTTTGCAGGTCAAACAGAGTTCAGAAGTATGAGCAAGTCATAGGGCATCTCTTTAGCAGGTGCAGACGGTTGACCTTAAAGCAAGACATAGAACCGATTCTGGGGTTAACACATTTAGCAGAAGACTTTTAGACATGTCTAACACTTTATCAAAATAACCATCGCATGTATGACACTTAGAAAAAAGTCCATTAACTAAACCAGAGCTAGACATGCTCAAGTTATCCTCAGGTAGCTGTAAAAGTCGGCATGGTGAGAAAAGACATTGAGTGCTCTGCATCCTAAAACTGGTAGGATAGAATAGAATCAAGAGGACAATAGAATCTCAAAAAGAGTAAAAGAGAAAATCCAAAGCTGACTTATTAAATAATGTTGACTTTGGCTGCACAAAAAAAGAACATTCAGTCTGCCCAGAGTAACACTCATGAACAAATTCATCTACATGCCAAACTATTTGGTTGAGGTATCCATGGAAACGCACAGCGAGTAGGAGCAAAAGAGAGTGAATTGAATGAAGAAGAGTGCCGATGGGAGTCTTCCATCTAGACCATAAAAATCTACGTCACCAGGAGAGGGAAGGTGAAAATGGCTTGTATCAATCTGAAAATGCTCCAAAGGGGGTATTTCGCAGTGCAGCAGCCTCATATATTGACTCTGTGCTTCATAGAAACATACAGATGTCCAAGATAATCTCCAGCGGAGATTGACAATTTAAAGTTAACATAAGGTTCACCATAAGGCGACCCCCTCTGGCAGCCTCACGGTGATAAGAAGTAAGACATGAAAAAATAGCCTACACTCATGTGGGCATATTCTCAGATCCTCCTCTCACTACATGTAGGCCAAAGTGAGAATAGTGTGGATATTATTCACAGCTGTACTGAGCAAACACAAACTCCTCTCTCCTGCTCTCTAGAGTCACAGTAAGACATCCCATGGTGAGGCTTAATTCAATCTTTACTACATACTCATCCTTCATCATCTGCCATTTTGGCTTGAGAGTCACACAGTCATGTGTGCAAGTTTATTAAAGGGGAAACACATTGGAACCAAAAAGCTGGGTCTTCTTAGCGTCTTTCCGAGAGCCCACGATTGTGTGGATTATTTGTGCGTATGCATTGTCATCAGCATGTTGTTATGTAACGGCGTTGAATCAGACTGCGGTGGTATTACATTCAGAGCAAACTGGCCTCGCTGAGAGTTTCAGCAGATTTTCAAACACAGATTGTAGTCAGCAGGAGGTTTCATAATGCGAGTCTGTCATCAAGGTCCTGCTATTCAAAGCTGGACAGACAACAAATCGTTTGTGCCTCGCTTAGAAGAGGTCCTTCTAAATATGGATATCATTCGCCCTCCATCCCACAGCAGCACAATGCAAGGCAGTACTGAGTTGCACTAATTGTGCAACGCTCTAAACCATCTATACAAGTTGTGCGTGCCTTGTGTTTGCTAGTCAGAGAATACACTTTGTGATTGCAGAATGAAACAAGAGAAACGCTTAGTGGCTTTTCTTTTTCCTATATAAAGGAATGAAACGGTTGATTATTTGTAAACTGTTGAGATGGAATATGTGACATTCATGGCATTAAAATCGCGCCCCTTCCACACACACACACACACACACACACATCAAATTAATTTGCTAATCAGTTTTGACACCTGCTTCAATTTGCCATTCAAGAGCGTCTTAATGTAGGAAATTACGCATTCTGGATGCCTGATCCAGATGTACCTGTGCTTGCAGATTCTCCAGGCTGTTTAAATGGGTCACTTCTAGAAATATCCTGGCTCAGAAAAGAAGTCATGAGTGCCCCTCCCCTCTTAACAGTGTAAGACTTCTGCTGGCAATACCCTTGAAGCCTTTATTTGTGACCTGCAAAGTCATAAAAGCCATCAATAATCTCAAGGGTATGACTGTGGTGGAAGAAGATCACAATATGTACATATATGTGCACTGCATGTCCATTCAATTTATGTTGTGTTACGTGTGAAGGAACCTGACATACCAAGATCAGATGATTATATGTCAGGACAATGACAGGTTAAAGTCATTGTTGAAATTCCTTGACTTCCTGATCTGATGAGCGTTTTAACTGAGAACCAAACCCAGATTTGTTAGGAGAGAACAGCATGGCCTGCTGGACATCTGACGATTCAATGTGCAAGCAAGCAGAAATAGCCCTTTAAGACCATCTACTTGACCTTTCCTGAGCGAGTCACCATATAACATCCTTCCTACAAATTGGATTTTGCTCTCCTGACACTTTTGTTCCCAATGAGAACTTTCCAGAGAAAAAAAATTGATCTACTTGGCTATTAAACCCAAACCGTCCTCCACACAACATTAAACACACCCGTTAAAATAGATAGATGTGGATTTGAACGTTTTTGTTTCAGCTCTAGATGCTTTAACAGTCAGTCTTTTGACTGGGGATGCATAACACTATTGGTCTGTGTCAGCTGCAGCTGCTGCATTCACATTTACTGAGCTAATGAGAGTCTAAAAGATACTGGAACATAATACATGGGCTTTTTTCTTCAAACACCATGAATTAGGCCATTTTTCTAAGATGAAAAGACAGGCTGAACTGATGAGTGGTGTTTAGGGAGTCATTTGTTCATATGCCCCAGAATCGTTTTGTTTATTGGGTTTTGGTTAGAATTGTTTAAGTAAGAAGACAATGAAAATGCAAACTGAAATGCATAACATAGTGGAGGAATAAACTAATACAACAGCTGAAATATCAGTTCAAATTGCTGTAATGTAGGAATACACAGTGTTAAGGGAAAGGCTATTTCTAATCAAAGACACAGTGAGAATGGTGAGCTCACTGTTCTGGTGTAAAATGGATTATATAACCCAGGCTCTGCCTGTGCAGAGATGAAGGCTGTAGGCTAACACCCCCTTGTGGTCACATTTTCATGTTTACTGCTCCAACTACTGTGCAATGTCAGTACCGTGAATAGTGACATACCATGTTCTCTTTCTTTAAGAATACCTAAACCATGAATGAAAATAGCTTTCTTAAACAACTGATTTTGTATTGTATTTTACAGTTTTAGATTTGACACCACAACACAACGGCCTAATTGTAGAAGGGTCCACATGTGTCTTGATGTGATATTTTAAGGCCATAGTGATTTTTTTCAGTGTCCTGATACAGAAGGAGGATTTTGACTTGGATACAAAACAGGAAGAACAAAAAAGGAGAAACCCTGTCTTACAGAATGTGCAAACCTTAACTCAGAATCCCATTAGTGTTGGCTGTTACAAACAACAGCAATCATTATAAAACTGTTCTTTTTTATCATAGACTTTATTAGACATGTGCATGTTGTATGAACATACTCATCTTCACATAATATAGCTACATTGCATATAACATCAAATATTCTTTAACATTAAATTCAATAATCTACTATGATTTACATTATGCAGGGTCTTATTTTTTGATCAACAACAACCTCAGCCTTTTTGACATTGGAACTTACTTTTATGATTTTCAAATCTGGCAGGCATCAACTGACGATCAGTTCAAATCTGGAAGGACTTCATCATTTCACAATGATTATACGATGCATTTAGGGAGCAACAAAACTAGTTGTAATAAAACAAAACAAAAATTACCTTCGCAATCAAATGATCCACTGTGAACCACGTAGAAAGAAATTAAGGAACAAGGAAATATCTGTGAATATCAAAAACATTAATACAATAAACTACATCTTTGCATTGCTGTCACAACTTGTCTTGCCTGTCTCAGGAGGTGCTGCGGCAAATGGGATGTCTCAATATGCCTGAGATGCCTCTGAGTGACAGAATGACACTTTAAGTTAACCATCCATGCTAATTGTGATGGCTCATTTTCATAAATTACAGACGCGGTGTTAACATTACACAAGGCTGCTCCTGGCTGTAAGCTCTGACAATCATGTGCTGACACCCAGTCTCTGTAAAATAAAAAAAAATTAAGGCCTAAATGAGTAACGCATTAACTTACAAGATCCACATGGTCACGCCTTGTAGAAGCATGTAGTTAATAAAAAATATCTTGAAAATAAAAAGCTCAAAACTTTACGCATATCCACAAGCACAAACAGCAGTAGGGGATGAAGGAGACACGTCTATTTGGTTTCACCACTTACAGGACAACATTCACACATTTATGCACCATTGAGCACAAGGGGTCACTGTGGCTACACACATAGGCTGAGAAACACAGGCAGCATGGAGAATCTGCAAGGGAACCAGGACTCCTCTATTCTTTTGGCTATTGGGTCTTCTCTTAAAAAGCTTGATATTGCCATACTACATCAATATTCGAATGAAAAGCAATTCTTCTGGAAGACATTTTCATTCCCTGGAAACAGAAGTGGTTTTCTGTAACAGCTCAGATTTTCAGAACAGTGAGCAAAGAAAGGGATGTTTGTGCCAAGGAGGGGTGACACGATGTGTATCTCACAGCTGATGTTCTTATAGCTTTTTTTTTTTTTTTTAATCATCTTATAGAGATGAACTGTAACAGTGTGTTATGCCTTGGCTGTGTCTTTTTTTGGTGTGGAAGCAGAAGATCTGCTGCACTACATGATACATACTCAGGGCTGAACTTAAGTGCCAAATCACAATGCACTGACTAACTGCGAAACCATAAAACCTCCTCGTTTAACCCACAACATTTCTGTCACATTGCTTTGCATTCAAGGGGTTATTATATTATAGTAGAAATAATCTATTTTTTCACTACATGTACCTGAACAGTCATAAACCCTGTCTCTGCTCTATCTTTCTGTATCGCACCTGTCACTCACACGGCAGACCTGAAACCAGAAGATTTCTTATATCAGTTCAAGTATAACGTTGTAACATACTCTGTGTGCAAATGCATGTTTTGAAATAATAAAAACCTTTACTTCATTAAAGTCTGTCATCAGCTTATTAAAATGCATCACTTTCCCCCGTTATTGGTAAACTGCCACAATGAAAACGTAATGGAAGACCCTCACCCACACAGACGTGTCACAATCAATTGGACATCCCTGAGACAGCTCCATTTGATCTGATGTCTTTGTCTGTGTAAAGCATGCTTTGAAGTTTGGGGAGATTTTGACATTTTTGCTCTTTTGCGACCAAAAAAGAAGAAGAAAAAAGCAACAACATAGTCACAACACCTACAAGGCTACTTTACTAACTAATTCCACTACAAGGGACGACACAGTTACAGGCGCCAATGTCAGGGGTGGGAAATCGTGACTACTGCCTTCTGTTGACATGCAGCTAAGACATCACTATGAGCAATCCACAGCTCTAACAGATCTAGCTTTAGCTAACACAGAAGAGGGAGTGTGTGTTTGTGTGCAGCTGTGCTGAATTAGGGACTGTCGAGTAATTAAAGGGGGCAGAGAGTGAAAAAATAGGAGGATGTCTTGCTAAATGAAAAATAAGAACTTTTTTCTTACTCTATAGTAGCATTGTATTACCTATTTTATATTTGCTGGGTATTTATAAAAGCAATATTATATATTTTATTATATGGTTCCATCAAATAATGTGTGCCATTGGGGTATTTGGATCAGACGAAAATACTGCAGTACAAAGGCCCCTCAGCTCAGAGCTGCCACCCACTCTACTTTGTGGCTTTAACAGTTTAGTAAGCAGCTCTTTATTCAAAAAAGAATGTTTTTCACAAAATTATTTATATTAAATAACACTTGGGCCCTTTTCAATATGTTATAAATTGTAAAATATAAGATTTACCACATCACCCCCATAACTTTCATACAGTCCCTAATTCATTGGGTTTTAGGTAGGCCGACCAAAGTTAGAACATAAAGATCACAATGACTTTACAGCACCGGAAAGCAAGTAAGAGCAGTTTTCTTGCTAATTTGTTTGTGTGTGCTCATGCATATACAGGCATGGGTGCGTGTGTGTGAGTGTGTGTTTATGTGTGTTCGAGCAGGCTTGTGTGCTCACAGTTTGGGACACGATGAGGACTCACTTAAGCTTGAGGCGAAGCAAGGAATGTTAAGACATCAGTGCCTAAATTTACTTTGTATTCTACTTTTTGTTCGTTTTCAAAGATTTCAGCTATTCAGGCAGTGGCTGTGAAGTGTGTACATTTTCATATCCGGATCAATGTACTTGAATTGAAGGCGGCATCCTGTTGGTCCTTGTTTGTTGGGGGAAGAAGGGGTCTGTCCTTCAGTCTGCCTGTCCATCTTTCTGTCATTAGGAGTAGGGGTGTGGGGGGCTTTAATGCCGTCTCAGTCTGAGAAGAGACTGGCAAAAGATTTGCGCAGGTTGCGGATGGTTTCTGCCTTCACCTCGTCCTGGCTAAGGCTGGCTCGTGGCACTGGGGTTTCTGGAATGTTGAAGGTATTGGTAAGAGACTGGGACTTGCTATAAAGAGAGGAAAATGGCAATAGAGGAGAGGGAAAGGCTATATTAAAGTCATGCGGCAAACCCATGGAATGAAAAGACTGATGCACGAGGCAGAGAGAGAGAGCGAGAGAGGGCAAGAAGAAGGATCCAAGCACATTGTTTCTCTACGGTCATTCGGTATCGCCCTATCCTTACAAAGCAGCTTTGATTTGATATGAATAGTGAATGACTTTTCTGGATGTAATGTGATGCATGTTTTTTTTTGTCACGGATTGATGGTTGATTTTTCGGTTCCTAGAGAGCATGAAATGCCATTTCATGAATATAATTCATATAATCTGGATTATTTTTACTCAGGAAAACCATAAACTGAAGAGAGTATTGACCACTATGATAAAGGCAATCATTTAAATTATTTATAGACTCCAGTCCATTACATTATTCATCAGATGAATGTGTGTGCGTGGATACTGTTTATGCGTGCTAAGAGAAGGGCCTCCTAAGATAATATTGATTCAAAGGAAAGTGTGGAAAATCCAGTCACCTGTGATAAGGAGCATGGATTGTGGCAGCAGATAGGATCATATTCATTATGTTTATGACAAACTACAAGTCAGCTTCTGATGGTTGTTGTTCTAATATAACAGTCTCCCTGAACGTTCTGTAATGTCATGTTTTGTCAGAGTGCAATTGACTGAAAAACGAAAGGGTCAATAAATCATGCACATTCATTCATTTATCAAAAGTGAATGAATAGATTTTCCCATGGGGCATGCATACTGTATCTGAAAGCAGGACTAAAAATAAGAGAGGATCTCCTGTCCAGGTCGGCTGTAGCGGTCACTTTATGAAAAATTCAAGGAAATTGATCATACACGTACACTTACTTTAGTTGTGGGGAGCCGCCCATAGCCGGGTTGTCCTGGCTGGGCTTCTGTGGGGGCTGAGGCTTTTGCTGCAGTGGCGGGCGTCCTCCTGGGGGGCCCCCCTGGCCCTGGGCAGCGGGTCGAGGCTGCTGGGTCGTGGGTGCTCCGGGACGACCCTGCGGGCCAGGGGCCCTCTGTGGCTGTTGTCCCCCCTGTGACTGCTGTCTAGGAGGTTGGGCTGGCCTCTGCTGCTGGGGTTGGCCCCCTGGAGGTTTCTGACCGGGGCCCCCTGCAGACGGTTTCTGCTGGGAGACAGACTGTTGCCTCTGAGCTTGGGGAGAACTTCTCTGAGGAGAGCCCTGGCCAGAAGAAGGTCTCTGGCTCGGAGAGGGTCCCTGACCTTGTGGTCGTGGTTGAGCTGCAGGCCCTTGGTTAGCCTTAGCCTGGACGCTGGGCTCACCTGTGGGAGGACTCGCAGGTTGCTGGGCCTGTGCAGGGGGTTGGCCCTGGGGCTGTGGGCGCTGCTGGGATGGAGGACTCTGCTGAGGGCCACCTACAGCAGAAAAAGAAAACCTAGAAAAAGTATTTTTTCCAAAAAAGGTTGTCCTAAAGTGTTTTCTAAAAAGCAAACAAATAGTTTTCAGTTATTTCACTGCTGCAAGTTCTAATTTAAAAGTTCTTACCCTGAGGTGAGGGGCGCTGTTGAGACTGTGGTACTCTTGGCTGAGAGACAGGCTGAGGTGACACTGCTTTCTACAGAGTACATTAGAGTTAAAACATCAATTATAATGAAACTAGGATGGATTTGGAAAATATATATTACACAATAGCATGTTAACATTTTTTAGATTAATTGTTTTATATATATAATATGTTCAGAAAGGCATACCACAAGACAAGCAGGACATCTAGAAATGTCACAATTACCTTTTTACAGTCATTATGAAAAATGTACAGTATGTCTACTGTTCTGACGTGCCGAATTGACAATGGACCAGAATTAAATATTACTAATCATACAAAACACGTGAGTGAAATGTAGAAAGCCTGTGGTGTGAGCACCTGTGCTGGCTGCCCTGTTGTGGCACGGACTGTGGTAGAGCTTGCAGTGCGCGGAACAGTCTCGTTCATTTTAGAGACCACCAGTTCTGCAATCTGAACACGATCCTCGTCCTGCTGGTCCCCAATCAGTGGCATGGAACAGTCGTCAACCTAAAAAAAGAAAAATACACATGATGATACAAGTATAATGGAATTTCCTCATAATCACAGACACATTTTCCCATGATATCAACTGCTGGGCTTCTTGTACCTCTATAATGTAGTCCTTGCCATCTTTACCATGCAGAGCCTCCACAGCACAGATGTCCAGGCCTCCAAAGATATCAGCACAAGCGTCCACCCACATTCTGTACCTGCAACATGTTACACAGAGCAATAATAGCACCACAAGACATATCATTTACAGTGTTATCTCATTTCCATTTATGCACTCTTACTTGTCTGACATGGCCACCTGTTCGAGCATGGATGAGCCAGTGTTGGTTTTCCAATTTCCAGAAATTGATGTTCTCCTGTTAGTAAAGTAAAGTCAAATTTACTTTCCATATTTCAACTATTTTCCTCTCATATGAAATGATGCTGTGTTGGCTCTTTGGTAGAGGAAGAGTAAAATGCAGAAAGGTGAGCTTAATAAAAGGCTGATTTCACTCACATGTAGGCCTTGTAATGGTTACCAATCTTCTGGATGCGGACGTCGTATTTCGCATCGATAAACGGCTCAGATGTTGCGTAAGTCTTGGTCAGTGCCACGACACTGGCAATATCTTGAAAATCATACTGATTGTCCACTTTCACCTGAGGACATATGAAGATAAAAAAGACAATTACACACATTGGTCCTAAAAAATGTGGCATCAGTATGAAATAGCAGATTTTTTAGCATTCTACAGCTACCTTTCCCATTCCTGAGTGAGCATGGCCCATCTTTATCACCACGGGGAAGTGAGGGGAGGTAATCTGCATTAGAAGCAATAAAATACTCACTTATAATTTCATCGTTAGATGATTAAAACACCAAAGCTTAATTCAAGAGAAATTAAACATTCAGTATAACTCCGCCTCTATTCCTGCAGTCAGCCTGTGACTGCAGGGGTGGAGATGACTGCTCTGCAGCAACAGTCTCAGTTTAACTGTACAGACACTGGCTTGGCACTTCAATAATCAAAGACATCCTCTCCGCAGAACAAAAACAAGCCACTCCTCTGTAAATATGATCGGATCCAGCTGCCGCATGAGATGGGATATTGACACGGAAGTGAATTACCACCCTACCATGTGACTCGTGCAGAGGGATGGCCTGTCTTTGTCAATGTGTGTGTGTGTGTCTTTTCAAGGTTCTTTAACATGAAGACATAACCATCAGAGAATGTGGAAATGGGGGGGGGGGGGGGGGGAAGGGGAGAGCAGCTAGCAAAGAACTCACCATTTCCTTGTGGTTTGCATAGTAAACCTGCTCAATCAGTGGGAACTCCTCTGGGCCGCGCTGCTTACTGACTCTAGACATCTGAGCAAACTGAAACCAAAACCAATGTTCACGATGCAGCTTCATACCTATATATGTGAAATAGGGTCTAGGAAGATCCAATTAATGCAGCAGCCAATCAATGATACTTACCACCCATGGTTTGTCACAGAAATTGTAGAGAGAGTGCAAAGAGTTAACACTCGGCAGCCCGGCATACTGCAGTCCGATCACTATGTTCCGGTGGTCTCCGTTCTTGTCCATGCTGTAAGCATGCTGTCTGATCAGCACAAAGTCTGGCTTAAACGACCTGTGACAGAGAACAGGAACAAATATTATGCGACACAGTATAAGACAACAAAAGACAGTGTGCTTAAATATTTCAACATCATTCCATGTTGTATCTCATAAGAAGCACCCGCAATTGTTAAAAGGAATTTGCTCTGTACTCACTTAGTAACCTTATGTCCATTCCTGATTGCATCAATGTCCACATTGTAGGAGCCTGTGGCGTTGGCCACCATGTTGATTTCAGAGAATTCAGCCTTAAAGGACAAAATCCAGGACAGTGACAAACAAAGATTGTAAAAAACAAGTGTGTTTTCCTATCGAAACTCTGTAGGCAAAATCGAGAAAATACCAGTGCAACATTAAGTGTAAAGTCGGAAAACATGAAGAGAGAAGAGTGCCAACATAGAAAATATTTTTTGTAGTTTAAAAGTAAAAAAAAAAAAACTCAGTGATTTGTGAATATGCTAAACAATTTCTTTATCACATACCACATGTCATGCAAAGCACTTTACTGTGAGAATGAACGCAGGAGACCCACCTCTTGTCAATACCCATGAATTAGTAAACTGGCAAATCTATCATGTTAAGGGTTCTCTATGGACATATGTGCAGGGGGACATTTTCCGAGGAAAATGTATAGCTGCTTATGCTTTTAGAAAAAATAATGATCAGCAATATGAACAATCACTTCCTCCTAACGCCAATAGTATAAAATATACACCATGTCTATTTCACTGCAGGTCTTGACAGCAAAAAAATATGAATGAACTATATAAGATTTTAACATTCCAGCAAATGATGTTTATTTCCATTTCTGCCATACTATTAGTTGTCAACAGAACGGTCTCACAGAAAAAGCATAAAGTCACATATTTGAAACCTACCTGTTCCACCTTGATGTCAAATTCCCCATTGATCTTTCTTCCTCTGAAGACTTTCACCCTGTATGTGAGACATATATCCATAAAATAACTTGGATGGTGATTGTCAACTGACACTTCCTCCAGCATTTCCAGCTTATTTCAAACCTGTTCTGAGTGTTTTCCTGGGCAATAAAGATGTGAAATGTGGCAAACATGACAAATACATTAAATTGGTTGACAATAAAGGATCCCACTTTCTTCTGATATTGTCCTCTGTGGTCGTTTGCTGCACCTTCATCATTGCTGGTGCATAAAACTAAATTACGTGACTTATTCTCATTTGGTGCACGGATAGGCCCTGGACATATAAGGACATGAGGACTATTCCCTGCATTAGAAATCCATCCTATGAAATGAGGATATCCCCTCCCACATGCTGCAACAAACCCTTCCATGCACTTCACTGTGGCATGGTGAGCTTTTGATGTGATGCAGCACACATTCTGTGCAGTGCAGCGTTTAATACATCTTTGACTTGTGCATGAAGCTCTATTAACCATGCATAATGAGAAGAGCTTGTGGTGCATATGGTTTTGCCTGCGACGTGTCAAAGAATGAATGAGCGGTGGCACAGGAGCATACCTGGCACGGTGTCATAAATATAAGCCTTTTAATGACATGAGGATGGAAATGAAAATGGCTTCTCTGCCGTTGGCTCTCACGCTCCTGTGCCATGGCAAACAAGGCGCACATACGCATCAGCGAGACTTGTCAGGTCTATGGATGATGTGCACCTAGGCGCGCTGCAGGTGAACCATATGACCTTATGGACGCACATACAAACACACACACACCAAATCTGCGCCTACACGCGTTGCCATTGCGCACTGCTCTCACCAGTCGGTCTGCTGGTCATCGATGACCAGCAGGAGCTTGGCACTGCTCGAGACCCCCGCCCGGTCCGCCGCCTCGGATAAGGTGGCGGCCGCAGCGGCCGTGGTCTGTTTGACAGCGTTGGAGATGGAGGAGAAGAAGCCGGAGCCTCCACCTGCGGCAGCAGCAGGAGCAGCAGCAGGAGCAGCAGCAGCAGGCGGCTGCTGGCTGGTGGACTGGCGTCTCTCCGAAGGCCCGGGAGACACTGCGGGGCTCTGCTGCGGCTGCTCGGGCCGCTGGAGATCACCCATGTAGCCATTGGGCAGGTTGGACATGAAATTGCTGTCCGAGAGTCGACGGCGCAGGTAGTTCATGGTGGATCAAAATGACGGAGAGAGGCTTTTTCCGATTGATCCTCACACCGAATGCCACTTACAACTTGATGCTCAGCAGGAAATAATGGAGTGACTAGGCTACAGTCGCGGGGATCAATGTCACCTGCAGAGAAACAGGTCCTGAGTTATTGATTAGCCCCACATCCGATCACAGTAGTGAGAAATCATGACTGCACAGATTAAAGAAAATGGCTCGTGCACACGGGCTCTGGATTATTCGGGATGAAGGAATCATCTAAAATGACTAAATCAGATTAAATCACTAATTTTGGACATTTGTGTCCAACACATGCACATTCTTATTCCCCTGCTGCAGAAATCACTGTAGTAATATGCAGTGGAATGGATTTGTGGTCAAACAAGGCATGATGGAGCCTACCTGGGAGTGTATCCAAAACGGATCCGCCCCAAACGATGAGGTGATGAATCTTTTTTATTAGTAGTATTATTATATCTCACAGGAAAGGCTGCATGGAGCTGACTTTCATGTCCTCTGTGTGCGCGTGCAGGCCGTGCATCGGGCTTGAACCTGTGAAATGAAAGCTGTATGGTCCTTCCTGCATTACCGCCCTGTCCTTCCCCTCGAGCCCCCCTTTTTTTTCTTCCGTCCGCCCTGCGTCACTCCCAGTCAACCTGAGGGAAAGGAGCCTGCAAGAGCCGGCCGCTGTCAAGGCAGGCGGTGCGTGCAGGACCACGTCCGGATGTTCATTTCAAAATAAACACCGTTAATAGTATCCATCTAGCATTTGCGAGTTGATTTAGAGGACAAAATAAAACTGACAATCGTAACATAAGTGAAATTGATATTCAGTTCCCTTTTGGTAGTCAAAGTGTGTATATTATTATTATTGTGTTGACAATGTGGCTGGCTACACATATTGCGATTTAACTACTTGTTATAAATTGTGTCAGTTAGTCAGAACATCAACGCATATTTTGAGTCATTTTTAGGCTTTATACATTGAGTCCACCAAGAACCTGCTTCTAAATGTGCCAAGCTGTGGGTCACTTTTAAAAATGTTTTAATGTAATATTTATGTTTTGGACACATTGGGATAGAAAAAAATCTAGGAATCACAACCCAATCTTGGGCTGTTAGGCGTGATGAGCATGGTTTTATTTTTCAAATGTCTGATACACCAAACGACTATAAATCGAAGACAATTTAATAGCTCAAATATCCTGTTGTTCAAGGTGGGACTTTTAAGCCACATAAGGACAACTGTGTCCAACTTCCTGTCTTGTCCGGTCTGCGTCTGTCTGACTTGATGCGGCTGTGTGCTGGGATGAGGGTGGTGCTGATGAGAGCAGGGGGACAGGGGCATCACTCCGTGTCAGACATTAGCCTGCTGCTGACTCCACAGGGAGCTTTGGAGTGATGATGTGACACTGCACCCTGATGTGTGACAGGGTGCAGGAAACAGCAGGAGATGTTTGGCTTTCAGGACACTCACTGTATTACTTGTGATTTTCAACACTTTCGATTCAGACGAGTGGGATGTCGGTGATGCACCACCCATCACATACGGTTCAACACAAACCCCCCTGAGAGTTCAATCTGGTAACGGTGCGGTTTTATTAACTGAACAGTTGTTAACGGAACCGTGCTCATATTGGACACAGATACATATTGATCTCGATATATAATACTCGCTTTCCCGGCAAGCAGCAAGTCCTCATCCATCACAGCACAGTTGATTTCCGCTCAGGATTTCAAAACAAACTTCAAATTCAAACTTGACGGGACTTTGTTGTGAAAATGTAAACGCACTCGTTATGGATGGATTTCGTGAGTTATTTAAACCCGTACCTGCAACTGCGCGGCGAGCAAGGCAGTACAGTACAGTTTAATATATACATATTTAACCCATACATCCTGATTTCACTGGGAAATGTTTCTAGAGCAATGTCTCTTTTAACAATAAATAGCTCTTTATGTGCTGACAGAATAAAAACAATTTAACAGAATGCATGCTTCTCAACTGTTTATGATTATATCTATAATGTTGGTCTTTTCTGACATTCAGGCTAATTGAATCTTGGTATTTGTGATAGAGTAGTTGTGAGTATTTCGTAACGAGATTGAAATTAAGGCTTATGGCTCAGAGCAAGACATACCAGGTCAAGAAAGAACTGGAAAAAATAAACAAAATAATCAGATAGATGGTATCAGCACATACTTAATGTACTCATCTGAGGAAATGCATACACATGCAAATTCCTTCCCTTCTTTAATTATTTGTGTAGTTTTTCTGTTATCTCTTTTGTAATTTATTTATCCCAATTATCTTAAGTTGATATACACTGTATACAAATACAACAATTAAAGTAATAAGAATCATTTTATGGCCACAGAAAGTATATATATATTCATTTAGGCAGCATAACCACTTCAAAACACTTATACGTCTGAAGTTCCATACATACACTTTCTTATGCGGTAGTATTAGTGGCTTGGAAATGATGTTTACATCTGGCTTAGATAGGGAATAGTACTGTGAATTGAAGCAAATATACCAGTAGTAAAGTCATCATTTAAAAGAAAATCTACTTTTTCAACATGTTTTCTACACTTGTACTTTATTCACATTCTCTAGCCTTGATGTATATTCAATACAGAATACAGTAGGCCCCTTGCAGTCTTGTGATATGGGGCCATGTCATTACCGGTTACAGCTAATGGAGGCACTGTTGAGCTTTAATTCAACTTTAAATAACACTGTTAATGAATGTGAATATGTAAAACTCTTTGTCATCTGTGAACCAGTGTTCTTCAATAATCACCAGCATTACTAAACGCACTGATAATGGTTTTAATATAAGCCAGAAGTATGACAGCACACAGGATCCATGACATGATCTCACTGTGTGGTAGTGTGCAAATTTAACTCCACACTCTTCTATTTCACACCTCACGATATTCCCAGTACAACCAATGGCACCAGGTAACCACAGCAGGCAAACTCCTCGGTATGCTCTGGACAAATTTTTTCTCATGGCAGCAGCCACTTTCAGGACTTAGGAGTCTTTGTCTGGCCATCAACAAAAGCCCCGGGATTACTGGCAATGCAGACTCACAGTGCAGCTGCATGCCTGCCTGCGTGTACAGACAGGTCAGAGGAATGACTGGAGCTCCGGTGGGCTCAGAGCTCAGAAAAATGCAGTTTGGTGAGATTGCAGATTGAGTGGGAGGGGGAGAGGGAGAGGAGGGGGACATGTGCTCGGAAACAAAGGGCACACTTCACTTTCCTCAAGAAATATGACAAAAAAACGTTCTGTGACTACAAGGGCTGTTATTGTCTGTGATGGCTTCTAAAAAACATATGTATTAAAGAAGCACATTCTTAAGTCACTGTAAATCCTGTGGTAGCCTGCTATAATATAAAACAACTCCACTTTCAACTTTAGAGACAGGCCTACCTGTGAGCACATTCCGCCTGCAGGACAATAACAAGTGAGGAAGGGAAGGGCTTTGGATTGGCTCTTGGAGCAGCCAATCTAAACGCAGGGAATGAGTCACAGGAAAGCCACTGCACCTATCTGCACTCATCTGATCCTTTACCTGGCTGAGCCCAGACCCAGCATCTCATTACCTGTCCAATACAATCCATAACTGACGCGCGTTTTGTCCCGTAAGCTCCAGCAGTCAGGGTGTTCTTCTCTATCTGACTTCACTCACACAAAGACAAGGAGTCATGGCTGTGGCTAACTTCCACTACATCACCCGGATGAGCAGTGGTTTTAAAGTCTACATTTTAGAAGGTAAGCTACAATTTCCCCTTTTCTTTTATTTCCGTAAGTTACTCGATGCCTGGATATATTGGAATGAATTACATTTGTCTCTATTATGTTAATCCTTCAGCATTTATGTTGCATGTTATGTCTTGTCACAACCTTATACAATGTCCAAGTTCACCTCATTTGCATGTTCCATTTCCGTTTGTTTTGTGCATGACATTTGTGTGAATGCCGTTTTTAATTGGAAAGAAATGGACAACAGTCAAAGAGAAGATATACACTAATTCACTATTCACCTTGGTCACAAAGAATGGATTAGTAGATATCAGGAGATCTACAATGAATGTATAACTATCAGATGTCAAGGCCCGCAGGAGTAAGTCCAGATTATGCAGATTGTCTTGTGACCTACAACTGTGCACTGTTTCCTTCTGGATCTCTTTAAAATACGATCAAATGCAGCAACACAGAAGGTCAGGCGGCGTATTCCCTCCGCTTCTAAGGAAGAAATATCTACGCCTGAGGCAGTAGAAAATCAGCATAGGTGTGGTTATAACACCCCCCTCCTCCTCCTCCTCCTCCTCCACCGCAGTGCCCTGTGTAAAGGAGCAGCTCACAGGTGTTGGGAGTGTTTAGCCATGAGGAAATGTGGATTGGAGAGAATGGTTTGGAAGAAGAGTGAATGTGTGATGGTTTTACAATTGAAAGTCGTTTATCTCCCATTGTCCTGGTTTAGTGAATGGGAAGATGACATGGAGAGTGGGTGGTTATCAAGCATTGAATGATTGATTTGAATTTGAAGGACTCTCACGGCCCAATCAGTGTGAAGTGCTATCTGAGCATACAGTCAAACAATGAATCAGGTGCTGTTATGCACTAACTAACAATGCTTTGTGTTTTGACTGTATGCACAACTGTTTTGAACATGTGAGTGCGTTGAGGCGAGGCAGGACTGGTTTGGTTTGAGTATTGCTCCTTTAGCATGTAATAAGTGACAGACCCTGTGATAATATAAAAAAAACACTGTGTTCAATACAATATGTTTTCTGCAAATCCTTTTGTGGGACAAAGTTGTGGTCCGCATGTAACACACACTTCAACTGTTCAACTCATCAGTGACAGCTCCTCTTTGATGTGTTTCAACTTGCATAATTGGAACAATACAGTCTGTGTGTGTGTGTGTGTGCGTTCACCTTGATGGCTCGCTCACAAACGGGTGCCGCCCAAATCAGGGTCGTCAGCGAGTAAATTAGTGTGGCATCCCACGATAACAAAGCCTCTTGACTGTGCCCTCTTGAGCGTGTGATAGGGATGAATGCCAAAATTATGCAGAAAAACAACATTTACCGTTAGCACTGAATCAGCTGTGCAGCTTTGTAACCCTCTCTGATCAGGTAAATCAAGTTCCACAGCTTAACGGAGTTTACAATTAACGGCGACCAAACAAAAAAAATGTTCCCATGAAAAGCAGTCATGCAAGTTGATGTCATAGATCAAACCAAGCAGTTACTCATCACTGAGTGACACACAGCATCCACAACTGTGTTAAATCTGTCCATTTTAGTATATGGTCGGTTGATTTACTCTATTTATTTGCTTTAGCACATAAGCCATAGCCAAAACATGGGTTTTAACAAGCTTCATATTCTCATCCTGAATTAATTTCTTTTATTAGGTCAGCCCCATCTCAGAAGCGAAGATAGGTTCAGGCATATCACAAATGACCGGGCCAGAGCCCCAACGGTGTATCCAGCCAAACGCAAGCGCAGCCACGAGAGAGGCCTGACATTGGAGGAAAGGTTGGTGAATCTGGTTTATTTAGGATTCCAGTAATATTCGTGGCTCAGGATATTATTCATCAAACCACTTTCTGTCAATGACATGTGACATTTTCTCATGAATTGCCGTTGCAGACGAGAGCGAGTGCTGAGCAGAAGCAGCGCCAAGGCGGTCCAGAGAACAGCACCAGCTGTGTTCAACAGCCCACAGAGCCCCACGTCCACCTGGAGTCCATCAGCAACCCCCAGCCCCACCAGCCCTCTGCCCGCCCACGTGTATTATGCGCCGGTCATGGACGAACCCCTTGCCCTCATCAAGAAACCAAGAAAAGACCCTGAAAACACAGAGGAGAAGTCCAAAAGCAGCGCCAGCACTCAAATCCAGGTAATTCCTCAAACATAAGTCAATGCTTGTGTCTTCCAAAGAGGCCTCTGTGGTTTTCTCAGGGATCCAGGATGTGATCAGCTGTCACGACTTGTGAAAAATGTCAGTACGTCCCCTTGTGCTACCAGTGTAGCCCGAGGCTACCCTCAGCAGTGGTACATTTCCCACCTGTAAGCCAATGAATCCAACGCAGCCATTCTTCCTCCAAGTGGAGTGTGTGCAGGCCTAAGCTTGTCCCAGCTATGCAATCCGGCCGGATTTGGAAGAAAATGTGAGCAATGGAGGGAGGAATGCCATAAACAAGACCAAACAGACAGCGCTCTCTTTGACCTGTTTATGCCACCACACTGGGAGTGATCCGCCTTTCATGGCCAACCAGTTTAATTGCTTTTCAAATCATTTTCCTGTTTGTTTTCAAACCGAACTTGGTGCCCCGTTTTATCAAGTTCTTGCATGGTCAGTTATCACTTAAGGCAAAATAAAAAAATACATGGTATACCAATTGAGGGGTAAAATAAGAGGTAACAAAAGCAAGGTCAATTACTAATGTGATTTACAACGTGTCTTGTGTTTCAGATTCGTCCCTCTGTGATCACTTGCGTCTCCTCATTAAGAAATCCCTCCTGCAGATCTGAGCTCCACAGAAGCCACTCCTCAGGTCAGTCTCACACTCTTCTGAACGAGCAGCCGCTCCAGTCAGACACAGTCACTGCCCAGTCACCACTCACAGTACGCATCACAGTGTGGATACACTCACTCCACGCACTAGTATTGACTCACAGGGGCGTGTGTTTTGACTCTTGTCATTCATCCTTTCCTTTCCCAGTGGCTTCCAAATGCAACTACGATCACGTGGTGGACGAGCATTTCCAGAGGAGCCTCGGGGTGAACTATCAGAAGGCTCACTCCCAGCAGCTCTCCATCAGTGTTTCCGTGGACGACCATTTTGCCAAGGCTTTGGGAGACAAGTGGCTGCAGATCAAATCCAAGTCCTCCTCCTGCTCTTCCACACCTCCCAGCAGTCCCAGTGTTACTCACTCCCCCACCCACATCCACAGCCCAAATCAGTCCCGCAAAGAGTCCACCAGTAGCTCATCGCCAACCTCCAGCCACTGGTCCATCAATTAAACCAGAACAGACCTCCGCTATGGGAGGAAACTGGACTTTTCACATTTCACTGTGTGCAGCTCTGCTTGTCAGACGATGGGAAAAGCAAGTGCTGAGATTGCGAGGTAACAGATGCAGGAGAGCTGTCACCTTGGAGCGATGTGTTTAGGGGACACAGACAAATGTAGCATCAAACCCATCAGTTCCTTGTTTCGTTCCATTTTTGTATCCTCTGCTTATCGATAGCATCTGAATACCTGTGATACTGTAGATGGTGATGCGGGGTGATTGAATAATCAGCCAAACAATCCTTTACATTTCTTTGATTTTGTGTCATTCTCTTGTTGCAGTTTGAAATGCCACACTTTCGTTGTATTATATTTATATTCTGATACACCTTGACTCCTTATAGTCTAAATGACTAACGTCTAAATGACCTATCCGCTTTATATTATTATGATTGAAACTGTACTCAATGCAAAGACTTTTGAAAATAATAAAAATCTTAAAAATCTTAACATTTTTCTGTGTATGATTTTTGCAAGAACTTATCTGCAAAATCAAATAACAAGTAAAAGTCCATTGTTTTCACTTTAAGGACGTCACGAAATGGTACAAATACTTTTTGAGCACGTTCACTTCGTAATTATCAGGTAAGGCCTTTTTTACCAGACACAATTTAAAAGTGAGTCAGTGTGTGTCTACAACACTTCCAGTGCACACATGGCATTTTTATCAGAATGGTTACCACACACTAAGTGAAATGGAGGTATGAGCAACACATTTGGGACTTTTTCCCGTACGTTTGAGGTTGCATGTTGCAGCAGGCACCAGACCTTGTGTTCTGACATTCCTCTCTCCTGAGAATATGACTCTGTAAGATCCTACAGATCCTGTTTGGCAAGGGATAGGAGGGGGGGCGGGGAGAGAAGGGTTGGGCTACTATTCGCCTGAGCATGAGAACCAGCCATGCAATTCAGTTACTAATTTGCAAGTCCAATCTTGTCTAACTCAAAATATGATTTAAACATCTTAAAAGTATTGTCTTTAAAACTTCAGAGTTGGCCGACATTTAAAGAAGTGGTTGAAAGCCTGATTGTTCCCCCAAGTTCAACAGTTGCAAATTAGGGGTGAGAATGAGGGGAGTTCGAAGTGAATGTGTGTTGAGTTACATTAAATGTAAAACAATAATAATAATTATGAATAATCTATTATCATTTGTTGGTTTGAAACCTCTGCACAAAACTTGCGAAATGTCACCCTATAGTTACACCGGGTGCACATCTAACATGTTGCAGGTAACCTGCAGGAGCAGGTTGCTGGTGAATTGTTGATTACCGGTATAACTTTTTCTCGTAAATTGATAAACCGGGATTGCCACATGGAGTGGACAATGCAACCTGAACAGGAACATCAGTGCCATCTAGTGGCTGTTAGATAAATCTTATGTATCTAACGCTGCGAATAATTGTGCCATGTTGCACATAAAAAAACACAAACAATAAATGTATTTGTTTTAACGAAATAAAATAAAATGATAATAATAATTGTGGGAGGATTCAATACCAGCATTATTTTTCACCAGATAAGTTGGGAGGTGTTGATACATACGCTATATTTGACACAACCTACCACAGCCACATATGTTTACGGTTTAAGATAGGTTGATTAAAAATAATTGTAGATATTAATTAACTAAAGATAAATAAGTATTCTTTTTCCGGTACAACTATTTTTTTAATTGGAGTTATATACAACATGGCCATGAGAATTATGTGAGAAAAACTTCTCATGCTGATGCTAAAAGTGTGCACTGTCCTTTCAGACAATAGTGTAAGATAATTACACAACAGAAAACAGCATTTAAGTCAGTTTTACTGTGGCAGTAGTAATTAAGAGTAAATCGCAAAGCAGAAGATTGGCCAAGCCTCCTGGGAAAGTTAATGCACTTTGTCTCCTCTGTCAAAAGTTAGAGCACTGTCAACATATCAAGTGGCATTTTGTAAATCATCAGAATTACAACTCTAATCTCCTGAGAATGTGATTTCCACGAATGGCCGTGTTAACTGATTCTAACACAATTGTTAGGCTGGGTCCTGTTTAGAAACCTAGGCCTAAATCAATTGAGTTCCTGTTCCTGCTGGTTTGGTGTTAAGTGCATCTGTAAGGCACCAGGCAATCAGAAAACTAATATGTGCAGTATTCAGTTGTGGCCAAAAAGGTGTGCTGTTATTAGTGACCTTGGACTTTGAACATTGACACTCAGTTCATATTTGAGACCAAGTTAATATTAGTGCCAAATATGAAGAAATTGCCTCAAAAGCAATGTTTACGCCGTATATTGAATAGGCTGAATGAACTGACCAATAAATGACCTGTAGAATCACAGCGACCTTGACCTTCAACATTTGGCTGTTATGAAACCAAATCTGACCAAAGTGGAAACTTTGTTTCGTGATTTCATGATTTCAAAAGTGGCAATGATGTCATAAATCTATGTTTTCACACTGTTTTTATGTTTATATATATATATTATTATGTGAAATATTTTTAATACATTTCTGGAGATCACATATTTAAAATATAATTAGAATATAATTATTAATGTGTACTAATATTACACTTAAAGAGAACCACAGAGATTAATATTCAGTGGGAACTAAACATCTGAAAAACCTGCTCTTCTGGTTAATTTCAGAACCTATTCACGGCCATGGCGGGTATCCAAGCAGAGTACAAGGCAGATTGCTTGTCCTTTTATTTTTGACATGTATCAACTGCATTGGTATCTTGCAGGTTTAAAGTTGCTGACTGTTTACCCTTTACACGTCACTTTTCAGCAGAGTTGTGAGTCACTTCCATTTCAACTTGAAACATGCTCTGGCAAGGTCAAAATATTCCACATGGGTGGCACTTGTGCACAGGGGTGGACTCATCAAATATCATTATGCAGCAGGCTCCACATAAATGATTAATGAAGAGGAACTTATCAGCAGATTTAGAGGCACTCTAGCATTTTAGAAAGAGTAGGTTTTGCTGATGTTGAAGGCAACCCAATGGAGTTTCTTGGTAAGGTGACTATCCATGGTAAATAACAGGTTGATGAGTAACACAGTTTGAGACTGTTGCATCACGTTCTGCTAAGCGACTTTTGCGTAATGAGCTTTACACAGTGCAGGCGATTTGCCCTGCTTCATTGTTTGCGTAGTCTGGCAAAACGTGTTTTATTAATTTATGTATTTGTGATGGAAATTCATTAAAATGCACACTGTTAAATATAGTCAGTGATGGGTCAAGAGAAAGAGGCTCAGCAGTCAACAGCCCCACCAGGTGATACTGCACAAGTACAAGGGCAAACCATGTCTTGTGCACTGATGTGTGTAATATGTTGTTTGTCCAGTGGGTGGCACTACAGTCGAGGACTTGTTAAATTACCTGGTCATCGACAGGTCTCATTTGAACACACTTATAGATGTGGTTAATCACTCTCAGTCTAACCTGAGCATTATTTTTCTTATTTGTTCATATTTGCTGCCAGGAATATATAAGACTATTCCTATGCAACAATAGTAAACTATGATTAGTGAAAACACACTCTAGCCCCCCCAAAAACTTTTCTTTATGTTCTAAAAAGCTATATTTAGTTTAAACAATAGACACTTATTGTTCCTTCATGGTGGTTCGGGAAAAATATACACATATATCATTTGGTGATTTTGGGTTCATACATGGTAAAGCAACATAATCCTAGACAACTGTAATTATTTTCCCCTCCTGTCAACAAACCGGCTAAACATTAGCTGTGAGCCACAGAGGTCCCATGACCTGGGAAGGCGTGCACTCAGTGGCTCATTATATAAACCAACGTGTGACAGCAGTCTACTGATAAGCATCTGTCACCCTGCACATTACTGAGTGTAGCTCCACGCAGTGTCACCTCTACCCTGTGAGTATTGCTGCTTACTTCATAGAATGTTTTGTTGTTGGTGTCATTTTTAAAATATGTAAGAGCAGCAGTGGAGATTAACATATTTGAATGGTGAGTTTAATGTGGATCTGTTGGGGCATTTCACTGTGTAGCTGGAGGTGTAGTGGTCGGTGTTAAAACCCTGCTCGGTTTGACCAAAAATGTTATTCAGACACAGAGGAGAAGGAGCAAGAGCTTACATGTCTGAAGTAGATTAATGAATGGATTACAAACCATTATTAGTATCAGCCATCAATAGTCTAAAAGCTTGGAAAATCATAAAAAAACACACTCCATGACATTAAATTACATTTAAAGTTCCAGTAGGTGGATTATAAAGTATCTTAAAGTTAGAAAAAGCCATATTGGGTGATAACTGTTGAGTAATGTACCATTAGCGACGTTTCCATGGAAACGCACTATGTCTGAATCAGACTTCAGCCATGCTCTCTCTCTCTCTTGCCTTTTCAGAAAATAATCAAAAAATGCAAAACTATATATAATTATGAATATAATAATAACCCCATTTACATCACAAAATGTTTCCCGTAGAACAAACTGCATAAATACATGCAGTGAGTTGACATCATTTTATTGTCTGGGATTTGTAAATATTTGCAGGCTGAACTTAGGCTTTGCTCGTGGACCAGTATATAAGTAATATTAACCACTAAATCATGTGTTTTTCAGTGTGTATCACCAGAGGCTCTCTGTCACAATGGATCCCTCTCTTATCTCTATGACCTGTCATTTTATGATGAAGCCCGCAGAGAAGCCCTGTATACCTAGATAGCAGTAAATTATCATTTATTTCCAAACACTCATTCAGAGTCGGTCTAAGGGGTTCTTAAATTATCTCTGAGGCCGAACATTAATTTGAAAATAAATATTAATTAGTAAGTCAAACCACAAAACCTTGGTTTGTTTTAATTCTGATCATTTTAATTCAATTAAACCGCAAGACGTGATGGATGCAACTACCATAGCAACCCTGTCTGTTGCCACCACCCTGGCTCTGGCCTCGCAGACTGACATGTCAGGCTACTTGTGGCTGGTGGTGGTGGGCTTCATCATCGCCTTTATCCTGGCTTTCTCTGTGGGGGCAAATGATGTGGCCAACTCCTTTGGCACGGCAGTGGGCTCCGGGGTGGTCACCCTGCGGCAGGCCTGCATCCTGGCCACCATCTTTGAGACAGTGGGCTCAGTGCTGCTGGGGGCCAAAGTCAGTGAGACCATCCGACAGGGCATTATTGATGTGCGGATGTACAACGGCTCCGAACATGTCCTGATGGCAGGCTCCATAAGTGCAATGCTCGGTGAGCTGCGTGTTAGATTAGGAAATTATTTTCAAATTTGCTTAATTGGTGAAGCTAATGTATTTTGAAAAGTAAATGTTCAGAGCGTGGGCTCTCTCTCACTCGTGCTTTTGTCTCACAGGCTCTGCTCTGTGGCAGCTGAGTGCATCATTCATGAAGCTCCCCATTTCTGGAACCCACTGTATTGTTGGAGCTACAATTGGCTTCTCCATGGTAGCCAGAGGTCACCAAGGGGTCAAATGGATGGAGCTACTGCGCATTGGTGAATATACTGTGTTTCTACACACTCCAAAAACACTGTGAAACATGGAATAAACAGAAAGTGTAGCTCAAAGCAAACTCATCTATGAATGTCTTTTTCTATTTAAGTGTCGTCCTGGTTCCTGTCACCTTTACTATCAGGCATCATGTCAGGAATCCTCTTCTACTTTATTCGCAAATTCATTCTGAATAAGGTAAGATTAAAAAATTGGTAGAAGTGGGGTGTCGGACAAAGTACATCATTTTATCAACTGAAGTGTTCAATAAATAAAATGTAGTGTGTGTAAAATGAGTATGTTTGCATGGGCAGTGTGTATAACCCGCACACATCTCCCTGAGCTCTCACAAAACTGATGTGTACAGGCCGACCCTACACCCAACGGCCTCAGAGCTCTTCCTTTCTTCTATGGGATCACGATGGGCATCAACCTCTTCTCCATCATGTTTACAGGAGCACCAAGTGAGTATCACATCGACACACTACACCCACACTTTGACTCTTAGTGCTTTCTGCACTGGACTGCGCTAACACAGCAGTTCCCGAATCCCTGGAGCAGGATGAGGTCTGAAAAAATGTGTCACTGGAGACACAGAGGAGACTTGATTACAGTAATCTTAGGACAAAAAGTAGGCGGCCAAAAAAGAGCTGACTAAATCCTATATCTGTGAAGGTCCTCAGTCATCCAGGTCATGGTAATCATCATTCTTGAAAGAAATCTTCAGCCAGTCCAGTTGCCTACTTTGAATCGCACTTGAGACTAAATCCTAAACATTCCAGCCAATTAGATAATTCAGACATTTTTGCAGGTCCACAACTCAAATATTTGTTCTCTCCTCTCACTTCTGAATTCTGGTTTATGGCAAAATAAATGTAGGGCCAGGCGTTGATTACCCCACAGGAATAAAAGCTGATTTCGAATCTAAGTAGCATTCAACTATTAAATGGAAAATTTCCGTTCCTTTTTGTTTCATTTGCAGGATTGAACTTATCAAGAAGTCAACTGGCCTGGGCCCTTCACTGAAGGCTGCAGGCCGGTGTGTGTGGGTCAAGGAAAATAACACGCCATAACTCCTGTTATGCAAAATTACTATTTACGCTATTCAGAGAACGTTTTTAATGTTCCATCTTCTAAAAACTCGTATTTCCTGCCTACAACCTTCGGCTGTGGAAGCAGTTGTTATTGTGTGTGGCCATTTTGTCACAGTTGTTGTTACCCTCTGTTGTGGTTATGCAGCTGTTGTCCACAAGAAAAATCAGGTATGTTGTGTCTGCGAGGGGGAAATGAGCCAGTAGTTAGACAATTAACACCATAGTGATTCTCAGAAGCAGTAAAGCAACAGATGAGAAGTGTCTTTACTCTAAGTATGTTATCGGTGTGCTGCAAGACTGGTCTCTTTCTTAATATCTGATCGATGGAATGCTTCCTCTCCTTGATAGTGTTGTCTATATTAACACATTGAGAGACAGGCACGGGTCAGTGAGACATTTGTCCCTGTCTTTTGTGCACAGTGCTAGGTTTTGACAAAGTGCCGTGGTGGGGTACACTGTGCATTTCGCTGGGCTGTGCCGTTGCCACAGCTTTGATCGTGTGGTTCGTCGTCTGTCCTCGCCTCAAGAAGAAAATCAAACGTGAGGAGTTTAACGCTCAGTCTTGCACAAATTAACTTGTATATGCCTTGGCCAGCATGTGATACATTAATGTAATTCAGGAGAAACGGCTGCTGCTCCGTGTGAAACTCCACTAATGAGGACAAACTCCAGTAACCCAACTCAAGCGGTGCAGCCCACTTTATCACATGACCCTCAACCCCAGAGTTCCCCTGCAAACGATCAGAAGGTGGCTTTCAGTCTTGGAGGCTCAGAGGAGGCTGATTTGGACAACAATGACATGGAAACAAAAGACTTGGATATGAATACTGGTGAGATATTAATGCTTTGAAATGAATCACTCAATTTAGTCTTTATCTGGTTTGCTCAAAAACGCGGAAGTTCACCAATTGAATTGCAGTAATCGATTCATTTTCCCAGTTCTGAATGGCACTTTTGGCCCTATGATGATCACTGATCCTCACAGCGGGCGGTCCCACACGATCCACAAGGACTCTGGCCTGTACAAAGACCTACTACACAAGCTCCACAAGGCCAAGGTGGGTGACTGCATTGGCGACAGTGACACAGAGGAGCGGCCCATAAGGAGGAACAACAGCTACACCTCATACACAATGGCCATTTATGGCATCCCAGGAGATCCCAAAGGGAAGGACCTGGACGCTGGGCTTCAGAGAATATTGCGGGTGGACAGTTACAGCAGCTACAGCTCCGCAGTGACCAGCGGCAGCACAGTCCAAGACGGAAGCGTGACTCAGGAAGCTGGCGGGGCGGCGGAGGAGGAGGACGAGCTGGAGGTGGACCAACCCGCTGTCTCCTTGCTTTTCCAGTTCCTGCAGATACTCACGGCGTGCTTTGGCTCCTTTGCTCACGGAGGAAATGATGTCAGGTAGGTGGACAGCTGGGTTATTTATAGTTGTCACGTTCATCCAGAGGATTTGAGGAAGCCATTTTTCTCACACCATTTCTAGCAATGCGATTGGCCCACTGGTGGCTCTCTGGCTGCTATACGACACCGGCTCTGTGGTGTCCAACGCACCCACACCCATCTGGTTGCTGCTGTATGGCGGAGTGGGCATCTGCGCTGGCCTCTGGGTTTGGGGCCGAAGGGTGATCCAGACCCTGGGCAAAGACCTGACCCCCATCACCCCCTCCAGGTATGGCACATTTTAAAGCTCCTATCAAACAATAAGACTAAAAAGGCATTGGAGTCCAAGCACACTAACACGTTTTTTTTCTCTTCCAATTTAGTGGTTTTAGCATTGAACTGGCTTCAGCGATCTCAGTTGTTGTGGCATCCAACATTGGCCTTCCTGTCAGCACAACCCATTGCAAGGTAATCAATCGGAAAAGTCGGATTATCCCATGCATCTAATGGGCTGAGCATACATTGTGAAAGTACTCGTGTTCTTACACCACATCACATCTGCTGAATAACTCTAATATCATGGGAACACAGGTGGGATCTGTGGTGGCCGTGGGATGGCTGCGTTCGAGGAAATCCGTCGACTGGCGTCTGTTCAGGAACATCTTCATCGCCTGGTTCGTCACGGTTCCCATCTCGGGCCTACTCAGTGCTGCCATCATGGCTCTCTTCACATATGTTATCCTGTGAGCCTCCCACTGTTATGGCAGTGCAGTTACTTCATCTGACAAAATGATTTGGACAGATTCGGTTCAAAATACTAATAAAACTGTACAAATGAACATCCGTCAGGTCAGTGACGTTTATTATATAATTCAGGGTGATTTTAATATCAAGCCTGTGAGGTTATCTCACAGCGTTGACAGGCCAGGGATCGGATGAACAGAATAAAGATGACATGACAATAATGGTAATGTAATGGAAGAGAAGAAGAAGAAGAACCATGAAACATGTAGGGTAAAATACCAAGATATCCAGAAAAAAACTTTCATACCTAATGTACCCCAATGTATATTTGTATAAAACGTACACGTGCCGAAATTCAACTGATTCAAATAATAGTTGTATTCAATGTTTATGTATTTAGAAATAGTAAAAAATGGTTTTGCTTGATCTGAAGAGATTTCCATGTATTATACTCATTAAACAGTTTCCACTGATTCTACTTTGTGTATCTGTGTGTGGAAGGGCCGGGTTAATTAAAACAAAAACAGCAAAAATCATGATCATGATTGTTATGTGTTGACTTTCTTTTTAAAGCTTTCTTCATCCTGTGGGTTTTGCAGCAGTTGGCATTGTTTAAGTTGAAATGCCGCCACCTTCTGGTTTCAGCAGTTTACAATTACCATGTTCTTTTTTCGCTTTACAGCTTTTTCTGGGCATTGTTCATTTTACAGAGGGCTTGACTGTGAACAAAACCAAAACAAGGAATCATATTTACGCGTTTTTCTTTTTTAAATACAGCCAAAATGTGTTTTTTATTATTGTTGCATATCAGAAAAGATATTCCCCGAATAATCCCCTGAATTTGGCTGCCAAGAACAAGACAATGAGATTAGTGAGAACTGCACGTGAGGTTTTCACCGGAGGGAGAACAGAAGAAGTGGGAAGTTCTTGCATGTGGTCGTGAGCTGATGTGGCGTGGAGAGAGGTGAGGCATTTTCTATAATACCATCTTTGCTCTGGGAGTTCCCAATTTCCAAAGCATCGCAACAAGGTCCCAGGTCAGGGTGTTGTGCTGCTTCTGTTGACTGATCAGGGTCTAGATATATCAAATGTACATTCCATTTGATGTCATGCTCATTTCATACACAATCATTACTTTGTGGGATTTACAGAACTCATTCCAATGTGGATCAAGTGTCAATTTATATTCTTTTGACAGTCAAGGCCAGGGTTTCACAGACAGAAGGTTGATGCTGTTTTCTTGTATTAGGTATTTTAATAATTATCTTCCTGGCATTTTAATTACTAATAAAAATGATCTAATGACACATGGCCAGCAGATGTCGCTGCTTAATGTGAGTATTTCAAATAAGGCAGATAATGGATGTTGGGAAGTTGGTGCTGTACTCCCAGGATTAACACAGATCAACAATAGATTTAAGCAAAGAGGTATCATTCAGGAAACCTTGAACCTGACTCTATTCAGGAAACGGTGCATATGTGAGTTTTTCTCTCTAGTTCATGCTGTGAATCCATAATTTCAACAATACAACAAAATAACAGGAAACAGTAATTACAAAATAAGAAAAACAAAACAATCTTGTTTATAGATTCGTTTTCACACTGTATTAGATTATTTGTTTTCAACACGGTCTATTCTGCTTTCCTATTGCCAACCAAAAAGTACTAATGATTTTAAACTTGCTGAAATGAACAGATGATAGTTGTTGTTGAGAAACTCATATTGAAAAACAGACATATCCCCATATGCTCCTGATTTTTAGGAAGTAATGGGTAGAAAGAAGAAATATTACACTGAAATGGTAGTCAGCACACTGGCTATTTTATGGCTAGAATGTAAATATAAATGAGTGACTATATCAGGGAAGCATTTTCTCAGTTTTTTTATTGTTTATTATTTCTGAGGATTTCTTTAAATGTCCTTATTTTGTCCACTACCCATTGCAGGTGCATTATTTTGACAGCAGATGGTACTGTATTTCCCTTTAGCAGGGATATAACTAGTCATCTGTGTTAAACAGAAAGAGCTGCACCTTGATATTTCCTCAAAAATTGATGATCACAAGCACTTACAGTATATCATCGATTTAGAAGTTCATCAATGGAATATTGATTCAAACATTTTACATCTCAGGTTAATGTTAAACGAATCTGCAAATGGATTCAGGATACAGAATGGTTTCACTAAATAGATGACAGAAGACAAGCACAATGAAAAAAAAATCTAACCAGATAATCTGAAGAACAATGAGCTATAATTTTTTTTTGAAGATTACAAGAATAGAAACAAGAACATAACCGCTCCATCCAACCTGCATCATCTGACATCAACATATGGATTTTGAGTAATGTTAAATTTCCCTTGTACAGCTATCTAAGAGTCACATGAACTGAATCCTGACTATCATAAGGGTCCCGTTGACCAATAGCTGCAAACCACCATATTTTCCTTTTTATGTCATATGAGGTGTTACATTCTGAGACTTGTATAGTTACAGTATCACAAGAATATCTCCTCTCCCTCTGGATATTCCCCTTATTACAAAGTCATTGAGCATCTATCTCTCTTTCTGTCTTTTCACCTCATCATCCAGTGTGGTGGGCTTTATTTTGAAACCAGACACCGGATGTTGTGCACTTTAGTTATGTTGATAGTTTGCACGGTTGTCCGCGGCTGCACACATACAGGTGCGCCCCGAACATCTGTGCGCGATCTGCGGACAGTGCGATGTTGCCTGTTAGAACCATGTGAACGCGTAATGTTCAGCGCTGGGGAGAGGAATGCGCGTCCACGCATTCGCTGGGACACAGCGGACACGACAATCTGGTGTAGTCTGGAGCAGATTAACGGGAATAAAACGACGGCTCGCTCCTCTGCGATAACGCAAGAGGACCACGAGCTGCAGGAGGTGGCTTGGAAGCAAGAGCTTGAGAGTGTTTGAGGAGACGCGGGAGCCACAGATGTGAAAAGGCAGGTGCGTTTTTGTTGTTTTTACAATCTGACGTTTGGCTGGAGCTTGTGAAATGCAGCCTCTACCTGACAGATGTGTGGCCCCACAACTGCAGCCTACAGGTCTGTATCATCACCATCATCAGTCCGAGGAGTGATGAATGTACTAAACATAGGCCAAATGTTCCTCCTCATGCGTTCAGTGCATCTGCACAGTCTATTATTATTGTTGTGCTAAATGTCCTTTTATAGTGTTGTTATTATATGATTATTTGCATGTATTGCACTCAGCTCTGCACACATCTGATGACAATCACAGTTACTGTATGTTGCTGCTCACAGGCTCATAACACTGGGCTCTTGTGCATTTGTTGTGTGTGTTGCTACACTTCAGGTAAACATAATTGCCAAGAGGTGCACGCCACTATGGGACTGTAGCATAGGCGCCAGGCAGCTTTATGTAATCTTCACTGAAAAAGCACCCGACATCATAACTCGTGGTATAAAAAAACAGGATTTGTTTACAAGTGTGTCCTATTTTTCAGAGTGTCTCCTGCCTGCCTGCTGCTGAGCCTCTGCGGTCGGAGCGCTGAGCCTGCTTCAGCTGCAAATCTCATTACAATCATCATCATCATCGACATCATTTGCCACTTCAAACACAACGAGATACAAGAGGAAGGAGGCTGCTTTTCTTTTTGCCAGATCCAAACTGCAAGCAGTCAGAAAAGCACCTGTAGACGGGGACTCCAGCAGAGCCAAGGGCAGCATGAGCTAATTGAGGACTACCAAAGTAACTGCTGATTCAGGTTTTTTTTCCGTTTGGGGCTGATGGAAAGGTTCCAGTGCGTTAGTTGACTGACAGGGACGCAGCCGAGGTGCAGACACCAGCATAGGAGATGGCTCGTCCAGGATCGGGGTTGCTGGTGCCTGTCAATGGGCTTGGATACCCCCCTCAGAACCTGGCCCGGGTGGTGGTCTGGGAGTGGATGAATGAACACGGGCGCTGGAGGCCCTACAGCGCAGCGGTTTGCCACCATATTGAGAACGTACTGAAGGGGGACGCCCGGGGCACCGTTGTTCTGGGGCAGGTGGACGCCCAGCTCTCTCCCTACATCATCGACCTGCAGTCCATGCACCAGTTTCGACAAGACACAGGTAAGAGACGTGGCGACTTCCTGTCTGTGCGCGCACATCTGACACAGGTAAAAGTGTGAGGTAAAGTAAGACTTAAAGTGCACGTAAACACAAGAGCAATCCATATATTATGTGGATGTTTACCCTAAGGCAGAGGTCTTCAACAGGGGGTCTACGGAGGTACCGTAGGGTACTCTCAAATCTTTGGTTGATTAGACCATTTTACCTTTGTTTTCCAACCAAACATGAATATATGAATCTGTGTTTTAATTAAATAGCTTAGTATTGAATGCACAATTACAGGTTAGCTATGTTCATAGATGGCACTAGGCCCAGTTTAACATAAAACACAATTATATTTAAAGCAGGGGATCCCTGCCCTATCTCTCCATTGGTTGTGGGGTCCTTGGCCTGAAAATCCCTGAAGACCCCTGCCCTAAAGTTCTTATGTATTGAATGTATAAATGAATGGCTCTCATCACAACAAATGTGATGACCACGCTTGCACAGACTAAAACAGAGCCAACCTCGATGTGGTTGCGTCACATATGTAACGTAACATTCAAGGGGAATTAATGAGGGTCCTGAATGTCCCTGAATGCTTTGGGACTCAAGCGGGGTAGACAAGCCCCAGGTTGAGCTAAGGTTGTTGCAACAACAGGGACCACAGCGCCTGGGTGACAGCAGCGAATAATTTATTCATTCAGGAGCGTCCGTGTGCCGCTACTGAAACGCCATGACCTTGCCAAAGGTCACGGTGTTCAAGGGGGTTGTGCATTCATCAGGCAGATGAGCGCTGTAGCTCGCTCCTCTCGGCTTAGGCTTATTATATCCATCGAACGTGGGGACGCTCTGTTGTCAGAATGACAATCCCAGTGGTGGCTGGTGATTGAGTTACTGTAAACGGTTACTATCTACAAGGAAGTACTTCAGTTTCTTCTAGGCAACGTATGTCATTTCACGCAATGGGATTGAAAGAATATACCGTATCTGGAAAAATTCCTGTTATATATTAAAAAAAAATCCCCACTATACCTAAAGTATAAATGATACATAATACAGTATTTCAGTTTTATTTTGGTTCTGCAGCATAGAAGGCACCAACATTACCAGGATTGAGGAACTGATTCATACACGCAAACAGTAAATGCTCTTGTAATAACACCCCTCCACATAGTATCCGTTTTTTAGCATTAAATCCACCCCACACACACCAAACCTTGTAGTTCCCTCTGATGACTGCTGCATGCTTTCTCTGCTCTCCACCAAGGCTCAACACTCGCTCTGCTTGTCTCTGTGAGTGTGTGTGGATACACCTTCCTGTTGTCCCGGTGTTTGAAGTGAAGATATGGGGGAGGTTTTGGACATCTGTTACAACCAGCTCTCTGAATTATTTTTAACGTCTGAATCAGCCACATATCACTGTGTGAGAGGCAGTTACATCAAATGCTATTGATTGTGATTGTGCTCGATGTTTTAGGGGAAGGAAAGGGAAAGAAAAACTGTGCAACACATAAAACACAGAGTGATGACTGGCATTAGGAAGGTGACTTCACTGTTCATTGACCTGCATTATGTCACCTTTCATTCATGTGTGACGCTTAAATTCCATTTATATTTAAATTGATAGAAATGTGTGGGTTGTACTTGCAGTGTTATTCAAAGCACATACAAAAACAGAATACCTCTCAACTTTGCAAAGGTTCATAGAATTAGTGACTAGTGTCTCAGTTATTTATGTGTGTGTTTCCTCGTGATTTAAAAAAGCCCCCCTTCTGGTGGGTGTTTCACACTAACTCAGGATGCACATTTTTGTGGTATGTACCACTGGGCGTAGTGGTGTACTTGCCCGCTTTAAAAATAAATATGAACACAGATGGTGTCGCATTAAAGCTTTTAGTTTAAACATCATCTCCCAAAGAGCAAACATGTAGAAAAACTACAAATACAATCTATTACTGTGTCCAATGCGGGTAGATAGATGGATGGATGGATGGATGGATGGATGGACTGATTGATAGATTCATGTAGCGGGGTTGAAGGAGTCTAAACTGCTAAACTGCTATTGAGTTTGTCCAGTGTTTTATGGAGGGGGTGGGAGGCATTGACCATGACTGCCAACAGTTTGGCCAACAACAGATTCTGCCTTTTTTCCTTTTTGTGTCCCTTGCTTTGAGGCCTGCTCCCCAGCACACAACAGCAAAGCTTGCGACAACAGACTTATAGGACATCATGAGCATCTTTTGGCACACGTTAAAGGACCTGAGCCTCCTGTGAAAGTAAAGCCGGCTCAGGACTTCTTGTTGGCAGCCTCTGTGTTGGTCGACCATCTTATTGTCCAGATGAACGGCCAGGTACTTATATTTTGTAAAAATGTCCACATCGTTTCTGTTGATGCAGACTGTAGAAGGTGGAGAAGGCAAAAAATGAATGTATTTTGGTTAAACGTATGTAAAGACAACTGAAAGTAAAAAAAAAATATTACTGAAGGCATGAACAAGACATGGAGAGAAACTGAAAGGCATGTACATTGAAAGGGCTCTTTGTACATATTTTTTACATTATGAGGAAAATGTTATTCTTTATTATTTAAAATGCAAAAACATGATATCAGAGTGTTTGTGTTTGGCCGTCAAATGGTTTGTAGTTCAAGGGGCCGTCTGGTTGGATTTACGCTTTTCCTGTTGGTGTTCTTCCATATAATGGAACCTAACACAGAGCAGCACACGTGCCCGGGGTTGACGGGCTACAAGATGATCCACTGGGCCGTTTGTCAGCCATTACCACGTTGCTGGGGCCGGGCCTGACGTTTATCGCTCCTCACTGCGCCGTTCACCGTGTTAACCTTCCCTCTCGGCTGAGATAAACCTGTCACGGCGGGGTCTGACGGACAGCAGCCCAGACACCTGCTCTTCCCCATCCTCCTCTTTCCTCATTCCCCCGCACGCCCCGCTCCTGTCCCCCAAACACGCGCAGACCTCTGCACGGCCACGGCCATTGATCTGAGCTCCCACGAGGCCCGGCCTGCTTCCATGCTGCTGTGATGTCTCTGCGCCAAAGCTTTCACAAAGAGCCTCAGTGAGCTTGTTATAATGTTGACTGTGATGCATCTGTTTCACATCAGAAGTTTGCTATATGTATGTAGCACAGCAGGTCACCCACAGCCATTTGCTCTGTTGCAGGCTTATGGATTGTCCCTGTGGGGAAAGGCCATTTTGTCATGGAGCCAGTGATCTGGTCCTCTGAGGCTCTTTTTGGGCAAGAGCCGGAAAAACAGTTGAGAGTGTTTGTTGTCCCCTGTGTGTATGTGTGTGGGTTTCGCGACGTGTATGTGAGGGGGGCGCACCCTCCCAGCTGTGGCAGCTGTGGTCTTGGTGTCCTGAACCTCCGGGCTGCGTAGTGGGCGCCTTGCACTCCTGCGGCTTCGGGAGGAGCTCCTGTGGGAGGGAACCAGGCACGGTAACTCCGGCTAATGAGACGGCGGCTACGGTTTATCTCCACGGCTCCCTCTAATCAGAGAATAATGACGACAACCTATGGACCACGGGCGATGCGGCAGAGTGGCCCTCTGTGGAGAACGGCGTAGACACACTTGTGTTTCGTTGTGCATTCAAGATCACAGCGAATGGGGTTCATCTTAATAGAGCTACTTGTGCGGTCTATGGTGAAATCCTTTTCCCTGTGCTTTTGTGTATATAGTACGAGCAAAGGCTTATAGGCCTATATATATACTGTATATAGGGTGTGGATAAATATCTGGCTGTAACCAGGATGAGGATTGGCCTCCGGCCAAGAAAATCGATCGGATCTCCTCCCCAGAGGGCCATTTGAACCTCTAAACAGTGTTGTGGACTGATCCCCTTTCACTACACCTACTCCCATAGCAGAGCACGTGGGCTTATCTGACATTTCCATCACATTCCAACAAGTCGGATGTGTCTGATTGATTCCACACTGCAGCGATTGCTTCTGCTGCCAGGCCTTTTGAGCATTTATCTCCCCTGTATTTCCTCGCGTGAGGAAGTGGTTCCACAAAACGGAGACCACTTAGTCAGCAGTCATGAACAATGGCTGAACCACAGATGATTGCTAAATCATACATGACGTTACATCAAACTTGAGCATTCTGCTTAAATTAAGGCATGCTGTTGGTTATTGTTGTGTCACTAAAGATGTATTGCAGCGGGAATTAACTGTGTAGCATTTTGCCATTAAAGCACAGTAACAAGGTCACATCCAGCCCATAGATATAAGTCAACCACTGCAAAGTGCAACACCAACCCAGGCTTAAAGTTTTTTTTTCTTCACCAACATTTCCAAACGTGTCATACACATCGTGTATTGTGTTATTTATACTTCTTTACACACATTTTCTGTTCTGCTTGGAAAACACGGGACTGGATGTGTTGTGCAATATAATAAGGTCGACAGCTGTGTTGCATGTGTTTGCGGAGCTGTGGAAACCATTACAGTTGCTGGATGTACTGGCTATTGTGCGCTGGCCCATGTTTGACTGCAGAGATAACCTCTATCAGCAGCTGCCGGCTGCTGTGTTGCCTTTGTTGGTTTTGGTTCCACAGGCGTGAGAACCTCGTCTCCTCTGGTCCACTTCCCTCAGCTAACCGCTCGGCTCTGACTAATTATGGCGAAAATCCCCCAGAATACAAAGAAGAAGATGGCCGCATTCTCGTGTCTGTTTTGTGTTCAAGCTGACAAGCAAAAGTCACTGTGGTTGTGGTCTGGATGTGTGCCTGTGCACTCACTGAGTGCATGTAGGGCTTCGTGTTGTGGAAGAGGGTGTTTCTTTCGTTTTTTTCCCCTTCCTTTAATTTAGTTCAGAAAGTAGTGAGTGCGGGTGGGAACTGTTTTGGTGGTCTGTGGGAGAAACCTGTAAAAAGGATTCCCGCTATGTACGTGCTAAAGGTCATGGACTGAAAGCATCAGCTCTGACTGTGAAATCCCACTTTGCGTCATATAAAGAAAGCAGAATGAGCAAAGAGGGGGGCCCAAAGGTTCAGCTGTATATATAGAATAGAAATTGAAGAAATAGGTACGAATAGAGACAGAACCCAGCACAGTGCGGTGCTACAATATAGTGTGTGTTTGCGTTTAATATTTTCAAATTGTGTCTACAAGGATAACACATGTGCAGGCCAATGCGCTACGGTTTGTGACATTGTTTGTATATATTGCTCTTTAAAATTGCCCGGACACATACTCTGTAGCTTTTTAAGAGATGAAGCGTATGAAGCTCTGCAGATACTCGGCGGGTCACATCCTCCAGTGCAAAGATATACAAACATGACAGTGTCCAAATTCTCTAAGCCTTTTGTAATCACCATAGTTAGTCAGTCAGTGGAGGTCTTTAGCAGAATCAAAATGGCGCTCAGCCACAGTGATGCAAACTTAGGGGTCCATTATAGCTCCGACCAGCTGGCCGGATTCCACCCTTGAATGACGGCAGGAAAGGGATCGGAGCGACGCTGTGCATGGGGAGGAAGGGGGGAGGCCAACAGAGGTGAGGAGAGAAGAGGAACAGAAGGTGAGGTGGAGCGTTTCCCTGATGGAAAGTGACAGTCAGGGTGGAGGAAGGGATAATAACAATCGAGGGACCCGCTGCTGTGCACATTCCCCTGCTCTCACACACACATGCGGCTGCACTCTAGCCACTGTGCAGTCATCCTGACAGAGCCTCGAGGTGGGGTTGTTTTAATTATGAATTAATCTGGCCTGATTTTTGTCAATTATCCGATTTAATATTTTATTTAAAGAGCCTAACAACACATACCTGTATCAGAAAATCTGTCTGACCAGCACCAGTCACCACTTCCAACTACAGTGGATATCTCATGCCATCATCAGGGAGGCCACTTTAAACGCCACTCTCGGTGCCGCTTCTCCACCAGGCCAGTCACTCCAAACGGAGACGGATGTCTGCCTCGGTCCAACAGTCAGCCCCTGCTAGATGGGGAATGATGGATGTTGGAATGCATCTTAATCCATCGTTGTGCTGCTGAACCGATTCCCTAAAGTAGCTACACGCATATGGTTTGCTTTTTGCCTCCACAAATTTACTAAGTTTGAGCCTCCCTGATGTTTTCATCCGTAGTCACTCAGATCAGATTACTGTGCTTGGTTTCATTGTGCACTGGTTGTTTAGCATACCATCCAAATGTCAGACGCTTTCACGTCGCAAAAAGGTCAGAGTGTAGTTGTTGTAGGTTGTCTTTGATTTGCAGGAGTGTGGTTTAACATTTAGTGAGAAGATGACAGAGACCAGAGCTGCACTGACGCAACTCAGGGTGCCCGCGGTTGCATCGTGCCAAGCCTTGATCATTCTCAGTGAACGCAGAAACGCAGTGCGGGACTCTCTGTCCTCGCCTCAGCATTTTCAATAAGTTTGCAGAAAAAGTGCATTGTTATCCCACTTTAGCACAGCCAACACATGACAGTCTGCAAAACTGGGACAGACTCCTCAAAAGCACCATACAGTAGTGAGATAGTTGTCACGGTTCCAGTTGTAGTTACTGTAATGGTCCAAAGATATCTTCCTGAAATCTAAACGAATAAAGAGGGAGTCATATGTGCCTGATGAGCTTTTGTACTCTAACACTCACTGATATTCTGGTTAGTCTTCTTATAATGTGTTTGTGATTCTGATACAATTGAGAGTTGAGACCAGCTCTCATCATACCCTCCATAATACAGGGGAAGATCTCAATTTATAAGCCACAGTTGAGGAAGGCAGCGCAATTTAACAACAAATGACCACATTCTAATGTGACCTCCCGTGATGGTGAATGTGAGGAGGATCCTGCAGTACACTGGGAGGAGAATAATGTTTGCCGGGAGCTTTGGTAGAGAACCTTCCATCCTCCATTGTCGGGTACTTAAAGGAGCAGCTCACACACCATCATTTTTGTTTTTCATTATTAATGTAAACATACAAACTTTCTAAGGATGCTTCAAGAGTGTTTTTTTTTTGTTTGTTTTTTTTAAATCAGACTACCCCTGTTCTGTCTTTTGCATGGAAACAATGACATTCCTATAAATGTGATTAATGTGGTGCTCCAAATTGCCATCTTCCTTTTCACAATATGACAGGAATAGAGGAGGGATGTTGAGAATTCAGTCATATCTGTCGAGCAGAATGGAGGCTCGTCAGACAGGGGGATCGAGTCAAAAGCCAAGTTTAGTGACGCAAATAGGTTGGTAGACAGGGAATCCAAAAGTGGGGCGGAGGTACAGAG
Organism: Colistium nudipinnis; assembly: GCA_016785305.1. Classification (NCBI taxonomy): domain Eukaryota; kingdom Metazoa; phylum Chordata; class Actinopteri; order Pleuronectiformes; family Rhombosoleidae; genus Colistium; species Colistium nudipinnis. Next base: position 434,252 of record JAFBJU010000614.1, read on the forward strand.
TTGAAGGGCAGAGCTCAAAAACCAGGAACAGGCAGGGGTCACACTAGAAACAATGTCTTGGGAAAAGGCCAGGCCACTGCACAGGAGGGAAGCAGACAAAGTGAAACACAGGGGTATACTGTATATAGACGGGTAGGAGACAAAGCAATTAGAAACAGGTGAGACACATCAGGTAATCACAAGAGCGGGAAACAACTGCAAAGTCATGAAACAAAACAGATTTATCTGTTTATATATATATATATATTATATATATATATATTTTTTTTTTAACAAGACAAAAAGAATGATTAGTTTTGATGCACTCCGCTCTGTGTTTCCAACAGACAACATCTGCTCCTTCTCACTGAAATATATATATATTTTTTTATCCCTGACCACTCCACAACCACATTTTTTTTTTTTAATGTTTATTATTTTTACCATGACGACAAAGGTCTGGTACGCCTGTTGCTGACACGCTGCTATGGGTCATATCTCAGGGTAGGGACAAATGGCCCGTGTGGTTGCTGCGGTTGAGGGACTAATTGGCTCCTACTGACTTCAGATTTAAGAAAAGCTCAGAGAAAATTTCCCCTTACATCTTCATTATTTAAACTGCCTTTACCGGTCGTAGGGGGAGCTGAAGCCAATCCCAGCTGACTTTGGGTGGTAGGACACTCTGGACAGGTACCAGACTCACCATTAGTTTCAAACTCTGCAGAGACACATCATTTTGCACTGTGTAGTAACACTATGTGAGACATATTTTGGAAATGAAGTGGACTTTAAAGTGATTCACAAGCTTTTAAGTATCAAACCCTCACTCATGCGGGGCTGAAATGTGGCTGTTAGCTTTTGTTGCTTTGTGGTGTGGTCAGCTTGAATATATATGAGTGACAGTGGACTGGAAGAATCAAAGCAAAAACTTCTCAAACTACACTTGCAGATTAAATCTATTTCTCTGCTGTCCAGACGTTTGGTCATTTTGATCCAGACAGAGATCATTTTTGACTAATTCAGTTTAATACATTGACTCTGGCTGAGCTTGAGCACTTTGGGCAGTGGAAGTGGGTTGTAACGGAACAGAAAAGCAGCAGATCTTGGGTGATGGATATTACTTAATTGCCTCATGAGTGCAACACACACTGAATGTAGAAGTTGTTAATAATGTTTCAGAGTAAATAAGAAAATCCGGGATGATTTATTCATCGTAGTTCCGTATGAATTATGTAATCGTCCTGCAGCTATTAAAACCTGGAGAGCATGAAGTCATCGGCTTGAATTGCTACTACGCTGTAAACATTATGATGTGAAATTAGGGGGGCTACAGCGGGGGTCAGCCATACCAGGCACAGTTTCCCACGACCTCAACATAATTCTGCAACTTCCTGTTCCTCCCCCCTCAGCACTGCAGAACTGATGACTTCTGATAAGTGGGATTTATGAAATAAGTTTCTTTTGACCCTCAAAGTCAACGTATCACCGCTGAACCTCATGTAATACATCTATATGCTGTGATAAGTCCCAGCGGGTCTGTGTTCTGCCTCTAAGCTTGATAAAAGCTTTTAGTGATCCGACAACATCTTTGCAACAAGGACATGACCCTGATTTTACCAGCTTCTGCCTTTTAGCCGTGGCAAGCGTGAGCCAGTTCCCTGAGTATCCCCTGTCCCTCTTTACAGAGGTAATAGTCAACAGAGCTATTAATCCAAAAATGAGAAGTGATATTTCCACAATCATTTTGAGGTAAGAACGCAGAGGGGATGTGATTACACTGGAGATAAAAAAATATATAATGTATTTAAGGTCAAGTTTAGTTGGGTGAATCCATCACAATGTGATGCGGATGAGGCGTTTATCTTCCCACAGGGCGGTCCGGTGCACTCTGACCTCCCTCGCACCATGTCCATTTTTCCTGCTGATCACAGCTGACCGGTGTAGTCTGGCACAGGGACGGTTTGCTGTAATGTAACCAGACGTTTCCTCTGATAAGACCTGACTGCATCAGACATCCATGAAGTGGGTTATAAAAGCCAGTCTCAGCAAACTAATTTACTGCATGCTGTTCACCTCAATGACTCAGACTCCCTTTATTTGTCAGATGTAATATTCAGAGCCGTTTTTTTTTTTACCCTCTCCAGAACAGCCTCGATGGCGCGCAATAAGAAATGAAGTGGCGGTCATGTGGAAAATGCCCTCTCTCTACAGTTTAGACCCTATGCTGCCTTTATTTAGTAACTTCAGACTGAGTCTAGTGACTGTTTAGGATACATACACCTCGCAAGATGGGATTAATTCTTAATGCAGCCATGTGGCATTAAGTGTTGCGTGTACACTGTGGCAAAGGTCATGTGATGGAGGGCCGTTGTGAGCTATTCCTCAAAGTCTACTCTGACGTGGTACGGCCATCAATCTGGTTTGTGCTGAGCACACAGAATGGTTTCTCTGATGTACAGTCCGCCGTAGTGCTGTGACGGCTGACAAGAAATATCGTGTTGTCACAGATAAATACTGCACCATGTTGGCGTGTGTGTGTGTGTGTGTGTGTCACTTTCTCCTGCTGATTGGAGGGAGGAGCACTGCGGCTCGGCCCGATGAAGGTCAGCTGTAGGGCTAAGTGTTTTTTTGATGATTTGGAATCATTCATAAACATTGCAATATTAATATGGTTGTAATGTCACAGAACAGCATATTGAATATTTTTCTAAAGGTGATGTATGTATATACTGTATGAAAATGCAATATCACGAACAAAGTAACCTACCTTTCAGGTCTGTTCTACTTACATGGCACACCATTTTTTTCTCGAGAGCAGTTAATTTGGTCTTTAACAAAATAACCAACATAAAATAGTACAGTAACATATCCTACTTGCAGCAGAGGATATGTTGATATATATATACATATATATATATATCAACATATCCTCTGCTGCAACTCTGCAAATTTCCCCACTGTGGGACAATAAAGGCTTATCTTATCGTATCTCTTATCTTATCTTACCTTGTTTCAAACTTTGTTTGTCAGCTCACAGCCAGCAACACAAAGCCATTACAGCCAAGAAAAGACAAGTAGATGTGGCTGTCACAATATTTAAGAGAAATGGTCAAATAGTCATTTTAATGTTCCTAGTTTGTGCTGTTCACAGTGATGGAAAAAGGTCATCACTGCGAAGACAAACACCTGCGGATAAGGTTAACACTTTTCTGTGGAGTTTGTTGGCCAATATTTTTGCTGCATCTTTCTGCACTTTTTACATGTCACGTTGCATATTTTTTTCGTTTAAGTTTGTAATATGCGCGTGCAGTATTCTTTGGCCGCCCTGTGCTGAGATTGGCCTGATGCCAAATATAAAAGAGTTCTGTAGCACGCAGGGATAAGAAGTCATCCGTCGGCAGCTGTCAGAGGTGGAAAGAAACGCTGTGATAAAATAATAAGCCTCAGAAGTGAAA
>JAFBJU010000614.1:437718-642160 GCA_016785305.1 Colistium nudipinnis
CGGGGGAGGGGGGGGGGATAAGCAGGCAAAAAAATGTCATACCTCAGGACTAGATGCTGTTGTCAGCGGCTGCATCAACCAAATAAGCTGTCTCTGTTCTCAGGTTTGTCAGATCGGCTGTCTTTAATGGGAAACTTTGGTTTCCAATGTGGTAAAGTGAACCCTGTCTGCTAAAGAGAAACCTGTTTTGCTGTGACCCTGAACCCGCTGTGCAGGCCGAGGCTTCACACTTATGTGTGTATGTGTGTGTGTGTGTGTGTGTGTGTGTGTGTGTGTGTGTGTGTGTGTGTGTGTGTGTGTGTGTGTGTGTGTGTGTGTGTGTGTGTGTGTGTGTCCTTTGCCCGAGTGACGGCATGGCGCTGACACACTAACGAGCATCCCGCTGGACGTGATGAGGCTGAAATGGTGTGAAGTGGAAGCAACCGAGCACTGGAACCCAAATTAAGGCCTCTGCGTGCTGTTCGCACAAGCACAGATGCACACTCACACGCATGTGCTCGAACACATAATTGCACGTGCACAAGGTCAGCCAGAGAGCGTCCTCCGGCGGAGGATATTCACCGAGGCAGAAGGTTCTTTAGGGGTTTTGTTGCTTCACTGCGGTATAGGATCTGGCTGGTGGACAGGGCTGTAACTTCATTTTCTCAAGGAATTTTTTTTCTGTGTGTGTGTGTGTGTTACTCCAAGTAAGTGCAAACTCTGCACAAGTGCGGGCTAACTGGCCGGCTCCCCACGATGTGGGGTGTGGGAGAGTTTTGGAGAGTTGACGGGGCCGAGGATGAGGATGCTTGCGGTGGGAGTTCTGCCACTTCTTCCTCCCCACTTTGTCTGGCTGGCAGCAGAACTGTATTAGTGGGGCCATTTTTTACTGCAGTGTACACTTTCTACAATTCAGGCAGAAGTGAGACATCCTTTTTTTTTTAATTGTTGTTTGGCATTAAACCTCACTCATCACCATCAGAATCTACTCTCTTCCTCCTTACATGCTCACATAGCGTTTCCTCCTCTTTTTTTCCCCCTCTCCCTCCTCCCCAGTCTCTGGCCAGACTCCATCCCCCAGTCTCCCCCCACCATCTCTTTTCTCTCCTCCCATCTTTCCTTGCTCCCTGCCATTCTCTCTTCCTTCTTCAGTCTTTGTCATCCCCTACTTCCTTTTGTCCATTCCTCTGCCCATCTGCCTCCCCGTATCCTTTTCAATCTCAATGTTTCTCTCTTTCACTCCAACTTTCCTCTCTTGTTCTATTTTTCCATCATCCCTTTCCTTTCCTCTCTCCTCCAGCTTTTTCTCCATGCGTCTCCCACTGCCTCCCCAACAGCCACAGCTCCCCAGCTTTTGTTCAACCATCACATTTGCCAACAAAGAGACAAGGACGCACAGGGGAATCCAAGTCACCGTTCACTACTGTGGCTTATTATAAAGAACTGCATTCTGGGAAGAATGAAAGTGTCTTGGCATAGAAATGAGCTTTAATGTGAGATTTTGAGAGAGAGGAGCAGGGGAGCTGTGATATTATAACCTATAATGCCGTTAAACCAGCTTAATGCCAGACTGTCATCCTCATTATTATGGTCTCTGATCTCTGGGAATTTGTTAATGAGCAGATAATGCTCCTACAGATCTCTCAGACTTTGATGTAGAGGTATGACAAAACCTTTTGAGCTGGAGAGATTTTACATCTAAAGCCCCGGTGGTATGCACACTTAAAGGAAAACTTCACATCCTATGATGTTCATACAGATTTGAGACAGATGTTTTCCTTCGTTCTGTGATGAATTTTTAAGTGCTCTGCAGTATTATTCTGTCTCTTCGTCATCTCTAATAGCCAGCTTGGGCTTATTGTTTGTGAAGGCCCTTTTTGGAAGATGAAAGTCCTCTTTTTTAAGCAGTGCTCTGGGGTTTATGTGAAAAGATCAAACCCACTTCAATTATTTTATTCCCCCTATACTGTAGAATTTATTAGCATATTCATAATTTGTTAACTATTCATAAGTAAGATATTATAAAGGCTCTATGATGTTAGTTGGTGGTCTGTGCCTGTGGATCTTTCATCTAAAAAAAAAGAAGCTGTGTCGTTGTAAAAATAAAATCAGCAGAGTCCACCGAATAAACAAACTTTGTGTGCCAGATCATGCATTGATGGGAGAGCCTTTCAATAAATGCCTGTTTTTTTGGTTTGTTATGGATTTAATAAATTGGTTCAGTCAAGATGGAGATTTGCGTCTAAATTAAAACACATCAGAGGATCAAGCACTGCATGTTCCCCAGTTAGGCAATGCTTACTTTGTTATGTTATAATGATGCCATTTCATAATGGCTTCATGATGTCATATATAGGCTTTATGATTGGTTAACATAATCAGTCAAAACGTATTAGTTGTAAAAGTCATCGCCTATCATATTATTTTAAATGATTTATCGATCTCTAAAAGGTTTAAGTTGTGCTTTCTTAATGATGTCACTTAGATCATGACATCATATAGTGAATCATTTTCTGATCAATATCAGCTTCATGACGTCTCTCGTTATCTGCAGAGGTAGCTTGGAAAATGTGTTTTTCTACCCATATATTGCTGATGAAGATCTTGGCCTTTGAATAATTCTGCACCAAAAGTTAGTGAGCAGGAGATATCCTCTCAAGTAAATTTCCCATCATGTTTTGTGGAATGGATTTGTGTGTTATTGAGTTATTATATGCATACATACACGTGCACACTTATTAATAAATAACCTTACGTTAAAACAGCGCATTGAGTTGATGTCAAAGCTACTAAAACAAAGATATCTAGCAGGAATTCCATTCTCCAGTATCAGATTATTGCATCTGAAGGATTAACAAACACCATACCAACAGATTGCATACTCAAAGGCAGGATTCAACAATAGCATTTGCTCACCGTTTCAGAAATAGTATGTTGATATATGGCAAATGTATATGGCTCATGATTTTGCCAGTGGGAACAGGAGGAATGTCCGCAAACAAAGCCTTTCTCTATGTATTTGTTTGGTGTTTTTAGTGGATTTCCTCTTACTTCACCTGTCTCCCTTCCTTCTGCATAGCCTAGAATAGCTGAATAGCCCTTTAGAGGAGGAGGGCCCTCGCTGCCTTATGGGGCTTGAGAGAGATCAGTGGTAGTGCGACAACAATGAAAGAGTTTTTCTTGTAAAGTAAATACAGAATAAAATTGGATTGATGTTGTGGTGTATTCTCCCTTGTTTGAATAAGAACAGATATTGAGAAAGGGAGTTTACAGCTGTCTTTGCAAAATAACATCTTTAACACGCCTAGTTTACAAAGTGGAGAACAGGAAAGAGTAACATAAGCGAATATATTTTATAATCTGGATATGAAATTAGCTTATGTATATCAGATTTCTTGATATACAGTACAATAGAGATCCTTGCAACTCCCTGCAAGGTACTTATTTTAACAAAAAAAGACAGCATGATCTTCCACTTTTTTTTTCGTCAGTCACTGCACGTGACCTGAGCTCACATGAATACAGCCAGGAAGGACCAGCATCACGTTTTTAACAACAAAGCAAAACATTTGCCAGATTTGCTGTTCCTTTTGGTTTTCTATAGTTATGTCGGAGGGAATAGAACTGTTGATGTAAAAAACAATTAATCTGAAGATGTCACCATGACCCCAGTACTTATGCAGAGGGTCTTTTTCACTGTTTCACCGGTAGATGAATGGTTTGTATGAGCAAAATAATTGCAGCTTCCATCGTTCAACTCTGCTTTCTATGGGCCTTTTGTTGTATTTCATACCAATTAGTTTTTCTCTAGTTTCTGGTCTTCTGCTTAAAAAAGAACAACAACACCGGAATAACAGAGAATCTTCACATACACCCACATATTGATAAATTACCTGTCTGTGGGTTATGTGGAAACAATTATGAATCGCCTTGAAAAGCCTTCGAGTTTTCATCACTGCGCAAATGACTGTGATTTGGTTTGTGCGGCTCTGCCTGTTCTCCAGCAGACACCACAGATTAGTGAGCTTTAAATACTTCTCAGACAGCATTGAACAGTATGATGCTGGACCTGTTATTGGACTCTCTCCCTCTGTAGTTAAAAGGAAAAATGCAGCTCTATGTTTTAATAGGCTCAGCAGAGCCCCGGGGAAATTGGAAAGCCTTGTCAGTTGTAAGATTATATGACAGAGCTAGATCCGGGCGCTTCTCGTCTACCTTTTCCTGCCCCGCAGCAGCAGCAGCAGCAGCAGCAGCAGCACCAGGAAAGGGCATTTACTACAAGGTGATGTGGGCCCTAATTCAGTGTCACCGATTCCTGCTCTCTGTCCAAGAGCGGAGGGTTGTGTGGGAGCAGGACGGAGTCCGGTGAGTGACAGAGTGGAAAATGTGAAGAATGGCTCAGCGCAACAGCCTTGGTGAGGAGCCAGGAGAGAGAGGTGGTGGCAAGCGAGCAAGGGGAAAGCTGGCGTCAGCAGCAGATGAGGAGCGAGTGGTGGATGAGTTGACTCTGTTGGCGCTGTAGGCTCAGGGAAAATAGTAGTGGGCATGTTCACATAAGCCCCCCCCCTCCATCCAACTCCTTTCAGCCCGAGGGATGGCTTCCATGACAACAAAAACCTGTCCTTGGTGTTTCTGTGACAACAAACTGGTTTCTAGGTATGACCTGTTGTATACACATCAGGTGTTCATCGCTGACAGTTTCCATTATGTGTTCTCATCGCACTTGTCTGGGAGACCACAGAGGCGGTAGCATAGGGAGGGAGTCACACATCCATAACCTCAGTGACAGATTTAGATGGAAGTTCACTCCGCACTGTGTGGAGCGAGGCCATTTTACTCCCTGGTGATGGAGAATTTTGTGCATGAAAGCCACAATTTCACTCCTTTTATTCCCAATCCATTATTTGATTCTTCAAATGCAGCATGCAAGAGTAGATACTAATGATTATGTTTTATTAAAGTTGTTTAAAGCACACATTCAGTCCAAGCTGAAAACTTATTGCAAAAGTACAATATGTGCATCCAAATGTTTTTGTGAACAGCTTTGTTAAAAGCATCTGTTCAAAACAACTAGAATGCATCAGTTTGCCAATGTGCTATCTTCTGCAGGCCCATGAGGGCAGTCAAGGATGTTGCAATTTAATGTTGCGTGTTGCGTGAGCTATTAGGGATGGAGACTGGCATGGCTTGACACGGTGCACTGACTGCACAGAACCCCCCCACCCATCACCACTCTAGTTTACGTGAGAGCAGAGCCACGCTAACCCTGAACGCACCTTTCCCCAAGTGACAGTGATGCCGGATGTGGCGATACATCACATAGCAACAGCTCACCCGAGGGGAACCTCACTGGTGTCGGGCGAGGACAGTTGGACGGATGAGAACGGGGCTGGGAGAAGATAGAAGGCTGCCACAGGCACACCGGGTCTGAAGGAAGGGGCCAATCTCGCTTAGTTTCCTGTTAGGAAGAGCATGATGGGTCACAGGGAGAACATCCACAACTCACGCCAGACTTTTTGGCAGAGCCCGTAGCATACAGCACTAAATGAAAGTAGAATTGGAGGCAGTGAGCAGTTTCGGGCACTATATTTGAAATAAAAACACAACTATTGCCAAGATATATGCTTTAGTCAGAGTTGCATACCATATGAAACCAAACACTTTTTGTTTTTCCATTACGATGAGCCGATGGGCGAGTTGTGAGGGGCTGCTACAAGTATTGATCGTAGAAACACGCAGCCAAGCTGAAAGTGTCCAACTAATGCATCCCTCAGGGGACAGCGCAATAAAAGGGTACAGGGATGTGACTCACCATCACAGGGCAGAGAAAACCACCTCTTTTTTTCCTCTTGAAATCTTTTCAGGGAAATAATTATTTTCATTATCATCTTAAATCAAATCAAAATGAGAAATTTGTGGGCAAGCGTACTGGCAAAGGAAGTTATGCATGGCTGACTGCCTGACGAGGTGAGAGACAGGCAGCTGGCTGGCTGGTTGTGTGCGCGCCTGCGTGCGGGCACGCACGTATGGTTCTCGGCAGCTCTAAGTGAAATTTGCCATCAAGCGGAGTCCTTTAGCAGCCGTCTGCAGCAGTGACTCAAGGTCAGGCTTGCTGATTCTGCTGATGCATTTTATCCTCTGGAGCCAGCAGCAGGCTGCTGGGTGCCCACCAACCCCTCCACTCACCCCAGCACACATTCACGTCCTTCCATTATCACCGTGGTCCTCCGTGGCAGGTGGGTGTGCATTTCCCCGTTAAATTAGGTGGGGGGAGGCGGTCACTGCCGGGGCGCCTGCATACCCGCGTTGACATGCGGTGGGGATGGTGATGGATTGGCTCAGGTGCACTGATTTCCCACGTGACTACGGTAATTGTGGTATAATGGAAGTAGGAGCTGAGTGGCCATCAGCAGAGCGACAGAGGTCCATCTCCTTCCTATCACTATACAGGACAGTAAATTGCTGAGAGAGTCGGCAGGAGATTGTGGGTATTTTGTCTGTGTTGAGCACACTCGGAGTTGAGGGATATTTTCTTACATATGCACCGCAGCAACTTATGTTTATGTTATGTTATACGGTAATCCTGAGCCACTGCAATTATAACATAGTTCCCCCGGGCAGGTCGTGAAATGTCACACCTCATCTCCATCAGATGGGCAAGTTGCTGTCTCGACACTTACTTGATGAGCTCGCAGCTGAAGCAACATTAAAACCACATCTCGCCCGGGGCTATTGTTGCCAGTGATTCATCTAATGATGGCTTTTCTTGTTGATCGTTTACACGATTATCCCTTTACTCCATTAACTGTCAAATGCAATAGCAAAAGTCTCATTACGAGTCATGAATTGGTGAAGAGCAAGCAATGTTCTGTTTTTGTAAAACTGTGCCCAGATTACATCTGCTATTTCTTATTGAACTCTTCACTGTTCACGTCATATCTATCTATTGACGGGTCACACACTGGAGAGTACAGTTTAATGACTAAAACATTCCCACAGCTGTCAAAGTGAAGGAATCAGTAAATTAACTCGACTTTTACCCAACTTGTCACAGGTGCAAAATCGGCACTCAACATCAAGAAACCATTGCAGTATATTATCATAGGTCTATTCTTCTTCACATGAATCACTCGTGGTTAAACTTATGGTACACAAGAGAATAGGTAGAATAATTGACTTCATTTTATTTAGTAATGTTCCCTCTCTCTTCTGTCCTTTGCTCTCAGGGACGATGCGACCAGCGCAGAGAAACTTCTACGAGCCTTCGTCCGCCCCGGGGAAAGGCGTGGTGTGGGAGTGGGAGAACGACAGCGACTCGTGGACGCCCTATGACATGGAGATCTGCGTGACCATCCAGAACGCCTACGAGAAGCAGCACCCCTGGCTGGACCTGACCTCTCTGGGCTTCGGCTACCTCATCGACTTCAACAGCATGTCTCAGACCAACAGGCAGAGCCAACGCAAGCGACGCCTGCGGAGACGCATGGACCTGGCGTACCCGCTCATCATGGGCTCCATCCCCAAGTCGCAGTCCTGGCCCGTGGGCGCCAGCTCTGGCCAGCCGTGCTCCTGCCAGCAGTGCATCCTGGTCAACAGCACGAGGGCCGCCTCGAACGCCATCCTGGCCTCTCAGCGGCGTAAGCTCTACGGAGGCACGTCAGGCAACGCCGGTGCCGCGGCGGCCCACAGTGTGGTGCGGCAGAGCAACACCTTCGCCGGGACCTCCCTCTGGTCCCCCACATCCGCCTCCTCCGGCGCCAACAATAACAACATAAGCGTGGGAGGTGGGCACGCCAAAGCTGAACAGGTGCAGTTGCCACTGTCCTCCGCCAACTTCACGTGTTCCCCCGTGATGCCGTCTCTGTCATCCGCCCATGGCCACCACGCTCTCACCATCAATGGACAGAACAACCTGAACCGGCCGGGCACCCAGCGCATTTCCATGGGCACTGCCAGAGGAACCATCCCGCCAGGGTAATGATGTTTTGAAAAACACAGTCACTCATTCGCCTCATTTTCTTAACTCCAGTCTTCAGTGAGCCTGCGCAGCCTGTTGCTACTTATAGGCCGGGTATAGTGCTGGGATCAAGTTGAATTTACGGTTCAGCTCAGGCAATGCATGGAAACATCAAGCAAAGAGACAACCTCTGTCTCAGCTTCACAGAGCTTCTGCCTGCATGTGGTGTATTGTTCTCTGTCACTCTCTGTCTGCTCTGGTTAACATGCTGATCAGTGGATGTGCAGAAAAAGCCTTGTGTCCAGCTGATTATCCAGAGCTGAGGAAGAATCCTTCTCTTTTTCAACACATGCCTGCCATGATTACTGCTCCGTAAAGAGCGTATGTTGGACAAAATGCTGCCGCACCTCTGGATCATTGTGCTGCTTCTGCTTTGAACGAATGCGTTACTACGCTGCGGTGGTCGTGTCATGGGATGTGGTAAAGGTCTGACGTCTTACGTGGAAGGGCTGGGTGTGTGTGTGAGACTGTCTTTGTCGGGTGTGTATGAAGCAGGGTTCTGGTGTAGCTGTGGAAATCTATTTGCCAGGGAGGCAGAGCTCCACTGGGGAAAAATGAATAATGGATCAAGGAAAAATGGGAGCTTCAGCAGAGCGCTCTGACCTCAGAGCAATTCAGCGAAAGGAACCAAGGAATATAAGTGTGTCTAGCATTGTAACCGATACTTCGGTCCCTTATCCTGCGTTCTTTTACTAAAATAATCCCTCTCCTGATCTCATTGAATTCCATTTTGTTCTCGCTGCTCATGGGGAGAGGCACACTTACTGCATGTATGAATAAAACTGTCCTTCACCCAGGCACACAGGCTTCGGCTCTCTGGCCTATTTGTGTGACAGAAAGGAAACATATTGCTCATCACAGCAGGCCACATTGTGTCACTGTGCAAAGGTATATGTGATAGAATTAGCCAGGAGAGCCTGAACCTACTAAGTGAAATATTTTCTCCATTTCATCAACTCAGTGAAACCTCTGGTGTGCGTGGAGCACAAAGTTTTTTTTTTTTGTTTTGTTTTTTTTACACAGAGTGAGAGGAAGAGACATGGGGTGATGCGGATCATGTAGGTTCCCAGGCAAGTGGCTCGCAACACAGGATGAGTGTGGTTACCATACACACAGCAGGACACGAGTTAACAAACGCGCACACACTAACTGCGATGCAAACTCACTCGCACGTTCCCACAAAGCGTGTTACAGGCGGATAACAAACGAACCCACACAAAATGTAAAACATGAAATCGTTTTTTCACACACCCACACCCTAATAGAACCGGTATTTGATGAAAACATGCATTAACAAACAGGTTGTTTCTACTACAGTGCCTGCCACTGCTAGAAAAATTAAAATCCTAAAAATAAATTTGCATTCAATAGATATAATCTTTACCTAAACCATCATAACACAATGTATTTTTTGATGAGCCTATCTATTATAGTAAAGGCTTCAGTTTAGATATTGACATTTATATTGTCACAAGATACGGTTTGTCAGCTTTGAAATGAGGGCCCCCCCTCTTGTGGTTCCATGGCACAAATATAAGAAGTGGCACCATCTGCTGGCTTGTGTCAACACACCAGTTTATTCTATTACCAGGCCAGCACAGCTCAATAGATCTCCACCCGCCCTCGCATGCTACTTGCTTATAACAGTAGAGCTGGGGTTAGAGAAACAAGGTCATGAACAGTGACGAAACTGACGGGACCGACACATTTCATACGACATGACGGCTCAGTATGATAAATAGTTTTAAAATATTCTTTATTACAAAATGATCGAGTATGAAAGCCAATCATATTAACTTGTGCATACTAGGAACTAAATTAAGTAAGGTAGTTCGAGGCCAGTTAATGGGGTGGCAGGCTATACAAAGTGGGCCTAAGGTACCACCATCTACTCACCACAAGTGTAGGCACAGCAAACCACACGCACAGCAATCAGGCACACGTGCTCCCCAGTGCCTCACACCACAACAACAACCAGTGAAGGGGTGACCAGCCCCCCCAGTAAACTAGCACCCAGCTCCACTAAAAACAAATAACCTAAAAACAAAGTTAAACAAATCTATCCCAGTTGGTTTTGACACACAATTGACAATTTAAACAGTTTTAAGACAAAAGGCAAAGCAACACAAAGGCAAAAGTAATAAAGGAAAACAGGCAAAAACACTAAAGGCAAGACAAAGCAGGACTAAAGCATAACCAAACAAAACAAAAGCATGCAACACAAAAAGCAGGCAAAGCAGCAGCAGGGGAACCTAAAAATGTTAAATGGTGGTTAATGTGGCTCACCATGCTGCATACAAACAATTCCAATGTTGCCCCACATACCACACCAGGTATGGGTAACTAACCCTCCAGACAAGGACAACAAGGGCTTCTGTAAATACATGTATATATGCATAAACAGTACATTTTAAAGTAGTCTGAAGCCAACCTGTAATTTGTTAAGAGCTTATCTGTATCACCACCACAATGACAGGACTGAACAAAAACCAACAGGTGTTTTTCATCAGGCCCTAATTAAGGTAGTGGTTGGGGAAAATGTCTGGCCTGGAGTTCCATTTTACCGGACTGGCAAGCTTACACCGTCACACTTGTTTACATGAACTGATCGCTTGCCCTGATAAGTGATAATATTGATTTATCTGTCTTTTTTTAGAGAGATACACATTCATATTGTGTGGTGGGATGAACGTAGAAATGATTTCACACAATATGTGGGGATAGTTTCTCTCAGCTCTTCTGTCAAACCACCTGCTTGTATTTTGACAGAATTACAGTATTGCATTCTCCCAAAAAACGTGATGCTGTAGTAGAGAGAAGGCAACTATTAGGTTTTGGAGTGGTTGTGTGTTTATACGAGCCCGCTGCTAGGAAGTGCTTATGAGCTCCTCGTTTTAGGGCTGTTCGCCTGATGTCTTGACTGGAGGGCTGTGAGTTGTGTGCAGAGATCATTACTCCTCAGTGGGCTGCTTCTTTGCTCTGCTTAGGCGCTCACTGTAAGACAAAAATTAATATTGAAATTAATGAATAAATCAGGAGAGCTCATCTGGACCGAAGAGATGTAATTTGGAAATTGTTGGTGTCATGATTGCTTATTCTCAGGGTATTTCAGGTGCATTGTAAAGTGTATTATCGGTGTTGCCCCCCCCCCCCCCTTCAACCCCCCTCTCACCATCTTTATGGCGCATAATAATAAACAGATGAGGTGATATTAGTCCACCTTCACCACTTTCCTAACTAGTCCTCATATGGTCTCTCTATTTGGGGAATCACATTGCCCTCAGTATGATGACGTCCTTGGGGCAGGCTGAGGGATCCCCCAGGAAAGAAGGGATGATAATGAGCAGCAGTCGGAAGAAGGACAGCAACCCAAATGCCCTGACCTAACAGGGGCTGTAATTAATATGGTGTTGATAGCTATTAAGAGGTTTAATTTGTCTCATACGGGCATCGTTTTTTTAGAGAAAGATTTCAGTGTAGCCAGGCACCAGTTTGGTTTCATGTAGAAAATATGGACTGGGTTTGAGAACACACGTGAAAACGGGTCAGAGTGGAGACAGAAATTGGGAGTTGGCAGTGTGGAAGAAATGCAGAAGTGACAAATTTGACAAGTTTCAGTCTGGTTTGTTGAAGGCACTTCGACAAATCTGAGGTGGCGAGCTGCAGCATTGTGGTGGAAATGCAAAAAGTATCTGCTTGTTTATACCACTGGTGAGGTATACTTCCTTGTGAGAGCTTCTTTGCACAAGGCAAGAGAGCATGTTAAGCATTGTTAAAGATGCTGTCTGGATTCACATCAAACATGAGTTCAGAGCAGCGGCGAAGCAACGAGGATAGGGTTAAACCCTGGAAGTCATCCCGGAATTGTCAGCAGAGTTTAAGGACTACAAGACTCCTCAGACAGGGGGATCAATGTCAAAAGCCAAAGTTTAATGATGCAAATAGGTCGGTAGACAGGGAATCCAAAAGTGGGGCTGAGGTACAAAGTTGAAGGGCAAAGCTAAAAAAAACACACTAGTAACAATCTCTTGGGAAAAGACCAGACAAGAAGACAGAAGTGAAGCAGATGTAACCCTTTTACTATAGCCATTTAAGTACACCTTATTTATTACATTTCAAATCTAATATCCTTAATGAATCAGACATCCTGATCTAAACTAGCAGATCAAAGTATTAGATCATCCCATTGTCAGTTATAGAGACCTTGATCTAACTAACAGATCTGTAAGACAGACAACTGCCATCAGACATCTTGACCTCCCCTAGCAGATGAAAGTATCAACTACAACCAATGGTCAGCAACAATACTTGGCTTCACGAACAGGATCCCTTGAAAGATCATCTGGACCCGGGATCGGTGACTGATCCAAATACCTGTTTTGGGTAATCTAAATTGGGTGAGATGTTGAAATTCTGATTCTTTTTCTGATTTTAATTTTGACTATACTCAGATTCTAACTGAAATAGACACATAAATTATATGTGTTTTTGATTTAATTTGGGTTTTCTATAGGGGTATTTGTTTAATTACGGTGGTTAATCTTGATCCATTTTCCTGTACACTTGTGCAAGCCCACCCCATTGGCCTTTAGAAATATTGATGGTATTCTCCTAGATTTTCCAAGAAGGAAACAAGAATTCACGGAGACGTCTGTGTCTTACTAAGTTATAAAGGGTACGACAAAGGGCTGTGTTGTACATCGCTTAGAGGTCAAAAGCATGGTTAATAGGAAAAGTCGAAGCAAGAGTCCCACCCCACATGGACCCATCGTTGAGACAATGGTTGCAAAGTACGGACCGGACAGTGTGTCACTTTTACCACTGTGGGAAAAAAAAATATGATTTCTCGATCCTCAGTTCGCTCGGCATGAGCAAAATAAGGGAATTCAAAAATAATTATTGGAAAAAGAAACTGAGTTGATGTCTAAGAAAAACATAAAAACTGCAGGTTTACAGGAGTTCAAAAACATAAGTTGTTTAAAAATGTGGGAGAAAGAAGCAGAATGTAGGGAAAGAAAGCAAATGCTGAAACAAATGCCAAAGATTGATGTAGAGACAGAGAGTAAGAAAGTTGTAAAAGAAAGAAAATCACAAGCCAGTCTGTATCCTCCTCTCACAGGGTGCAGTGGACCTCTCCTCTGTGCCTGCTTCTCCCCTCCACAGCCCATGGCTCAGCATATGTTTCCATCCCCAACCGCTCTGGCTGACTGCAATCAAGCCATCTACCAGACCCCCGATTCATCAATGAACAGAATGAACAATGCCAATCCAGGTCCATCAGAGGCTCCGGGTTACAATGGCCATGATGGAGTCAGCTCCCGCTCTCCTGTGACTCATCGTACTCGTCACCAACAGTCTGTACACTGCCCATCTGAGGACAGCATCTTCATGGCACCAATGATCAATGTCATGGGTCCTCAAGGACCATCTCTAGTTCACAGACCATGGACTGACACCGACATGAGAGAGGCCTTAGTCCAACTCCCTGACCCAAAGCTCGACACAGGAAACAGGGAGAATGGGCTCAAGGTTAGAAGGAACATCTTCAACACAGAACAGGTGGGAAAGGGCATCTGGTTTAATGTTGTGGGAGCCAGGACGAAATGTGAGGATAAAATCAAAACGTCGAAAAAACAATGACCAGCGAGCTTGACGCGAGTTGAGGCGTTCTGCAGACTGGATGCATGCCAGATTTTTATGGTCTGTCCAAACAGTGAATGGTTGTTCTGCCCCTCAACCACAAATTGGCGTGAGGGATCTGGTCGGGCCAAAATGGGAGCGGAGGTGAAAAGTTCCTTTAATTTTGAAAAAGCAGATTGTGCTTCAGGGGTCCAGGCGAACGGAATGGCTGTGTGTGGTGAGGTCTGGTGAGGGGAGCTGCTACCTTACTGTAGTCCTTGATGAAGCGGTGGTAAAAGTTGGCAAAACCCAGGAAGCGTTGGAGCTGCTAGGTAGTTGGATTGGGCCACTGAACCACTGCGCTGATCTTCTGATTGATTAAGCATGGAAGTCGCACTTCTCAGCCTTGATAAAAAGGCGATTCTTTTGGAGTCTTTGAAGCACTTGGCGTACATGGGCGGAATGTTCCGACTCGGTTTTAGAAAAAATAAGGATGTCATCAAGGTAAACAAAAGCAAAACGATTAATGAAGTCCCTCAAAACATAATTCACGAAGGCTTGAAAAATCGCTGGCACGTTGGTAAGACCGAAGGGCATGGCCAGGTACTCAAAGTGTCCTAGTGGGGTATTGAACGTGGTCTTCCACTCATCTCCCTCCCTTTCTCGGACGAGATGGTATGCATTACGCAGATCATCGTCATCATCGTCAACTTCATCCGCTTATCCGGGATCGGGTCACGGGGGAAACAGATCCAGCAAAGGACGCCAAACTTCCCTTTCCTGGGCCACGTCAGCCAACTCTGCATGGGGGATTCCGAGGCGTTCCCAGGCCAGTGTGGAGATATAATCGCTCCACCTAGTCCTGGGTCTTCCCCGGGGTCTGTTCCCCCTTGGTCGTGCCTGGAACACCTCCCTAGGGAGGCGCCCAGGAGGCATCCTCACCAGATGAACGAACCACCTCATCTGGCTTCTTTCGATGCAAAGGAGCAGCAACTCTACTCCGAGTCTCTCTCGGATGTCTGAGCTTCTCACCCTATCTCCAAGGGACAAGCCAGCCACCCTTCGAAGAAAACCCATGTCTGCCGCTTGTACCCGTGATCTCGTTCTTTCAGTCATGACCCATCGCTCATGACCATAGGTGAGGGTAGGAACAAAGATTGACCGGTAGATCGAGAGCTTTGCCTACTGGCTCAGCTCTCTTTTCGTCACAACAGTGCGATAAAGTGAATGCAATACCACCCCTGCTGCGCCGATTCTCCGGCCAATCTCTCGCTCCATCGTCCCTTCACTCGCAAACAAGACCCCGAGGTACTTGAACTCTCTCATTCACTACCCGGAGAAGGCAATCCACCGGTTTCCTGTTGAGAACCATGGCCTCAGATTTAAAGGTACTGATCCTCATCCCAGCCGCCGTGCACTCCGCGAACCGATCCAGGGACCGCTGGAGGTCACAAACCGATGATGCCATCAGAACCACATCATCCGCAAAAAGCAGCGATGAGCATTACGCAGATCTAATTTTGTAAAGATCTTTGCGCCCTGTAGGGGATGAAATGCCGAGGCAATTAACGGCAACGGGTATTTTAGCTATGTTATTAGTTATTATTGAAACCTCTGTAATCAATACAGGGTCTGAGGCTCTTGTCTTTCTTGGAAACAAAAAAGAATCCGGATACTACTGGGGACGAAGCAGGACGAATGAGACCCGCAGCCAGGAAGTCTTTTATGTACCTCTCCATAGTGTCTCTTTCCGGACGAGACAGATTATAAAGGCGGCTAGATGGTAAAGGTTCACCGGGCAGAAGGTCAATTGCACAATCATAGGGGCGATGAGGCGGGAGAGAGAGAGCCTTGTCTTTGCTAAATGCTTTAGCCAGATCGTGATACTCTTGGGGAACACAGCTTATATCGGGGATACTGTGACTGGAGGAACTTGGGCGACCTCTGTAGGTGGAACAGCAGACCTTAGGCAAGTTGCATGGCAGTAGTTACTACAAAAACAAATTTTACCAGCAGACCAATCAAACAGGGGGTGTGTTTCTGGAGCCAAGGAAAACCAAGGACCAAGGGAGTTTGAGGTGATTTGATTATATGGAATTGGATACTCTCGCTATGGTTACCAGAGAGAGACGCTGTCTGGTGGGTAACTTGGGCCAGGAAAATACTGATTAACGAGTTCGCAGCTAATGGTCAGCATCCAAGAAACTCTCCTCTGCACCCGAGACCACCAATGCCGACATGGACTGAGAGGTCTTTCTGAAACTGATTTGCGCTGGGAGTTGAATCTTTGTAGTAGTGGGACAATCAGAAAAAGAGGCTGGGCTCACGAGTATTCCCACAGCTACTGGCGAACCTGCTCTTTTGGGCGACTGGGACAAGCAGAGAGGAAATGTCCGACCCTCCCACAGTATAAGCTCGACCGAGCTGCATGGGTTTGTCTACCTGAGTATGAGGGGAGGCAGAGGGGAAAGAATTGGGTGTGTAACTACTCCTAACCAACGGTTAGGGCGAAGGTATCAAAGGAGTGTGACTATCTCTTTCCGCTCCGGTTCCGCTCCGGTTCCGCTCACAGAGGCGATTGTCCAAACGAATGGATAAAGAAACCAATAACTCAAAATTAGCCGGATCATCTCCGGACGCTAATTCGTTCTTAATATCTTAATTTAAAGCATTCAAAAAGGTGGCAGATAAGGCAGAGTCTGTCCAGTCGACATCTGCCGCGTGGAACAAGTGAAATTCAACTGAAAATTCTGCCACGCTCCTAGGCCCCTGATGGATCTTGAGAAGGCGCTTACAGGCATTACCACGGTGACCTGGATGATCAAAGACTTGCCTCAAATGGGCTGTGAAAGCCTCGTAAGTGTTGGTAGATACACAAGAGTTAGTTGTAGCCGCTTCAGCCCAAGCTAATGCTTTTCCCCGTAGCAAACCCAAAACATAATAAACGCTCGATTGTTCGGTGGTTTATGAGTTGGGTTTTTGACAAAAAACAAGGGAACACTGAAAAAGAAAACCTCAACACTTATCTAATTCTACGGAGAATGGCTCAGGCGCGTAAGAGTCTCTGGGCGGAGGCGAGGCAGCGGACGGAGGAGGCTGTACTTGTGGAGCCGGCGGGGCTGAGGGAGCTGATCCAGCGGAGGAGAGTTGAGCGGTGAGAAGAGAAACCTGGCTGGTAAGCTGAGTGATGTGGTCAATCATGGCTTGATGACTATCAGCCATGGGACGCAGAGTCTGTTCGGCCGAGCATGATGCCCTGTGTGGTGAGCACCCGCTGTAAACGATTGTCGGAGTCTGAGGAGTCCATATTGTATGGCTAGTTTGTTCTGTTGTTAAACAAGAACCAGACTCCAATACAGACTCAGACCACGGCTGCTGGGAGGACAATTTGACAGGTTTATTGAAAGGTGTCTTCAGATGAGGGGGGGAGCAGGGAGGCAGGCCAGCAGGGTGAAGCACTGGAAGAAGAAGTGATGAGGATCCAGAGGCACCGAGGGTGCAGCGGCAACGAGGAGGCACCGGAGAGCAGGAACTCCACAATGAGACACAGAGGAGGGAACCAGGGAACAGGGGAGCCACAGACAGGAGCACAGGAACACACTGGATGGCAGGAGACAGAAATTAATAATGACATGAGACACAAACTAGAAAGTTTCAGTAACGTTTGCCTGACGTCGATACTGCTGGTGGTGAACGGACGAACTGGCGATGAATGAGGAGCAGGACCGGGGTTTTAAACTGTTGAGGTTGATTAGTGGACTGAGCTCCAGCTGCGGCAGCTCCAGCGGCACAGGAGGGGAGGGGGTGAGCCTCCAGGGAGAGTGGCTCCAACCGGAGCAGGGGAAAAACATGAAGGGGAGAAAACAAACAAAATAACAGGCAGACCATGACAGTATAGGGCTTGATGATGCGAGACCGAGTGAAGTCAAACACCATGCTGAACATGCAATGCGTCAACAACAGGTGGTGAAGGAGAACACTCAACAGAAGACAGTGGATCACAAGTCCAGAGCAGCCTTTGGCCAAAGCAGAGGTGGTTATCGAGGCAGAGGAAGACAAGGGCGAGGACAGATATCCCCAACTGGGTGACGTGTGTTTCTGTCAAGGAAAAGGACATTGGGCTCGAGACTGCCCCAACCAGAAGGAAGGTGACAATGTCAACTCCTTTGGCTCCAACTGAGATGAGGCTGAGGGGGAGAGGTTGGGTCCGAGTGAGATGATCTGCCAAACCCACGAGGAACAGAAAAAGGGAAGTGAAACACACACACGCCACAGCAATGAAATACAGCTTGCTTTACTAACTGCACACGCACACACACATACACTTTTTGTCCAGTGAACCTCCTAGATCAAGATCTGATGATTCTCCTCAGAATCAGTCTCATCTCCACCCCAGAGGGACTGAGGGTCCTAAGGGAACCTCATCCAGAGACGACTATGGTGTCATGCAACCCACCAACACACCAATTTATGTGTATCAGTGGAAGGCCTCCCTTCCTGTTGCAACTACGCTCACTCTCGTCTCATTTCCTCAGGAAGGCATATGTAGATCTGACGGGGGGAGGGGTGTGAAAGTTTGTCCCTTAGACTGCATTATTGTGCGTGCCTCAAGACAAACACGTTGGCAGTTTAACAGCACTCTCTTCCATACTTGTCCTGGCATGACAATTAAAGCCCCGACACCACCAAGGACAACTTCAGGTCCACTGGTAATTGCTCCTAATGCAACATTCATTTGTTTTAATTGGACTTATGGTAATAATAGTGTAGGTGCCAATTCAGTGCCCTGTCACAAAATGCACACTTTTACCCACCAAAGTCTCCTGGGAATCCCCAGTCCTCTGAAATGGGCTTGGAAATTTTGGAAGATGGCAGTTATGGTGGGAGGTGGAAACGCAATGCTTTTGATGCTGGTATTGAGCCATATCCTGATCTTTTCTGGATTTTTGGTGCTGTTACACATTCCGTTCAGCTAATTGGACAGGTGTATGTGCTATAGCTCTCTTAGCCCAGGAAGTTCACATTATACCGGCCTTAAATAATGTTTTTGATGAGCTGTCTTCTCTCAATCCTTAAGGACAACATCATATGGTCAAACGCTTAGTAAATCCCTTTGGCAGTTTTGATAAGGCAATTAAATTTGATTCCATTGGCATGCCGAGGGGTATTCCTGACGGATACAAGGCTCGTAATGAAATTGCTGGTGGGTTTACTCACTTGCTCCCATTTATAGGCTCCGCAATAGAAATTCAGAAGAACACAGAATGGATCAATTATCTTTACTATAATCAACAACGCTTCATTAACTACACTGCCACAGCTATTAAAGGTCTTGCAGAACAACTGACTCCCACTTCAATCATGACCTGGCAAAACCGGATGGCCATAGATTTGTTGTTTGCTGAAAAAGGAGGTGTTTGCTTCATGTTCGGGGATGCCTGTTGTACCTTCATCCCTGACACCAGTGCTATTGCTGGCTTAGAATCCCTTAGTAAAGAATGGACTGAGAATGATGGTGTTGCTCATCCTTTTAACAGGTCTTCCCTGCAAGCATTCTTTAATAACTGGAAAGGTGCTCTTCTCCCTGCCATCTCAGCAGTAGTTCTGTGCCTCTGTATCTTTGCTCTTTGCGGATGTTGTATCATTCCCTGTATTCGTGGGCTCATCAATATATGATCAAATATGTCTAAAAGTCTTCTGCTAAATCTGTGCATGTCTTGTTTTTAAGGTCACCAGCATATGACTTCTGATACTTCTCTGTTCGACCTGCAAACAGCTTGATTGACAGTTTCCTTCTTCCTGTCTTAAACTATTAGTATTGCAAGCCTACAGTTTGAGGGTTGTTCCAGCAGACTACTTGCACTATGTTGAATTTGTGAACCCCTCTGAAGTTGTATTACATTTTACAAAGACATTTGCGAGAAATACTCATCATTTCACATCTCATTAGATATCATTTTTCCACAACACTGCTGTTGAAGTTTCTCAGAGTACCGGAGCTTAGCATCTCTCACAGACTTGCTCAAACGGTACTTGGCCTTCTCCAACTCTCCAGTCTCCACTCCAAAATGCCTTATCTTGTCTGACCTCAACGGGCTGAGTCTTGCTGTGAACCAGGGTTTGTCATTGTTGTAGGCCTGGTACGTGATGGAATACAGCAGTTCTCACAGAAGCTGATGTACGATGTCACAGCCTCTGTGTACTCATCCAGACTGTTTGTAGCAGTCCTGAAAACATCCCAGTCAGTACAATCCAAGCAGGCCTTCAGGTCGTCACTGGTCCATTCGGAGGCTCACATTTAAAAAAACAAATAAAATAAAATAAATAAAAGTCCTGCTGTGCACTGCAAAGACAGGTACCCGCAAGCAACACAATGAAAACCAGCTTACAAGACGTAGATCTGTCCCCGAGGGGGGAAAATATACCTTTAACACAATGGTTTGTGTGTTTCGTTCAGTCGAGCAGGTACTGATGGTCGGATGTAGAATCTTTCATCTCAACATATTTGTTATGCAACACACTGTTTACACCAACATCTTTACTGGAATTGGGAAGTAATTAAGATGAAAGGCATTCTTAATTAATGTTAGGTTGAGGATACATCCCCTGCACTATATGCTCGCAGGAGTGTGTAGTTAGTGCACAGTGTGCAGACGGTACACAACGAGACGGGGTTAAGGGCTCTCGCAGTGTGATGTCCCAATTTGTCTCCGAATGAGAATTATATGTTTGATCACAGCGCTCTCTGTGAATAGCCGAAATTAAACATGCACTCATAAAGGAGGGCGTCTTGTCTACAATGTTTTCAGATTAGATCTAGCCTTGCGTGCATAAATGAAGGAGGAACTTGATCGTGTGCTTTTATTGAGCATTGGATTCCGCTTTAGTCACGTTTTACTTCTGGTATTTCTATTTGCCTGTTGCTTCCTCTGACCCCTACATGTTCCTCTGTGAAAACAAACATCCTTTTTCCAGGAAACAACAGGGTCTCAAACCAGTCTTTTCAGAGTGTTGGACAGTTGTGTACTGCATGGCCTGTATGGTTTTTGTCACAACCTCATACAGCAGAGGGTGAGTTCAGCTCTCGTGCTGCGGCTGAAGGTGTGAAGTCGCTCACAGTAACCTCTGCTTCAACCTAACCCTCGCCACCAAAATCACACACGTCTTGGTTTCACACCGAGGACTTCAACTTTTATTGACCTGAGATGTTTATCACAGCAGCACATCACTGACTTTTCTTTTTGACTCACACCATTTGACTTGGCCTTTGTCAGGACCCCGTGAAACGGGCCCTCCATATTATCAGAGCCGTGTCCTGATGCACCTGGTGTGTAGGGATGTGTCTGTGGTTGAGAAGTCGAGAGCCCAGTGAAAGGTGCATTATCTACCTCCATTCATTATATGTGACTTCTAGCTTCACTATTTTCAACGTTGTTTATTTAACCAATTTGATTTAAAAAAAGAATGTATCATCTAATTGCCATCCTGTGTTTGAAGCTTTTTCATCACTTCTATTAAGCAATTTTTGAAAGAATAGCTGCTGCGGGCAGGAGAAGTACCACAACAGCTTAAGTCTGGATGCTCAAGTTGCATGAAATAATATGGTGTTATGCTGTGCGGTCGCCCAGCTGTCTCATTTAACCACATCTGGTGTGAGTTTTGTGTTGCTTCTCTGCTGATTTGGGTTTTAAAACAGGAATTTCTCATCAACATAATGAATCCAGTGTTTCTGTCCTATGATTTCACTCTGATTGCATTGCCAGCTGTGACTTCATTTTCACCGTTAAATGTGACAAAAAGAAAACTCTTTCGCTCTGTGGCCTCTGGTGTGACACGCTGGTTGAGTTGGAATGAGGCTCACTGACTTGTGTTCCACGGATCCTGTGAAGGGTGTGCGAGTCAACAGTGTCGGTGGTGTAGCTGCAGCGTCTCCAGATGTCATCCTGAATCAGGCTCTGCTGCATTGCTTTGTCCATGAGTCAAGCTGTCTCGTCCCATTGCAGTCATCTCTGTCTCTGTTGTAAAGTGCATGTGACATTTTAACTTGAGTGTTTTTCACGGCATGCAGAGCACGCGCCACTCTCTGTTTTCTCAAGTGTGGTGGTAATGGGTTCCACAATCTATTTACTCAGATCTCTCTCATTTTAAAGAGTTGAATTTACATGGCAATGTCAAGAATGTAAAACATATTTATTTATAAGTAGAACAAGAGAAGCATCTCCTGTCTGTTTCCTAATAATTGTTTTTTTTGTAGAATATAGTGTCTCCATATGGCCACTAGAAAGAATGTATGATGTGAGCAGGTCACTGGGCTTCATTACTTCATTATTTCCCTTTTGATTTGTCCCCTCTGATAGTGTTCCTGCCCTCCCAGTAAAGAATCTGACTGGATCAGGACCAGTGCACCCAGCTTTAGCAGGTTAGACAACATCTATTGTTCAAAATCTAATTAGAAATCAAACACAAAATATATATTATTAATTGATTACCCATACTGAGTCTTTTCTTTTCCATTTTTATGTGTGTCTGTGTGCATGCTGCACATATGCATCAGGTATGACAGGTATCCTGATGTGCGCTGCAGGTCTGCCTGTTTGCCTGACTCGGGCACCCAAGCCTATTCTGCACCCGCCGCCCATCAACAAGAGTGACATGAAGCCTGTGCCAGGGGTCAACGGCATGCGCCGCAAAACCAAGAAAAAGCACCTGAGGAGAGGTAAGATGGTGGGAATCACGAAGAAGTAAAAAATGCCAGCAAACATGTATAAGACCAATCGTTGACATACACCAGACTTTGTCCCCTCCTGCCAAGCTATGCAGGATTTTTTCATGTCTGCTGTTTCAATGTCTGTTGTTCAGTGTGCAAACAAAACGACTCTCGTTTTGTTGCGATCAGCGGTCTATAATTGCTACTTAAAGGCTTCCCATTTAAGCTCCATAAATGTGTTAATAATAAATAATAAATCCAACCTCACCCAGTGTTTCTGATAATTAGCTCAGCTCCTCTAAAGTCTAATAATGATTGCTGGTTTCGGATTAATGAGTAAATGCAGGGAAATATTTGATATATGTTAAACTGCACAGATTGACAGAGACAGTAACGGGGGACTGTTGTAGTGAGCTGGTCTGAGATGGGATCTGGTGTGTTGTTGGGCCGTTTTTGGCTTGAATGATCGCAGGTCGATGGAAACCGTGGAAACCACGGGCCTCCCAAGCGAGTCTTTGTCCTAATTGATCAGTGAGGCTGCTGCACTGTACTCGTCCTCTCAGTCAGGCCCTCAGAGCTCTCATTTACTGTACACACAGATACCAGTTCATTTTACCATCATTTCAGAGAGATGTATCTCTATATAGAAAAGTTCCCAAACCATCAAATAGCAAGGGCGTAAAAAATACACAAGTGTCTCTCCTCCCCCTATATCTCTTCACTGTGTTTCGATAATGTAGAGTTTCCACTCAGGCGGTCTCCCTCACTCCGCTCTGTTCACTGGCCGTCCCTCCAATGAACAAACAAAGGCTCCGAGGGGGGAAAAGAGGTTGCCTAGAAGCGTATTAGGGGGGTAAGCCGTGGGTGAGGGGATTATCAGACAGTGTCGAGAAAGCTGGTTGTGGCGTGCCTGTTTCAAGGTGGCCTCTTCAGCATGGCGGACACATGTATCCACAAGCACACTTTTTTATCGGGAAAAACGTGGCAACCAGGCCTGACGGGCCACTGAGAGTGACGGAAGTTTGTCATCCATCAAGATCTAGCCCTTGTGTTCAAGTGACAGGCATATAGCATCCAGTGGTCCGTCACGTCTTTTCTCACATTTACTTGTGTAGGTGTAAGTAAGTGGCAAGCTTGGATTACTCATCTATCTCCTGCTTTGTTTTGTGACAAGGGAAAAACCCAGAGGATGTAGTGAAAAGATATACAGAGAAGATTAAAGTGGTCATGGACGAGGTAAGAAAAAGACACAGAACGAGCACACACAGGATCTATAAGTTATGAGTTTTTCAAAGAGTAAACACAGAGTTGTGCGATTGTGCGGTTGAAGTGTTTTGTTTGGCTATTCCAGGATTGTACCATCTGCATGGAGAGGCTGGTCATGTCATCAGGCTATGAAGGCATCCTGCAGCACAAAGGCATTAAGCCAGAGCTGGTAGGCAAACTTGGCAAGTGTGGGCACATGTACCATCTGCTGTGCCTGGTGGCCATGTACAATAATGGCAATAAGGTGGGTAAAAGCTTCTGAGCCAAACGTTGTTATGATGTCACTCTAGGCTAAAATTATAAACTCGTGATGTTTTGACATGGATCACATGGGGCCTCAGCACTGTTGCACACAGATCTTACAGTCCTGTCAGATCAGTCATGTTGGTCAAGGCACTGTAAAAATAATTCTACTCATTTCTCTTCACTTAGCATGAAAACGCATAGAAAAGGCATGTATGAACATGTTGAACCAGCAAGCACCAATGAAATATACAACATATATCTAATAAATGTATCCATAACTACTAGGAGACAACATATTTTCTCTCTTTTACATTTAGTGATATTCCGACTATGTATGTGTATGTACTGATGTTTTAAAACATTCTTTGAGCCCTCATTCCCTTTTGAGAATGTCGAAAATAGTGATTTAAATCCAACATTCAAGTAAACCCACATTTATTTGGATTATCCGTAGGCCATCCTGTCAAAGGTTTTCTGTGAGAGGATCATTTTCAATAGAAAGGACCGGTAATTCAGTATTCAGTATTCAGAGTAATCGGGACATTGGTGCTGAAAAGACATTTCTTAAAGCTTAATAATAAATTATCCAAGCGGCAGTAGGAACGAGACATATTACAACTCTTACATAGTATCACCTGGAAGGGAAACCCCATTGATTTATACATCAAAGTCTGTTTACAGATCTTGGGGAGTGCTACTATACTGTATATGTGAGAAATAGTCATATAAAGCCGTCTGTGGCTCCAGGGGGAGCTGTGTGAAATCTGATAAATCGCTTTGATCAGCATCAGTGGAGTGTGAACTTTTAAAAGTTCTGGGGGCGAAAAGTCAAGAGATTAGTGAACTTGACAAACAGTAACCCGTTCTGAGTCTCTGGCACGTGGCTACATTAAATACCTGACGTACTCACTAGACCATATTGTGTGCAGGTTGGTGAGGGGTGTTAGGCCACAATTTTGAGATCGTTTTTTATTGCAAGGAGTTGCCTGCTGTGGCCTGAAACTACACAGTGAGAGCAGTGAGAACGAACGATTCGTTCATGACTATTTATAGGAGTAAAGATAGAAATCTAAGCGAAAGAAATCTCAGATAAAACCAAACCTGTCTGTATGAATGTGCAGGTAAAAACAAATCTGTAAAGTGAAGATTGTTTTTTGATTTTGGTTCAATGCTCCTTTTAAAGCTGTACGAATAATAATAATAATAATAATAATAATTGTTGATTGTATCTTCTCATATCATTAATGTTGCGAGGTTCTGTTTTTTCTTGGACCCAGGATGGCAGTCTTCAGTGCCCAACATGCAAAACCATCTATGGGGAAAAAACAGGCACCCAGCCTCCTGGTAAAATGGAATACCATGTCATTCCCCACTGCCTGCCCGGATACCCAGACTCTAAAACCATCCGCATCGTCTACGACATTCCTGCCGGGATTCAGGTCAGAAGTGACCCACTTCACTGAATCTATCATGCTGCTCTTGTTGCATTGTCAGCCGCCTCCTTTTCTAAATCTGTGACGTAAGGTGTGGTGTTGGGGCTGTGAGTCAAAATATTCGAGAAACACTATTTTCACACAAGGCCATTCCCATCATCCCTTTTTTTTGATGTATGAATAAATAAAACTGAGCCTCATCTAAAAAGGGTAGTTTCAGATTTAGATCACATGTGCAGTGGAGGGGAGAGCAGGTTTTGCAGCCTTGGTTTGTGTTGATGGAGGTGGCTGCCTGTTTTATTCCGACTGCTGATATGGAGAGAGTCAATACTGACCTCTTTAGACCCAAGGAGTTGGCTTAGTACCTCCAGGAAAATAATATACTGGAGGGGCAGCACCTGAGAACTCAGGTCAGCGCAACAACACACTATTGTCAGTGCCGTTTTCTGCCTCCACACGTTATACATCCTTACTATTCTCATTGAAATAGGCAGCAAAATAACACTGGAACGTGTTGCTATAGATTAAAAAGGGGAAACACAATCTGTCCAAGTACAAGAAAGGACCAAATAACAACAATAAGGAAGGGGAGCATTGGTGACAATTCTCTAAAGTACAACATTATATACGGTACATAATAATTGAGTTGTAACATTTGTTTTTGCTCTTTTTCTCCAGACCAATGAGCACCCCAACTCCGCAAAGAAGTTCAGTGCGAGAGGGTTCCCTCGACACTGCTACCTCCCTGACAACGACAAAGGCAGGAAGGTGAGCCCCGATACCTTTTCCAAAAAAGAAAGCGGTGAAAGTTAAGAGTTTTTTGTCACAGGAAAATAAAACAGCTACATGAATTAAAATGACACAATTATATATTACTTTCCGGGACGAAATTGTGAAATTACAGTGACTCCTCACAAAACAATTTTTTCTCCTCCATTTCTGTATTTCCACAGCTTAAGTTTACATGACTATTGTAGATTACTTTAGACAAGCCTCAATCAGACGTGCTTCACACGTGGGTTGAAGAATCATTACCAACATGTGGTTCGTTCCCTCCTTTGTGCCATAAGATCCCTTCCTCTCTTTTGTGTGTTCTCAAGGTCCTGAAGCTGCTTATCACGGCCTGGGACCGACGCCTCATCTTCACCATCGGCACGTCCAGCACCACGGGCGAGTCGGACACCGTGGTGTGGAACGAGATTCACCACAAGACAGAATTCGGCTCCAACCTGACCGGCCACGGCTACCCTGACCCCAACTATCTGGACAACGTCCTGGCAGAGCTGTCGGCCCAGGGGGTCGGCGAGGACAATCTGAAGGACTGAGGGCCAGCTGAGCTGGTACACAAACCCGCCATCTCCCAGAGAACAGGGACGCCGCGTGATGGGCCAACGTGCAGCCGACAACTCCCTTCTCCCCACAAACAACAAAGCCCTGCAGACGTGGCGGCGGCAGACCAACGGAAGTACTTTGATATGATGGTTATGGCCAATGTTAAGATTTGTGTAAGCCAAGATATCCCTTGTGCTGTCTCTTGACTCTCATGCCAGATTTCCACAGAGGTTTTAGGGAAGGTAAAGAAAAGGTGAATCGTCTGTGTTTCACTGATGTAGGTGGCCTCAAAATTAAAACAGCTTTTCTGCACTTGGAGTAAATGAGGGGCCAAAACTATTCAAAGGCATATTAGAAAAGTCCAGAAAGCATGGCCCAGACTAACACGGCATCATGAATGTTCGGCAATTATCTGTTCTGGTGAGGTTGTCCGTGGACCTGCTGATGCTTCATATTGTGAATAAGAGAATTTCAGCTTCACAAATTAAGCAAAATTAATGAATTATCTGCCCTAATTACCTTATACCTCCTTCCTTTCACTTATTAGCTGAATAATTATTGACCCATAACAAGTGGTTCCCCTTGGTTTTGTGATTTGAAGGACAAGAGGCTCTTGATGTCGTTTTCAGGTTGTCCATACTGTGTCTGACATTTTCAAGTGTCGACACCACAGACCAGTTGCTCTGTGAGATGGATTTGTGGCGTGTAGTGCATGAGGTGGAGAGATAAAGGCCATGAAATATTAGTGTTTGGTGATAAATGTAATGTATGTTGTGTGGTTAACCTTGCGAGACCGAGGAGAGGATGAAATAGGCGCAACGCAAATCTTGCCGCTCAGTTTGAGGCTTTAAACGAGTGGCTGAGGTTGTGGAGCGGGATTTACTATACTCCCAAGGTGAAGCTCATTTGTTCTGTTGACACGCTGATGATGCTGACCTCTTTGAATATAAAGGCCGCATTATTTTCTGTTTTTTTTTACCCTGTTAAAGAAAAACCCAGGCTCCATACATAAGGGGTGAGCGTGTGACCGCGTGCTCTGAGGCATTAAAACTTGCCTGGCTGCAAGAAAAAAAAAAAAAGCCTCTCACTCCCAAACACCCTAGCAGTTTTCCCAGGGGACATCCATCTTGGGCAGCGCTCCTGCTCGCCTGCAGTCTACAAGTCCCTCGTGAGCTTGTTTGCTGCTCCACAGTGTGCTGGGATCTCCTGCGTGTATAGGCACAAGTGAAGTATCTCATTCCCAGCATGAGCTAGCTCACCTCATCCCTCCCTTTCCCGAACAACAGAGCACATCAGTCTAAGAACCATGCTAATGTTGGTTTACTAAGTAGTTGGCTGGGACCTACCCCCCCCCCTCCTTTTGTTTTTGCCCGTGAGTTAAATTCTTTTTTTTTTCAATGTCCTTGCTGGAGATCTTGTGATGTTTCTGCAACTCTGTGAGATAAAAAAAAAAGATAAGCCAGTGCTGCATAATTCTCTATAAATATATCTGATCAATTTTAATGAGCAGGCAGTGTTTATTGGAGGTTTATCATGTGGGCACCCAGCTGTGGGCTTAATCTCGGAGTGAATCATAGTCTTCCATAGCACTTTGAGGCAACCGTTTTGTTGAACACGTTGTCTTGAATTGCAACTAAATCGGTGGGGATTTTTGTTTAAGTTGATGTTTATAAACTGGCTTGCAATGCTTTGAAATATATATAAAATATACATTTGCAGATGTGATATACTGTACCTTTAAAGTCAAGCTCATTTTGAGTCGATGGTGTAAGTTTAATTTATTTTTATACTCTTCTATATAGAACATATAAAAACTGTCCCACTTATCTATACACAGGCACATGTTACCATGTATACATAACATCTGGCAAAGTGTCAGTATGTCAGGGACTGTTGTAATAGGTATGACATGTTATGGACATCTTATATTACAAGTAGTCTTAGGGTATGCTGCTGTCGTTATCTTCATATAGAATCTGTGTAGTGGGTCCCTTGTGGAATTCCAATAATTTCAGTAAATGTGTCTTTATTATTGGTAGGGGAGCTTTAGCAGCATGAAAATGGCCGTCCCCTCCCAAAATAGACCATTTCTTTTTACACGTCCGAAACATTGGAGTGGATACAGTCTTGGATTTTTGTTCAGATGAAATCAACCCAGGTTAAATATCAGCTGCAAATATTCATGGAGTTTGTTTAAGATAACTGGAGCAACAGATTGCTTGGATTCATCTCCGCAGTGAGTCAGAGCACTGAATGCATTTATTTCAAAGCCCCGAAACGATCTTCACTATGTCCTGATTCTGTTACTGGGTCTAACATCAACTTACAATATACTTACATCATTAAAGAAAGATTTGTTTGGTTATTTCATCGAAGCAGATTTTGTTTGTTGCCCCTTGATTATTTGGTCAGACAAAGTTTAAAAGCTGATACTGTATGTCAGTGTGTGTTCACAGCATCTATCCACTGCCCCCAAGTGGTCAGGTTTTATTGTTAAAGTTGCAATGTTTCAGTGGCTTTTACTTCGTTTTTTTCCTGCTGAGTACTTTTTCGGTGCCTGGATGAAGCTAGAAATGCTAGCTAGCAGTGTAAAAGTGTGATTTTGACCCAGGTGGTGAAAAGGGTGATGTCTTGGTCTGTTCCATTCCGAGTATTTTTTTTGGCACCCATTATAAAATGGCGAAGCAAGAGTGAATGCTTCAAATCTATCAGGGATTTTTTTTTCCGCGTTGACTGAAGTTTTGTCATCTAGAGAAATCCAAATGTTTGCTTCTTTGTCACTTGTGTCGATCTTGCAGTAAGAACGATACAGGCCCTTCAGACTTTTCAGGTGTGTACAGACTTCTATGGCAATGAAAAATAAATCATGGTTTGGTATGTGTCTGATCAAGGAAGAGAGAGATGGTGTTTATGCAATTTACTATTTTTAAGATCTAATACATGATTTGTGTGTAGCAAGGGGACTGATTTGTGTGTGAAATGACAGTGGGTGTTTTCTTTATAGGGGTTCCTAACTCCCTGTTTATAAACGAAGGGGTCGAGATCTGAGGATGTTCACGTGCTATATATAAGAGAAATACTTTTGATGTCTTTTTTTGAATGAGTATTGTCTCTTCAAGAACTGTAACATAACATTGCTGTATAACTCGTATTAAGATATAATTAACTCCATACTATTTTCCATTTGATTAGAAGTGGGACAAGAAGTCACCCTGTCCCTACACATGACGTATTTACAGTTGTACTCTTTCATGGTGTCTACCGCAAACTGTACGTTTCTCTCTAAATGATGCTTTTAACATTTCGTGTGGCTATACTGTATGTTTGTATCCGTTTGCCGGTGCGACTGTGTGTGAATGTGTCTTAGCTTGTGGCAAAGCTTAGGTTCATGTCCTTTAAAGACACAGTAATATTCTAGAGGTGCATGTAAACCAAACTGTGAGCAAGTGTATTGACGATGCATAGCTTTTTTTCTGTATGAAAACATACTTTGGAAACATCACCAAGGACCTCTGATGGTTAAGCATCTTACTCCAGGCAGATTTTTTTTTTCTCCCCAGATCAGATTTGATTTATACAGACGAGGGGCGAGACAGTGTTTGGCAGCTTTGACACAAAAGTAAAACATCAGAATGTTTTGCATTTTAAGTGCCCATGTTATCTGTCATTTTTAATTCTTTTGTGCTTCGAGTTCTCTTAAGCGGTGTCTACATATTGCAATTAAAAATTTGGTCACAAAGAGAAAGTGAGCTTAACCTACAATTAAGATATATAGAGAGAGAGAGATTGATTCATCTATAAAGGGCTTCTTAATCTATCAGTCTTTATTGAATTGTGATGACCTCGTTGCATGTTCGTGTGTTTCTTGTGGGGAAAAATAAATGTGCCCTTCACAGGGGTAGTTTGTTTGGCCTTTTGTCTCGTTTGGCTCTTCACTGGTTCGTGGTCAGGCATGTTAAAAAGAGCTGGATTTTACCGCTCTTTATTTCGGGCAATGATGCAGCATTACAGGGGTCGATCCCATCCAAGGTCCCCCTGTCCTGCCCTGCCACCTCTCTCTGCTCACCTCACATGCCTAATGAGAGAGTGAGCAGCGAGAATGTACCTGCATCACTGCAGGTAGGCGCACTCTCATTATCACTGAAAAGAGGCTGGGAGGAGGAACAGCTGCTAACATTGTTTGTGTGGCATCATTTAACATTAGATTCTAAGATCCTGTTGGATTGTAACCTACGTGGTCAGGGTGGTTTGACTCAATTATTCATTAAATCACATTGCCGGTGTGGTAACCATGGGACTTTGAGGCTTTCTGGGATTTCTATACACATAATGACATTTCCTGTGATGTCATGAATGAATGAATGAACATCATCGCCTGCGCTGACTCAGTCCTTTCACGTTTAAACTAACCGAGAGAGGAATGGACATATGATTAGATACTTAACATTAATAATTTCTTACTTCAGCCCAGGTTAAGTAGAAGGGAAAAAGAACACTTACCGTGTGGGGACATATTATGGGCACAAATTTAATGCTAGACTTGTTGGTTGAAATAAGGGTTTACTGAATAAAACAGTTGTGTTTTATTTTTACAGTCCACTTGGATAAAACCATCATGGTGTATTTGCAAAATGAAATACATACAGTGTTTTGTTTTCACAAATGCGTTCATAGTTTTGAAAAAATGGCAAACAATGTTTCTGGCATGTGTACTATACCTTCACATCAAAAGTGGTATAAAAGTTTACTCCAGAATATAATCTTATTCTGTACCAGAATTGGTCTGATCTCAATTAAACTCCGACCTGACCTTTTGTTTCAGGGAAAGCTCGCTCTACAGTAAATGGCTCTTTGAAGTGTGTAAATTAATTGTGACTATTATTATTGATATTAAACTTTTTTTTTTTACATTTTTCTTAAAGCTAATTTGGCATCTAAACCGCATCCACATCACATCCAGAAAACGTATCAATGGTAATGTGCCACATCATTGTTATCTTTGATGTACTGAACACCTGCACTTTATATGAAAGGACATGACATTGTAAAAAGGTAAATATTACCAATATGACTGAAAGAATAACTACATTGAGTGTTTTCAAATTACATCACGACAAAATATTTAGGTTGACAGGCCATAGCACCAATAAAAGCAATTTGGTTTGTAGAAACGTACCAAAGCAACTATTGAAATAATATACATTTTTCTCATTGAACAGGCAGCGTTAAACTGTGGCATGCGCACCAGCATTTCATATAAATTCATGGCGATATAACCTATGTTAATGTCACTGCTAGATTGCAGCCAAAACTGTGATATAATACAAACATCAATGAAAGCATTATCAAAACAACTTACATTCAGGTACTGTAGATGACACAACGACAAGCTTTTTGCATAAAATTGTATGACCGAGGTCCTGTGCAGTATCTCAAAATATAAAAGCTCCTTTTCACATTTCACAATGAGTGGATGCAGGCCATGCAACAGACCGCTCATCTGCACAGAGTGAAAGTCAAATCATGCCTTAAAGTCCTTCGGCCCACTTTATCGTCAAGTATCATAATCTCTCCCTGGCGCTGTTGAAGTCAGTGGCACTCAGGAAATACAAAAAGATTCAAAGTGGCAGAGTCTTTTGTGCCTTTTACAGCGAGGAACGTACTGAAAGCTGAAAGGAGCTCCACCCTGAGGCCACTCTTTATTTCTGAGTAACAATAGAATGATGCTGGATTGTGTTGGTTCAGGGTGCTCCCCCCTCCTCTTCCCATCAGTAGATCCCAGCCTACCTTAAGTTTAAGGATTCAGGATGACACTGGTGGCGTCCTGCTTCTCCCTGCTCTGGTAGGTGGCATGAGCCTGCTCCAGATCCTCTATGATGGCCAGCAGCCGAGCAGCGACACGCTGACCTGGCCTCAGAGGCTCAACATTGCACTCTGCACCGTCTATGGGACACAAGGTGTACAGTGCTATTAAAAACAAAAACAAAAAACAAAAATCTATGAAACAATATTGATAATGCAAGGTCTATCCTTGTACCTTGGCAGAAGATATACATTTTGGCTGCAGCAGCTGCTGCTGCTGCTGCTGCTGCAGCCTCGCCGGGGCAAATGTCAGAGCAGATCGTCTTCTCTTTATGGCTCACCGTCTGATCAGCGACTGGCATCTCCAGATATTTGTTCCTACGGTGTGAGACAGAGGCATTGATCATGCTCTCTAAAAAAGCTGCTTTGTCGTCAGGGGTCTTCAACGTTTTTCAGGCCAAGGACCCCCAAACTGATGGAGATGGAGCAGGTACCCCTGCTATAAATAAAATGGTATTTTATGTTAAACTGGGTCTAGTGCCATGTATAAACATAGCTACCCTGTGTTAGAATAGAATATAGATATTCAATGAATACACAGGTTCATATATTCATATTTTTTGGAACAAAAAAATAAATAAAAATTGCCCATCAACACAAAACAATTGCGACCCCCCTGCAGTACCGCCGCTGACCCCCTAGGGGCCAGAGACCCCCTGTTGAAGACCCCTGGTTTAAGACAATATTTGATTATAACATCAAGTAAGATGAGCAGTGATGAAAGAGCAATGTATTTCTGTGGTGCCACATAGACCTCTAATGTCCAGTGTATGTACTGCACCCAGACAGTGGATGTTGACTGAATGATTCCTCTGCTGACCTCAGTTTATCTCTGCCCTGGAGAATCTGCTTGTATATGGTCTGGGTCTCAACGTCGGGGTCCAGCGGGTCACTCCAGTCTCCCAGAGTCACCGCTGAGTGGGTTCGACTGCAGCCTGTAACTGAGAGCCAGACTCACACCTCAGACAAATATTCTTCAACTTCATAACTTGGTGCAGTTATCACAGTGCTACGGCTTTATTCATTTTGAGTGTGAATACCTCCGGTTGGCGATCAAACACTTTCTCGTTGCTACAGGAAAACGTATCAAATTAACCATGACTGATAAAACCATTCTGTTGTTCAAGACAATAAAACGTAAATAAAAGATATGTAGTCAGATGCAACCCTCAGAGAGCGACTAAATGTAATTAGCCAGAGAAAATCACATTATGATTCTCATCGCTCTTCCTCCACTGAACCAACAAAGACATGGCAGCTACAAATTGAGGGTTTAGTCATTAATTATTGATCACCAGGAGCTCATTCATTCTTTGGAGCCACAGCTACCAGGAATAATGTCAGAAAGTCAAATGGTGTGACGTAGATGCAAGTGTGCATTTCGATGGATTATACAGCTTGTGCTCTCGGATAGTGTTCATTCACGATAATCCTTCTGGGGGGTTTCTGGGGCATAATATGATACATGTTAACACGTTTTTTTTTACTTAGCTTCCCAAACAGCAAGAGAAGAACTGACTCGACAGGTACATCACACTGCGACTCCTCATGGAAGGAGTTAAAAGTGCCGCATCAGAATTAATAAAAGCAGGATTACCTCTGCGGTCTACCTGCAGACAGCAGGTCCACTTGCCACTGCGATGAGCCCCTGGGTGGAAGGAGGGCAGCATGTGATCATTGTAAATGCTGACTTTCCTGACCGCAGACAGCCACTGGTTCAGCTCATTCACATTCTATTCAGACAAAAAGAACAAACATGATCCACGAGCTAGATGTCTTAGAAAGGCATCTAGAAGAAAGAAAAATGTATGTATCAATTCGATCATTTATTCTAACAAGAACAACTTTTAACTCTAATCTAAGAAACTGTCCCCAAAATAAAAGATGATCATGCCAAAATGAAAAAAAGAATCATGGCATACTAATAAAACATTGTGAGATTCTTTGGTGACTTGCACCTTGCACTGGATGTAAATGGTGTGCATCTGTCCGTCGTTGTCCTGGGTGATGACCTGCATTACATTCTGCTGCTGAAAGGCATTTTCGTCCACCCTCTCCACGGCACACACACACTGAACAGGGATGGAGGAGCGCACCTGCAACAAACAACAATTCAGCCACATACCACAGCACCAATTAACTAAAGCATGCACACACTGGCAATGGTGAATCACAGTTTTGCCTCAGACAGTTTCGATTAAATAATAGTGAGATTTATCTACACAGCTGCATCAGATACTGAAATATCTTGTCCACACTTGGATTGGAGGCACCATGTGAGACAAGGAGGAAGTGAAGACGAGATCAGCGTGGCAGCGAAGGCCACTTTAAAGTGTAAATCAGCCACTTCCAATGGGAGCTTGCCACGCTGAGATTGGAGTGCTCCAATGTGGAAAGAAGGGCCCAGGACATTGTATGCAATCTCATTATCTGAATATCCACAGCCTTCAATTAACCCTCGCCTTTATTCCAGTCGCACAAAGCGGATACTGGCTCAAAGAGAGAGCTTTTCTCTGGGCTGGAGATAGCCTGCGCCCCTCTCCGTCTCCCTCTCTCCCAGTCCCTGGCTGGTGAATGAGAGGAGATCATTATCGCAGGACTCTGCACCACATGCTAATAACACTAATGATGTTCACACAAGGAGAATCAACACAAATACATTAAAGCGAGGGGATGTCTAAAATGTTTCCTCTATTTATGTGCCAAGTTGATAAAGGTCCTTCAAAGGGGAGACACAGTGACTGATTCATCATCAGAAACCCTCTCAGTTTCTAATAGCGGATGAGTCCCTGCTGCATGACCTTGATTGATGTTTACTTATCTATTTTTGGTCTGGGAATTGGACAAAGAAAGATACGTGGGCATATTTCTAGTCATCAAAATAAAGACTAAACCAAAAATTATAGACTGACATACATTGTGGAATATTGGATGTAGTCCACAGTTTCGTACCAACCTGCCAATCGTTGGTTTTGGCATAGGACAGTGTCTCACTATTCAACCAGAAGTAGCGTTTCTTGAATGCAAAGCGGGACAAGAGTTGGGGTCCCTCTGCCTTGTGTTTGTGGAGGTACCCCTCCTTCACTGTGACGGAGGGCATGTACACGGCCCTCTGTGGCACCTCAGACGCTGCGGGGAGAAAGGGAGAGCGGGAATTTGTGATGTGCACGTAATGGCATGTTCTTTCCTATGACACAGGGTGGTGCTATGACAAAAAGTACTACATTCAGAAACCGCTCCACTGCAGTACATGTCTTTATATTCAGCACTTTGTTACAACGGGACAGGAAAACTAGGCAATTGCCTAATTCATTTTTTTGCCTGGGGCCCCCAGGGTGTCTTGAAACGTCCCTGGTTATCGATGGCACCTGGGCACCACTTCCCAAGTAGCAAGAGGAGGCAAAACAAGCGTCCACTCATGTCCAACAAATCCACCTAAAGAGCATTAAATGTCAAACTGGCCTTTCAAGAGAAAAGAGTGGGTGTGGTGGGCAGATGAGGCAGAAACATGATATGTCACAGGGGGGAGATGTTTCACAACAAGAGCTTCACTGACACATGACAAGGTAAGAAAGCATTCCAAAAATGTTAAGTAACCAGTGAGGCGTGTACAAGCGCCTGCAGCTTCTCACTCCAGCTCTCCGCCAACTCATGAACCATGTCATCTCTTTTCGAGACTTCCAGCTAGTTATGAATATTTCACCATGTGGCCACAGCATTGTCTCACCTAATCCTTATATCGTCTGGCAGCCGCGAGCAGTTGGCCTGTGGCTGATTAACCATAATTAATTAATCAGCAATATGACATCTGAACTTTTCTATGCCTTTCACTGTTGTCAACCTTACCGACGTCGTGATCTATGTCGATTAACTTGTCCAGGAAGTCTTTCACAGAGGCCACACTGCGGAGGATGATGGGATGAAGAGGCGCCATCCACTGCTCCTTTCCGTGACCCAGCTGAAGGCCCAAGTTGCCCACACTTTGCAATGCCTGGTGAGCAGAAACACACCATACCCGTTCAACGCTCACAACCCCACCACACAAAATCTCCAGCTGCTGACAGTGTGAGTGACTGCATGTCTCAAAGTCAGAGATCAAAAGGGTCCCTTCGGCCAAGCATGCTGTGAGGCCCTTTGTCCAGCCCACACCTGGCCTGGGGCGAGGAGGAAGCTCTTCTCCACACCCGTCTCTGATGCTCGGCTTTGAACCGCAGTCTGGTCACAGCACACACCACAGTAAAAATAGCTTTCTCTGTAGAGGACCCATGGCAACAGCATTTAAGCACCATGGACAGCAACCAACAACATTTCACTTTCACCTTTAATATCAGACCATGACCTCTCTCTGAGGTTGTTTTCTTCAGTGTCTGTTGGTGGTCGTGTGTCCATTTGTGGTAAGCTTGTGGCTGGAACATACTAGAGGTCTTTCTTGTCCGTATCAATTCAATATCATGAAGATGGCTTTTGCCATAATTTAAACAATGCATATTGTATTCATGCTTTCTAAACAAACAAATGAAAATGACTCACTGTTGGCAAAAGTGTGGCATCCCCTCCTGTGCATCCTGTGTTTCTTTTGCACTTAAGTGTGATGCCTGGACATGCATAAATTATTCATAGCAGTGTCTGTGCGTATGTCTGTGTTGTGCATTGTACCTTGGCAAGTAGTAACAGTGTTCTGCTTGTGCGCGTGTCAGCGTGCTGGTCCCTCAGCTGGAACAGTTTAGGTGTGAGGATTGCTGGAGCAAAAAAACGCAGGAAGAAGAATCCACTGATGGCCAGATACTTCACATCCTGTAGTGAGTGAATAAGTGAATAAATCGGATCAGTATAAGAGTGGGAGCTGAACATGTAACATGTAAAATAATGAAAAATAGACCTATAAATACAAGAACAGAAATGCGTTTCCAGCTTATATTCTTTAAGTGTTTTGCTCCACACCCACATCGTTCTCAGGTTCAGCAAATTGCTCCTCGACCCTCTTGTGCAGCTGTTTGAAGGCCACTCTCATGACCGGAGGACACTGATCGACTGAGCCCACTATTGATTCAATGATGCTGGTGAGGTAGCTTTGCAGCATCTCCACACTGCTGTCCCGTACCTCTGCCTCTGACACCGCACCCTTGAATGAAATTCGTCTTTGGAGACAAAGAAAGATATTGTAAGTGACAGATTCCCTTTTGTTAGACCTTTCTATATACAGTGGTATAGATGGATACATGGTTAGAGCCTGTGATTTCATATACTGGACAGCGGGACACAAATATTGAGTGTTGAATTGGAGATTTGACTTGAAATGGTGGACAACTAACAGGTGATGGCAGGTAGATCTACTGCAGATGTAGAGGATGTTAGATCCTGGTTCTACCTCCATGTCAGGGATAGACATCTCGGGGGACTTATGGCAGTTGCCAAGCAACAGCCCTCCCCTTTTCACATTCCTTTTTTTTTTCTTTTACTCAGTGTTGTCTTTCTCTCAGGGGTAAAGCATAAAGGAAGTGGGCAGTCTCCTATGACATCATTTCCATTTCACTTCTTTAACATATGTGATCTGTGTACACTTATGGAGCTATGGCCCTAAAAAAAACACATTTGTGGCTTAAAACAAGCCAGTGACATATATCTGTACAACTGTAGGGCAGAGTAGGATAATGGTGTGTGGGGAGGGGGATGGGTTTTACCTTGTGCGATTCAAGTCGATCTTACATGGGTCCAGCTCAATGTATTTCTTCTCATCAAAGATGCGATTGATGATGGGTTTCAGCACCTCATGCAGGTACAGCATGCCAACAGCCTGACATCAAAACAATACTATATGCTGAAGACATCTCATTTGTGTGTAAATCTGCATATCATACGGAGTAAACCATGTAGCGTGTGGTGCAGGTGGCATCCCTAATGTTCAGAAAGAATACATTAACATGCAGCATCATGCCTTCACTTACAGTAGAGAGAGAAAAAACAGCGAAAATAACACCACAGACACATCAACGCACCTTCATGAATTGTTCCATAGACTTGGAGGCAAGTGAGTTGGAGCGAAATAAAGTGTTTGGATCAGCTGTGAGTGCAAAAACGGAAGAGAGACCGATCAGGTTTACAGTAAATCATAACATCATAACCGTGAGGCAGCAACTTAGATTGTGTTCAATAATTTGATTAATATCTCCCAATGAAGGAAATGAAGCAACACCCTAATCGGGCAAATCATTAAGCTTGTGGAAAATCTCAGAGATTGATACATTGGTTCATTTAACTCATTGGCAGTTATTAATATGGTATAGGTCAGTTCCTGACGTCAGCTCAGGCTTTTGAACTGATATGCTTTAGGAACACAGACCTCAGTGTGACAAATGGGGGCAGAGTGACCTTGCTGAAATAAGATTTAAATCACTCAAAGTGCCAATACTTAAACATCCACAGTGACAGGTCTGGGTTGCCAGGTAAAAATATTTTGGTTGCAAGGATGACACCCTATGGAAAAGGCTGACCCAACCCAGTGGATGTAGAGAACATTTTCCCTTTCTTGCTGCTGTGCCCAACTTTAATGTCTGGCTGTCAATGGCATCTATTCTTGATCAAGCACTTCAGCTGAGGATCGTGTGGAGTTGCTATGGAAACTTGGGCACTATGCTTATTATCTCAAACTAAACCAACAGAACCCAAAGACCAGAACACAACTCAGTGTGAATTACCATGGGAATGTGGTGCCCACATACGGACCATGACTGTAGCATTCAGAGACTGCAATTTCTTTCCAGAGAAAAAAAAACTCGGAGGGCCTTTGGAGGGCAAAGCAATGGCAGTAAACTGGCATGTCCATATCTGACTAACACAGTAGTGACTAATACAGTTAGATGTAGATCTTATGCACACTGTGTATTGTGTGATCACTCAGATATTCAAATATGTAAGCACTAATGGTGAAAAATGATAAAGGTCTCAATCTGATATTCTTTCAGTGTATAGTGAACACAATGCGGAAATTAATGAATGAATTTTCATTTCAGGTAGTTTTGATATCTTGCAATGCTAATTCTGTAACCTTACCAGTGTGGTTGACCTCCCGGGTGTTCAGGTAATCCAGGAAGGGCACCACCAGGCCCTGGCCCAGGTAGATTTTCACCAGGGTCATTGCCACATCTTGACGGCTCTCGACCGTGGTCACGTCCTCCAGCATGGTCAGTGCGCTGTTGTCTTCAACCTGGTGAACATGACTCGTGTTATGGGCAGATAATTCAGTCGACATAACTGTGGATTAGGTCAAGAAAGAACACTACATGGACACAGAAGAGCATTGTGCATGTATCATGCAGCTGAGCACATGTGTATCACATGAGTGCTGTCATAGTTATGATGCAAACCTCTATGGGGGAGATGACTGACTCAATCAGAAGGTCAATGAGTGGCTGGTAGTACAGAGATGGGAGGATCTGATCCTCAACCAAACGCACCTTCAGACGTAGCGCTCCCAGCTTCCCACTGCAAGCAGAACAAACATCCCACCAAAAGTTAACAAATATCCAAATAAAACATAGGAAAGTTAGTTTTATTGTAGTAAATATGAGGGGGATTACTTTGATCTCCATATATTTGGTCACAGATACAGCAATATAATCTGCTGTGATTTTTGGTGTGGGGTGTCTGTTTGAAATCCCCAGGATATTGTAAATAAAAGAGTAGGACTAGAACATTAAAGTATGATAGCACATGCATCTCTTAGTTTCCTCAGTTGTAAGAGGGAGAGAGGGAATATATAAATGGATTTCTAATCAATTTTGACGTAGCAGGGTGCAACCGTCAATAACATTCCTTCAACTGTGAGGCAATTCCCACTGAACCTCTGGGATTCATTTTACTTTACCACAATCCTTGCTTACTTAGTTAACAAGCTCTATTTGATCTAAAATTACCAACAGGAACAGATGCTGTCAGAGACATGGCTATGCACACGAGACTTTGTGTAAATGCACAACAAAAGAGAATGGAGAGGAACAAATATTTTCCTTGGCTGCATTTAAGAAAACTGAAATTGTTTTCAAAAACAGGTTTCCAAAAGCAGAATGCTTCCCCCACTTATTATATACAAGCAAACTAACCCAATTGTACAAATATGCACACCCATAATCCTCACCCAGCATCAACCTCGTTGTTTCCCAAGGGTAATAAACGAATCCAGCCCTCTAACAGAGGCG
Organism: Colistium nudipinnis; assembly: GCA_016785305.1. Lineage (NCBI taxonomy): Eukaryota > Metazoa > Chordata > Actinopteri > Pleuronectiformes > Rhombosoleidae > Colistium > Colistium nudipinnis. The sequence continues at coordinate 478,375 of JAFBJU010000614.1, forward strand.
TCTTGTGCAAACAAGCAAAAGGGAGTTCCACCTGTGGAAAGACGGATACAATATCAGGCAATAACAATAACTTAAATTTACAAAATAAGTAATATGATTTGTAATTATAGCAATCTCACCTTTCCTAGAAAGTCATTTTTGCCAACCATGTCCCAGTCCCAGACTTCCACAGTGACATTTCCTCCCTTACTCAGCTCCTCGGGATCCACATCCAGCTCCAGCGTCTCTCCCCAGTGAGGGAAACGGGTTTTCTTGATAATCTAAAACCCAGCATTTGGGGGTGGTGAGAAATCCGCAATCTTGACCCCTCAGATCACCCTTTTGTTTTTGGTAACTTGTAAAAATGACAGACTACCAAACAACCATCTGTGACCAGGGTAAAACAAGCACATTTGGCTCCACTTAAACAAATGCACACTATTGCATACATGCATGCATATTGAGCTCACCGAGGTCTCTGCACTGCGGTTGTTAAAAATAACTCGTGCAAATGGATCAGAGGTCCCAGAGATGTCTCGTGGAGCCAGGTCTCTGTGGGTATCACCAGACCAACAGACAACAGATCTGATCAAGATCAATACAATAAAATGGACAATAAACAACACAATACTCATATGCTATAACCACCAGGGAAGTGAAACAAGGAAAAACAGCCAAACCACTGCTTTTCTCAACATTATTCTTTCAAATTTGATCTACAACCAGTGAAGCATGTTTGAATAACACACTGTCAAGCTCTGACTGACATGTTCATTCGTGCGCTAACTGAGGGGGAGAGATTGCAGCCTGGGCCGCACAGATGGGACGGCGAGTGTGTGGTGTGATGGTGGTAGTCTGAGTCAGAGGAGAGAAGGGAGGGCCTGCAGGGTTAATATTTCAGCTCAGAAACAGTGATGGCAGGTCTAAGCTGCAGAAACTTGTGACCAGTTTGATCATTTAAATATCAACTTTAAAAAGGAAAAGATGATGCACCAACAAATGCTTTTATAGTCTACCTGACCTTCTGGTGCCACTTGTCTTTCCTGCAGTGGCAGCACTGAACGTTCACAGTCATGTTACCTGGCTTCAATGATTTGACATCTCAGGCTGATCTTCTCTGCAGCTTTCTGCAGCTCCAGACTCAGATGGATCTCTCCCTGGACTTCTTCATCAGGGTTGACCCTTGTCAGGTTCAGCCAGTTATCCAGCCCTGAGCATGCCACACAGAGAGATATTTGTAATGAAAATTCTTGTTTCAGAAACATTAAAAAAGACTGATAAACATGGAAAGTACAACCAGATATTTTTGGTGTATAACTAATGCAAAAGAAAATATCTTCAGTGGTATCAAAGACATATTAGGACACATGAACAAAACAACACCTAGACATATACAAATATCAAGACATCTGATATTGATTATAATTCAGCAATGTCTTATTCAATGTGCTTTGTTTTCTTTCTTTTCTCTCAGACATAGGCAAGGGTATGTCAAGGCCAGACTTAGAGACGATTCCTGTGAGGGAGTAGCTGACTATGGCCTGTAGTCATAAATCACACCATGCCAGGTCGCTTTCAGGGGAGGCATCAGTATGCAGCAAACATAGCCTAATAAAACTACAACACTATCACACCACACCATATCTCAAATGTCTTCTGTCTGGCTAAGACAAAGTGGACAGTTCTGATCCTGAGAAATCCTGAGACTGATTTCTTGAACTCGGAAGATTCTATAAGAGAGCTACACATTAAATGGATCGAGGACGTTTGAAATGCTTTGGCTGTTACCCTCATTATACATTACAGTCATTTTTAACACAAACAGATGGTTTATGATGTGCAATGACATTTACCAGCGATTATGCAGACATGCACCGGGAGAGCCATCATAATAACAAACAGATCAGTGGGAGTGTTGATTCCACTGCCTCCGAGTTAGAATTTACACAAGGGAAAAAAGACTCTGAAGTGACTGAAAAATGTGAGCAAATCTGAGTATATGTGTGAGTACATGAAGAGTCATTCCCTGAGACTCAGTCTAAAAAAGGCCCGTCTCCTCAATCACTGAGACCTTTGGCACGTTCATGGAGATCCATGAGTATAACCTCTGAGCTCTGTTCATGCACCCATCTTGGGTGCATGACCGCTGGGTGCATGACACGCTGATGTTGATTGGTTCAGATTTACCTTTTGCTTGAGATCTGATGGATTCTTTGCTCAGATTAATCTTTCCAATAACATCGTCGTGGCTGTAGAAAAAGATAAAGGCAGGGATTAGCAGGTACGAGTTGCATTTCACAACAAATTGATTAAATTCCTGGTGGTCACGAGGAGGGAAGAAAAAAAGCTTTAATCACCAAATCGGGGCGACCATCTGTCTGGAGATATTTGTTTACTCAAAGCTTGGAGGTTTTCTTTCCCAAAAACATTTTAAATTGTAAGAATTTAGTCCAAATATATCAGTTCATGAGCCATGTTAAGCAAACACTGATGGCTCCGAGAACTATAAATCTGACCTGACAGAAAAGAGTAATGGTTGAACATTTGGAACAGCTCTGTATGCGTTACCCAATGGTGTCCTCATCCATGACATGGAAGGAGAGTGTATGGAAACCCATGGGGAGGTGCAGTGTATACTCTTCACCCCAGAATGGATTAAGGTTCTTCCACACTGTGGCCGTCCTGAAAAAAACACATGATTTTCATGCTCTCTAAACAGACCTCACATAGAAACATTTCACACAAACGTGTGCAACAACAGAAACCAGTACATTAATAGGACTCAAGAATCACAGTGAGAGTGGCCGCAGTGTAATCTTACCCACTAGATAGATCATAGGCTTTTCAAGTAATACTAGGATTCAGAAGGATCAGAAGTAAATAGAAAGAATAAAAAGCATACTGTATGTCCGCTATATAAAATAATATTGTTCTTTTCTTTGCATGTGCTCTTTGCTTTCCATAATACAATACTGGACTATAAGAAAAAGTGTATATATGTATCTTCAAGGGACTCAAAAGCTTTGCTTTGGTATCAATACCAGTCATATCATTTACTGTCAGTAGTATTAAAATGATTTGAAGATACATTACCCTTAGTGTAATTTTAGAACTCTGTGTTTTTTCTGATTAAGTAGTTACAGTAACCACATCTGCAGGCTAATATTACAGTCTACTGTGTCCATTATTTCACACCATGATCTACCAACCACATCTTCCATAGACATCACACTCAAGGAGTCAGTTGGCCAGTAACACAGTAGTAGAAGATAATTAGCATGAGTGTCTGAAATGAGTCATTGTGTGTTTTTTTCCTCAACATTCCAGATGGAACAATAGCCAAAGAATCTACCAATGTTCTTGTTGAACACAGCAACCCGCATTTCTTTAAGATAAATGTTTGGAGGCTGACAGCACCGCTTGGAAACAATATACTGAGACTATTTTTGAAAACTTTGGGGGATGAAATCCTTTGTACTTTTGAACACATATGCAGAAAACCTCAGAACTGGTTTACTCAGCTCCCAGTTTTCAGCATTCTCCTTGCTTGCACCAGGCGCTCCCTGCAATAATTGATGCACCCTCTCCATGGTTACCTGTGGTCGTTTTAAAGGCCAGATAGTATCAGGTTCTCTGAATTGAAGGGGCCACACCATGGCCTCCACCAACTTGATCCCACATACCCCACCCTGGTTTGCATGTGCATAGAGGCTGGCACCGGAAAACTAAACTAAACTAACACAAATAAATGACTATGATTTATATTTAAATCTGAGAACTTATGCGCAACATGTACATTTACATAACAGATAGGCATTACATATAACTGCAGGTATTCATTTCAGAACAGAACATGACAGGACTCACCTGGCCACAACCTCATTGTCAACTTTCACAATACAGTATGGATCGCTGGTTCCAGAGCTTAAGATGACAAGAGAAAGAAAAGACACATATCAAAACCTCATTAAAATACTCAATTTGTATGATGGCAAATCTAAATCTTAGATTAGTTCATTTCTTTAAATATACTGAGGTGAATTAAAAAACATAGACCTGACTCTCATCATCACATTAACTGATTTACAGGGAACGATATATTCAATCAGAAATTGTTTTTTCAGACATAGAATCTAGAAGGATATATAATAATAGTTTTAGTTATTACACTAAACAGTGCTGAGAGTGTAAACATCCACAGCGCAGAGGTGCATGATGAATGAATTCACCCATTACTCACACGTCTTTGGCCGGGAGGTTCCTACCCTCGACAATCCGAAAATAAAGAGATGTGTTTTTGGCCATTTTAGTCGCGTGCGCTAATAATCCGATGTTCCCATCCGCGCTCTTATAAATAGTGGCGAGCTTTCCTCAGTACTCCATTATTTTGCAGCAGCTCCGGCGCGTGACAGTGCGCGGCTCTCCGGCAGCGTGCGACACAGGTGCGTGAGTCAGGAGGTGAAACGCTATGGTCAGTCACATTGGCGTCTTAACAGGCTAAACATGCCCATTCTACAATAAACACGTCATTAACAAAAAACGGATACTAATAAATGTTATTTTAATGTCCGGCATCAATGACCGTCTTTTCAAAACTAACGTTGTTTCCGTTTTGACTACAATGTCGTCCTTCAATGAAAGTGTGGTAGTACATGATTAAGAGTGCCCCTCAGGTGCGTTTCTGCTCTGGTATACAGCGCCGCCTTGTGACTATATTGACTCGCTGCGGGGTGACTTTACAGACAGGCATCTTGGCAGCCAGCGCCTTGGGGTCCTCGGAGAAGTGTACGTAAGCTAAAATCAAAACGTCACAATAGCAATAATTTAAAAAAGAAACACTTTTTTTTTCAAATCCCTGTCACTTTGTGTTTGTCACTTGACCGCGTTTAGTTTACCGGACCTCAATAGATGTAGGCTTGTTTACCACAGATAAACTTTTTTCTCGTTTCTGGGGTATTTGAAGTGGGAAAACAGTGGAATTAGCACACACTTGTACTGTTAGCTAGGCTAGCTTGGGTCATTTTTTCATTAAAGACATGGATGCTTATCCCGGCGTGACATGCGGTGATTCAACAAAACAACAAGAAAGACATTACTTCCTGTTGTCTGAATTGCAAACCTTAGTCAAAGACTTACCAAGGTATTGGTGTCTTACCTTCAGGGAGGCTCCCAGCACAAACCATTATCATAACAGTTTATTTATCTGGTTCAGCAGTGTGGTACCTTGATTTTCTACGTCTTGATAGTTGTTGTCTCTCTCCCGTGGCTAAGCTCCTTCCAGCAGCGCTTGTCCTACAACACGCTGAGTGACCTGGCTCTAGCGCTCATCGATGGCACGGTGTATGACATTGTGCAGGGTCTTTTGGATATTCAGCATTTGACAGAGAAAAATCTGTACAACCAGAGACAGAAGCTTCACTGTGAACACCAAGGTTGGTACTCCGCTGAACACGCAGCAGAAATTGATTAACTAAGGTGTACTACCTGGGAGAATCCAGAATTGACTTTAAATCCAAAACTCTGTAAAAGTACCTGGGGATTGAATGTTCGTGTGCTGCTTGTTTGTTTTTTTTGTGCAGCACTCAAACAAGATCTTTTACGAAAAAACAAAAACGCTCTGCAGACATGCAAGTCACACAACCTTGTGCTTCTCAAATCAAACCAACAAGCGGAACAAGAGGTGAGGCGGTGAAACGCTGAAATGTCAATATCTGTGATCATTGATAAGGCTTGTTATATGCTTTTTGCATAAATAATTGTTGTGTTATCAGGCTCTGGAGAGCCGTGTGCGAGAGGAGCAAAGAATGATGGATGAAAAGATTGTAGCAGAGATGGATCAAAAAGTGGTGGACCAGCAACTCACCCTGGAGAAGGCGGGAGTCCCTGGCTTTTATATCACTACCAATCCTCAGGTTTATATCATTTCCTGTTCACCTACTGTACTTAAATGCACAGGAAACCATCCTATCAGATTGTTTCTGCGCATGTGCATTTATATCTGTCCCTTTCAAATAAACGCAAGATAATTAAGAGAAACGTGCGCTTTGTCCTGTAGACCAATGTCAAGCTGATGGCGCTGTGTGTCCTCACAAAGTGTTCTTCAATCTCTGTGTGTTTTAGGAGCTGACAATGCAGATGAACGTACTTGAATTGATCCTCAAGCTTCAACAGAAGGAATCCCAATCCTGAGGACAATGGGAAAGATGATAAGGAATCCTGTTTTTCCAAAATAATCAAACGGCATATGCTCACGTTCCAGTCACTGTCGTTCACCATACTTCAGTCAAAAGGGAGCCCTGCTGTTTCTTGGGAGCGGTATGTTCAGATAAAAGCACCCAAGAGTAACTGTCGCCATTGTAAGCCTCAAGGAGAAACGACTTGTAAAGCTCTTCAATGTCATGTCACACATGTTGAAATTAAGATGTTTTCTTTAAAAACATATCAAAGGACTACCTAAACACATAATACCATGAATCCATGTAATATATATACAATCTAATGCTGAATTATGTATGTGTCCACAAGTTATTGCTTTGTGCGATGTTGAAAGTTGTTTTGGAAGTTTGTGTGTTATCCTGCTTTATTTGAATGATATAAGACACTTGAAAGTTGGATTGGCTAATCACTGCATGATACGGACCTCAACAACGTAAAATAGGAACAGAGTGAAATGTGTGTTCTGAACAATCTTTATTTGAGGATAGTGTTAGGTGTTGAGCTAACACCAGTACCTTTTTCATTGGTATTAAAAAAAATCAACGTTGCTTCATGCTTACTATCTGACTAGGAATTAAATAGATAATTAACAATAATTAGAAATACAATTACTCATGTACATTATGAACAAACACTTATATTTGTATCTGGTTTTCTACATAGAATTTATAACATGAAACAAATGTTTAAAACATTTCTCAAACATCAGTGTTAAGTGGATGTTTTAAAAAAAACTATTTAAATAAGTCTTTTGAGAAAAAGGCTGATGTAGTACTGTTATTTATGTAGCACTGATCTAATTTGTTCATGCACTGTGGCTTCTCTTCATCAGTCTATGTGGAGCCAGTAACAGCCAGTGTGGTAGTGTCACCTTATACCAGTGAGTAAATAAATCTGCAGCTGAAAAATACCTTCTTTATTTGTCAGAAAGTCTTAGAAATGTAGTTATTGGTATTTTTTGACCAAAGCACAAACGTTATCAATGCCTCTGGTTTTTCCTGTTGGTGATCACTGTCACTGTCGTTGGCCTATTGATATATGGAGTATATACAATATGACGCCATATATCTACACAACATAGAATAGGTCTAATTTACTGCCAATCCAGGTCCGGCAGCAAGTTTCATACTACATAAATCTCCTTTACACTGGTCATATATCAAATGTAAGATTTTATGATCCTAGCTACATTCTGGCTACTGACCACATTGCTTTTACTGTGTTTCTCTTCATGGCTGTCCACTGGTAATTAAAGGATCATAAAGGGACTCAAGCCTTGGCCTGTGAACACTGGTGACATTTGTTTCCATGTTGTCATTCGAACCTGTTCTGTGCACTGTTTTAGTTGATTTAGTTCTTTTGACGACACCACCCTGGTCTTTGAATATACGGTATAATGTTCACGTTCCCATTCAGCATCATACAATGAGGTGTCGGGTCGCTGTTCCGGATTATCTGCTGGGTTGCAGGATGTTGTTGGGATTATGTGAGAAGGGGGAAGCCCCGTCTGTGGGAGGAGGCTGTACCTTTAAGCGGCGCAGGCAGTGCGTGTCCCTATTATTCCTCGGCGCACCTTCTGCTCCATCAGCAGGCGATGCATCCCGGTAACTCCCACTAACACCGGCCCGGATCCCTCCCACCAACAAGGTAAAACCACCATTGCATTCGTTTATTTTTAAGATGACATTACCCTGGTTTTTGTTATGTACATCCGTCCAAACAAGCACACATGCTTCACGGATGATGTCGCCTTGTAGTAGGCTGTATCCAGCAGGGAGGGAGGATGTCCAACGTAGGATATTAACAATCCTTACTTTGCGTCCGTTTCCATGTTGTTATCAAATATTTATTTGCCATTAAAACGCTTCTTCCGTCCGCCGTCTGCTGTGTGCACGGTGCGCCATGTAAGGTAGGCAGTCCGTAAACGTAACATCGCTGTCGTGGCGTGGAATGGTCGTGTGTTGTGTGGGTTTATTTCTAAAGGGGAATAAAGCGTTACGTAATTAAAATCCTGCTGTCGCCAAATGCCTTTTCGAGTGCAGCAATCAGATGGAACACCGCCCGAAACCAGCAAGATGCACATGGGTCTTTGTGATAAAAAAAAAGGAACACTAAAACATCTTCTTTGAAGTTAAACGAATTAAATATTAAAAACATTATCTATGCCCTCTTCTGTATTTCAAGGTGTAATTGTACACACCATCATCATCCATGGATTTAAGATGACGTGGTCCGTCCGTCCCTTAGAGTGATAATGGGTGCCCATGGGTGCCACATCACGTGAAGGCCTCACTATAAAACCAAGAAAATTACATTTGGAAACGATCAGATTGATACCATCGTAAACCGACTTGTTTACACGTGGATTTGATTTCTGCTATTTGCCATTCTTCAAGTAAATATCCCATGAAACTATCCACTAAGCAAAATCTTTCGCCAATAGTATATGAGCTGTACTATTTTTGATTAAATCTAACACATCATTTTTGAGTTCTGATTTACTGAGTTATAGCTCTACAGAGCTGTATTTCTTTCTCTTCACTGCTGCCATATGTTTGCTCATTGTTCTAGCTAATGGGTTTCTCTAATATTGTTAACGCTTGAACCTACAGTGTAACGTGTGATTTCAGCTATAGAAATAGAGTTGAATTGAATTGAACCAACTTTCTCTCTCTGTCCTCTATAACTTACTCCAAAAAATGGTAAATACTGAACACGTCATGTCACTATTGTTGCCATTACATCATCCAATAATACTTTCCTTGAATACAAAGATACATCTCAAAAGACAGTTCTGTCTGCAAAGTGGCTCAGTATAGATTGGTTCTTCACATAGACCCTCAGTCAATGTCCATGTTTAGCTCTGAATACACAGACCCCACCCTGACAACCTACAACAACATGTCAAACTATTGCAATAAGCCATCATTGTGTGGTTCAGTCCTGTGGAACACACACATTGTGGAGGTTAATTATGTTGGACCACAAAAAAAACTACAATGGCTTTCCATCATCCATTGATTTGGAATATTGTGCTTGCCTGTGTCTTCCAGGTCATTTCATAGTCAGGTAATGGATCCAGTGTGACTGTTATAATACCCCCTGCCCAGCTGGTCCGTCTAACTCTGTAGCCATGGCAACTTGTCCAGGAGGTTGCGCTCCAACGGTGCGCCTTTGTCAGAGACTGAACCGGCTCAAGACCCTGGATGATGACATGATGGCCACATCGCTGAAACGCTGCCTCTCCACCCTGGACCTGACTCTGATGGGTGTGGGTGGCATGGTGGGCTCTGGGCTTTATGTGCTCACAGGAACAGTGGCTAAAGACATGGTCGGGCCTGCGATCATCATATCCTTCCTTTTTGCCGGTTTAGCCTCTTTATTGGCAGCCTTTTGTTACGCTGAGTTTGGAGCACGTATTCCCAAAACAGGATCAGCCTACATGTTTACCTACGTTTCAGTGGGGGAAATCTGGGCTTTTCTCATTGGTTGGAACGTGATTTTGGAGAACATGATCGGCGGAGCTGCCGTGGCCCGTGCCTGGAGTGGCTATCTGGACTCCATTTTCAATCATGCCATCCAGAACTTCACAGAGACCCACATCATGCAGTGGAACGTGCCCTTCCTCGCCCATTACCCGGACCTCCTTGCTGCAGGGATCCTATTATTTGCCGCTTTCTTCATTTCCTTTGGTGTTCAAGTGTCCTCTTACCTCAACCATATCTTCTCCGTCATTAGCATGGGTGTCATCGTTTTCATACTGGTTTTCGGCTTTGTGCTGGCTGAGCCGGCCAACTGGAGCCAAAAAGAAGGAGGCTTTGCACCTTTTGGGCTGTCTGGAATACTCGCCGGCTCGGCCACGTGCTTCTTTGCGTTTGTGGGCTTTGATGTGATTGCGTCCTCGAGCGAAGAGGCAAAGAATCCGCAGAAATCCGTCCCCATAGCCACGGCGATTTCCCTCGGGCTGGCGGCAACGGCTTACATACTGGTGTCCACGGTGCTCACCTTAATGGTTCCCTGGCACTCACTAGACCCCAACTCGGCCCTGGCAGATGCTTTCTTCCGTCGTGGCTACAGTTGGGCTGGAGTCATCGTGGCAATAGGTTCTATATGTGGTGAGTGTCTAGCTTTAATTTAAAAGTGCAATTGAAATGGCTGTTAGTACATCATGTAGTATTGTCTCTTCAGTAATATGTTCTAATAAGAATCTTTGTTCCAATTTCTAGCAATGAACACGGTGCTGCTCTGTAATCTCTTCTCCCTCCCTCGAATTGTGTATGCCATGGCAGACGATGGGTTGTTCTTCTCCATTTTTGCACGCGTTAATCCCGTCACCAAAGTGCCTGTCAACGCTACGTTGGTGTTTGGGACCCTCACGGCCGTCATGGCTCTCATCTTTGACCTGGAGGCCCTGGTTCAGTTCCTATCCATCGGCACACTGCTGGCGTACACCTTCGTGGCAGCAAGTATTATTGTGCTGCGCTTCCAGCCTGACAAACCCAGCTCACAGGGAACTGCCTCCACCTCCCCCAATCCCAATGCTGAGCCTTCCCCGGCCCCCTCGGAGTCCCAGACCATATCGGAGGACAGGGGGGAGCTGAAGCAGTACGAGTCCTTCTCTGACAAACTCCAGTTGGTGGAGAGGACGAAGACGAGGGAGCGGCGTGGGGTGGGGCAGCTAAAGTCCTTTTGGGAACCCTACCTGGGCCGGCTGCTGGGCGACTGTGAGCCGGGTGAGGTGGTGGCCTTCTGCGTGATGACCGTGATAGTCAGCTCTGTGTCCCTCTGTGCCGTTGTGGAATTTGGTACCAAACAGCTGCAGCTGCCGCTCTGGAGCTTCATAATGCTTGCCGTGATTTTTAGCTTGGCATACCTTCTAAGTCTGGCACTCATATGGGCTCATGAACCACAAACCGACCGCAAAACATTCCAGGTGAGTTTCACTGTGGGTTTCAGTTTTTTATACAATTTACAATGAAGTAAACCACAGCCAGTACTGCCTTTTCACTGCCCATTTCGCAGTCCTGTGCTAGTATGCTCAGATAAAATGAATAGCATGAAAATGATAAATTGTATTTTATGCAAATTGCTTGATTGAAGTATGACTCAATTTGTACTGTTGTATAGGTACCTCTGGTTCCATTGACTCCAGGTGCCAGTATCCTCATCAATGTATTCCTCATGATGAAACTCAGCTCTCTAACTTGGATTCGGTTCACCGTGTGGATTGCCATTGGTGAGGCGGCACTGGATTTAGGCAAAAATCCCTTACCCATTGTTTTTATACCATCTTTATAATATTCTTTAAAGAAATGTGTATCTTTACCTAAAAGCCATTAATATGGGTTTATTGTCAGCATTGGTTCTTAATCCTCTTTCCCATACATTCACTGAACTGCATGCTGTGAAGGTAATATTGGTCGTCAGATCAAACAATAGTGCACACATGACTTGACCGTTTGTAAGCAAGTATTCTGAATATATTGCCATGAAACTCCTGCCTACTGTAAGAAGTGTTACATCAAGAAATTTAAAATATTTTCTGGGCTCCAAGGAAAGACGAAAAAACAAGCAAGTTACTGGGGATGCAGATGGTGGTTAAACAACTTAAAAGACCAGTTTGTCAGGAACAGTCAACGGGGAAGCGTGATTAGCTGCATTAGGTTAAGGCTTTCTGAATCAAAATCATAAACCATTTAAACCCCACTGTCAGACTGCTGCAACTTAACAAGATGCACACTCATGGCACATTACACCTGACAGGCTCACAAGGCATCCTTGCCCACTTACATCACATAATGGCCTGGGAGTTGCACATTCGAGTGGAAGCCATGGAATCAATATTTATCATAGGGTCTCTCTGATCTGTTAAATTTGACATTTTAAACTTTGAATCCATTCCAACAGTTTACAATTATGTCATGTAGGCTTTATACCAATGATACATTTAGTTTGCTCATAGACAACTTGAGTATGGTGTGCCCTAATTTTACATGTCGTGACAAGGGTCTTGTGCTTTTCTCTTTTTCCCATAGGTCTCATTGTGTATTTTGGCTATGGGATCTGGCACAGTAAGGAGGGTAGGCGGGAGCTGCAGCCCAAAGACCTGGCAGCCCGGTACGTGGTGCTACCCAGTGGCAGCCTGGTAGAAACAGTGCAGCCCGTCCAGCCCGAAGGTCGTGTGGACACCCCGGTGCACCACGCCACCGCCGACTCCACAGCCGACGAGTACGCAGGAAAGAGATGATGTGTGACCAAATATTGTCATTGATAAAACTGCCTGGTGTTATCTGATGTCTCCCACTCAAACACTGTATTATCAGAGTGTACTCTCTGTATCTCACTCCTTTTAGTGTGTGACCGGCCTGCCACAGTTTGTACTCGTTGCTCGAGCAAAATGTAAGCACACCATAGGATGGGATGCATGCTCTCTGTTGCGTTGTAAAGCATATTTGTATCTCTTGTCATATCTGAATGTACAGTAGAGAGCTTTATTACTGTCCTGTGAACTTCTTCTTGCATCAAAGTTGTGTTATATATAATACCAGCTCTTTTCTTGCAAACCTTGCAACCAGTTTATCAAAATCCATGTGCTCATAGGTCATATAAGGTGCTTTCTTTAAACTCTACATTTAAATTATGTATCCTCGGAGAATAAATATTTTGTTATTTAAAATTATTACTTAACTCTAACACAAATCTGGAGTCAACATATACCAAATGTAGTTTTGTTCCGAACAAGGTAGAAGACATCCCATTGCAATATACATTCTGTCCTCTTGAGCAGCGGTTCCCATCCTTTTTTGTGCCACCGACCTGTTTACTGTAAGAAAGATTTATACAATTTGGCCTTCAAGGTGTGGCGGATAAATTAGACTTAAGTAATTCGACCGGCATTAAAACAAAAATACTACCGATCTTGAAATATCAAGAGGCACAAGCTGATGTTATTGGGAGAGAATACATGTTATGACATATTTCAGGCTATGATAATCAATCAAAATGTATATTATAAAAATGTATCGGTGATTGGGGGCTGTTGATCTTGAGCATAGTAATCACCCATTTGTTGCATGTTTTTTAGTTAGGCACAGGAATGCACAAACTTTTGTGAGTTTACATTTTTTGCCTTTTTGTCAAACTCTTCTTTGTGGATCCTCTTATTGACTGCCCTGCCTTTTTCTGGTTTCTGACTGGTTTCTGATTATTTAATCCAATATAATATATTGTATGCATTTATTTTCCTATGATTACGACACACATTTTTGCTCTTACAATCTGTTATGGTCGGCCGACCATAACACACACCTCTCATTAATTTTCTGTTTGTGCTGTATGACTAAGGACGATGTGTGCATACCTTGATCACTCCCCACAAGTAATTTGTGTTCACCTTTTTAATTGGCTGAACAATCTTTTAGTGCTTCACTTGATCTTAATCTCATCCCATGACCCTATGTCACTGATCTCGCGTTTGTGCAGGTTTTTTCTCACGCACCTTCAGACAGCAACAATTTACCCTCTCTACATTGTGAGATTATGGCATATCAGGTTATATAGATTATTGGTCTTTCATGGATTTATAAGAATATAATAGTTGACTATCAAATAACAGATTTCCTTAGATAACCTGAGTGATTATAAGATCGTTAAAGCACATACCTATTGAATGGGACTCTTCACAGACACGGTTAAATAATAGCAGACATCGGTTACGTCAAACCAGAGATGGACCTCTGTAATCCCAGCAGATTTGCAGCGGTCCCTGTCGCCAGTCTGAAGCTTGACCTAGATCAAAGAAAGGCACACATGTGAGAACCCTCTCATATTATACAGATAACATTCCCACCACCTACCCATATATAATGTTCTGTTCTGTTTCTCTTTTGTTTCATTTCAGTTTGCATTTGCATGTGTTAAATAAACAACCAATGGCCTTAAACATGTTGCATCAGGGCAGACTGACTTCCAAAGCTAGAGCAGTCTGTTAAATTTGTTGCATAAAAATTATTTAACAGGACTTCACATTTTCTTATTATTAAACCAAAACCCATGGAAGGGAAGATACAGTTGGATGACTTTTGGTATAGTAACAAAAAAGAAGTTAGGTTCAAGAGAATTTTGTACAACTTTGCACACACATTTAGTCTATTGTCGAATAATTTTGTGTCAGTTGTGCTTTTGATGTCAGGGCCAGTTGCAAATTTTAATACTGTGGTCCTTTTTAAGCCGAAAATTCTCACGTCTTATTTTTCAAATAACCCTGTTTTTTTCTTACTTTGAATAGTATTGTATTCTGTACTTGCACATTACGGTCCCCGATTTTTCTGTTATTGTGTACGTCTGTATGAAACGCAACAACTGTGTGACCAATGAAAAATAAATGTTTTTAAGCAGCATTAACCAAAATCTTAATTGTGGAGTTTTCTGATAAGAAGTGTCATCTCAGGGAAACACATCCATTTTAAAATAATTCATAAAAATGATTTCTGAATTGTTTCACAAAGTTTAACTTTCACATTACATTTGAGTTGGTGTAAAACAGTGAAGAAGCTGCAATTAGAAGACACCAAAAAGTACAACAAAAAGACACAAATGATTTGAAACTGGCACAAATATTTAACAAAAACGGTTATGCATTTAATTTCAATGATCTTTAAAGATGCGTAAATAGAAAACTTTGACCCTGACAATAAGGGAAAGCATTAGCAATGGGATGTTTGCACGTTGTTGGTTTCTGAGTTTATACATTTGCCAGTTGAACACAGTCCAGTAAATGCAGTTAAAATGATATTGAGCTTCCTGACACCACATACAGATAAGCCTTCATTTCCATCTGTATAAATAACACTTCACAGTGTTAAAGTGGGACTCATACCGAGTAGTTCCAGGTACTTTTCTCTCACTCTTTAAGTCAGTGTGGTTGTAGAAATGACAGCATCAATGTCCTGTATGGCTCTTGATGTCCTCTGGAGAGCTTCAGCAATGGAGCTCTCAGTCACAGCTTCATGAGTCTCCTCTTCTGCATTACAACCTGGCAGCTCCACGCATCCTTTTTCCCTTCTTTGCAGCGTGCTGTTCTCCAGAAGAACTGGATGCAAGATGTTAAAGAGCATGCAAAGCCATTCATCAACATGAACACCGCACAAAATGTGATCACTGTGATGCCATGTGCGTGTACGTTTTGAAGGATACAGTTAAAGCGTTTAATTTTTTCCAGTTCTGCAGCAACAAGATCTGACCTGGAAGATCACAGAAAAAAAATCATACAAGCTGTTAACACAGTATCCAGCTTGAATGATACAATACTGAGCAGAAAAATACAGTGTAACTCACTGATTTTCTTCTTTCTGTGTGACATTCATGTGATCAACGTGTGCAGGGCTGCACAGATTATCTTCAAGCATCGATGGGTTAGAGAAATGTTTTCCCTGCAAACAAAATAACGTCATATTGTTAATAAGCTTGGATATAGAGTAAATACTGCCAGGGCCAGCGGCTGTAGTAATATCAGCAGGGACTACTTCTTTGGTCTCCTGTAAGCAGCTGGGCATGGCAGGGAGCTTCAGCGATTGCTTGGCCTGGTCGTAGCAAGTGAGGATCCTATAAAACAGTGGTTATGGTGGTTATGGGAGACTTAAGTAATTAAAAAAAAACATTTAATTATCAAACTGTGATCAGTGGCGTTTTACCTGCTTGCACGATTGACAATAGAGCAAATAGAGTAGCCCTCCCCAACTACATCAGGTGGAAGGCTATTCAAGTGGTACGATACCTCTTTCACCTGTGAGATAGACACAACCAAATAATTAAGCAAGCAGTTAGGTGGGCCAATTACTTTAATCTGATCACATGCTTTTTGGATTAGATTGTATGTCATGTGCAAATTGAAAAGGCTTAAACATACCCGCCCTGACTTGAGGTCAGGCCGGTGATGGGTGAAATAATTGTTGAGGATTCCCTTAGACCGGATCACTGATCCATCTCCCGGAGAGACCTCGATGATGGAAACAGCTCCACTAAGTATTCTACACAAGAGACAAACAGGTAAACACAAGCAAAACTAAAACATTTAAGTGTGAAAATAGACATTTCCAATGATTTTTTTTCGTCTTTTTCTTCACATTATTCAGATGAAAAAATAGTTGATGTTATGCTCTTATTATATTAATGCAATGTTTCCTTTGATGAATGAGTTAGAACACTATACTATAGAATGAACACTATGGAGTGGTGTATAGAGGTTTGATCTTTTCAAAGATGTTTAAGATCCATGAAAACCCACACACCAACCTGTAGGTGACTCCTTGACACCACATCACTTTCACCAGCTCTGTCGAAAGGTCTTCATCTGCCAGGCCGTCCTTACTCTTCCACCTTAGACACATGTTTAAGGAAACTTAAATTAGTCACTGAGCATTGTTAAACACACGCACTACGCGCATGTGTTAATCCTCAAACCTGTGTCTGTGGGGAGACGGGCATGTGAGAGGCAGCGCCTGAGGTAGGCAGGACTTTCTCTCCTCACTGAAGAAGTCACACTCTGCCTGAGCAGGATCGCCGGTTCCCTCTGCTCCCATATCTTTAGGTCTTGAGAGACGAGTCGTCCAGTGATGGCGAGCTAAGGCGAGAGGGTAGCTCCATATGGGGTCATAAGCGGTGCAGGAGTGATGCTGAGCGACTGCGGTAGATTTGTACATTTCCTCTGGCTGGAGAGGGAGGAGATAAGACATTTGGTTGTTTATCATCATCATCATTTGAGATGAAAGCACTAGAATATTTCAAAGATGCTTCACTTTTAGTTGAGAAGTGCCGAAAATCAGAGGAGACCTTGTTCTCACCGACTCATTCCTTCTGCCCACTCTTCCCACACGAACCCCATTGGTCTAGTGATTATTGGTCTGACAAATCTGATCACTCACATGCTGCTGGCGGCCAGGCCCACCATCAGGGTCTCTGCTGGAACTCTGCACGCCCTGGTGCTGATTCTGACTCCGACTGAGTCTGCACTGGAACTCCACAGAGAATCCTTCACCTGAGGGCCACAGCATTAGGGCAGCTTTGTCCTCCACACATCTGATGACGGTCTCACCTCCGGGCCCAAGCTCAGCTTCACAAGAGGAAAACTCAGGCCACTTCACTTCTGAGTTAATACTGAAAAAACCCTGCGGCAGGAGAAACAGTAATTAGTTAAATGCATGACACGAAGGACTAGGATGGAGCTCCTGGTACCTTCTTCTGCTCAGCAGGAATGAGCTCCTCTGGCAGGTAGGGTCGACTTGCATATTTATTTCTGAATGCCAGCGCAGCTACAATCAGCTCCTGCAAAGTGACATCAGCACGTTGAATAGGAAGTGACTCGCCCTGTACAGTAGGTGCTGTGATGCAGAGGACGGAAGACACACACCCTGTACGCGCTGACGGTGAACCTGGTCCTCTGTCGGACCCTATGCAGCCCGCCGCCCTCAGTGCCTCCCACCAGCAGGAACTCACTTCCGCACGGCGACACCTGTAACTCGGACCCGTTCCCGTGGCGAACGTCCACCGACTCGTCCTCGTACATGATCATCGAGCTGATCGTGCACGAGGTTTCCATGGTTTCCGTCGTCAAAACCGCACCGATCGACCCACACCGGGTCGTTAACGCGCGGAAAATCAAAACACCGGGATACGTTGGGCAACGTCATCACGCGGTGACGTTTGTCGTTGACGCATCAGCGCGCTCACTGGGAAGGAGAGTCAGACCGGAAGTGTTACTATGGAGCCAGAATCGGGTCATAATCGGGTCATAATTTTCATTTTCGTTATTTTCATTTTGACTGTTGTGGGAATTAAACAAAAGCTGGTATGGAATTAAATGTTCAATTAAAGTGCTTTACACAAAATCATAAAACATAAAACAATAGTAACAACAGGCATTTAGAAAGAAAACTGCATTAGCTGTATGTTGCTTTCATTAACTGTACATATAGTGTATTATAATAAAACACAAGGAATATCGTTATTTAACAGAACGATGTAATACAACGTGCAGTTAAAAAGCATCTCAAATCAAAATGTAATTGATAATAGAAATTATGACCCGATTCTGGCTCCATATTGAGCCATATAGATTGCCTTTGCTTGTTTGTTTGTCAGTGTGCTTGTTTGTTTTCTTCCTTCCTTCCTTGCTGCTTCAGCGAGTAGCAGTGAAGGACCCTGCAGTTCCCCATGTGGCCTGTGCGGGGCAGCAGCCCATCGCCTCAGTGTCCATACTGGGATCGTAGAGCAGAAGAAGCCGTCGGGCGTAAGGAAGAGAAGCTCAGAGCTGCGATGGTCGCACCGAGTGCCTGCTTCTCCTCTGTAATCGAGCCAAAGCTGCAATGAAGGTGCGTTCTTTTCTTTAAACAATAATTTTTCCACATATAGCTGTGCTCAGGCGTTCGCTACCAGCTACCGTTAAGCTACACAGCCAAAGCTTCCCATCGCGATGTCTTGTGGAGCTGTAGTCCGTCCGTTGCCGGGTGAGCTAAGGGTCGAAACGCTAACTCTGACAGCTGTCATCAAAAATACAGGCAGAAATGTTATGCATGAAATTATTTAGCTGGAAAGAAATCTTCAACCAGTCCAGTTGCCTACTTTGAATCGCACTTGATATTACCATGACCTGGATGACTGAGAACCTTCACAGACATTCTACTCTGCTAGCTCAATAGTTGGTTCGTGTTGTGGCAGTGGAAGCTACTTGTGTTTTTCCTTGTCTACATCTCTTAGTTTGTGTGTTGTCAATTGCATTAAACAAGCACCTTGCTTTAAAGCCTTTGAGTAAACTCGTCTATAGTTAACGCCCATATGTGGTTTGTGTACATGGCACCAGTTTCTGTGGTTACGTCTTACTTAGGATACTTGTGTTGTATCATCATTGCTGCTCATGTCCAGTCTGTACTTGCATCAAAGTGAACATGGAAGGAAATGTGCACAATCTAAGTGTTGTGTGGTTGTCAGGCAGGGGCCTCCTCCATGTGGGCTTCATGCTGCGGTCTGCTGAATGAAGTCATGGGCACCGGGGCCGTCAGAGGCCAGCAGCCGGGGTTCGGGGCCGGTGCTGGACCGTTCAGATTCGCCCCCAGTGCGGGATACTCCACGTACCCGCCCGCCAGCTCAGGGAGCCCGAGTCCAGTGTGCAAGGCCTGCGGCCAGGCCTTCTCTGTCTTCAGGAGGAAGGTAGGTGGTGCTGGGGTGGAATGCCATCAAATGTCAATTGATCTGCTGATGAGAAGGAAAAGGTGCAGGTGTGGAAGCAGAATATAGCAGACATTAAATGTATATTTGCCAGTAAGAATTACTTGCTGTATTATGCTGCAGTAAACAAAAAAAAAAAACATGTCTTCTCCCACGTCTACACTTGTATATTCTGACTCATTGCTGTACAGCCAGAGGACTCACTATTATTAATTAAAGTATGCATCTTAAATCACATTCGTTTTTTTGTGTATATATATATATATATATATATATACATATACATACGTATTTATGTATGTATGTATATATATATATTAATGCTTGTAAAGCAGTTTTTTGATCAGAGCATAAGCACTGAGACAACATTTTCCTGTGGGAAGAAAAACAACAGTTGATTTAATTTACACCCAGAGGCAACACATTTTTATTTGTCCTGGGTGATCGCAGAGACAGATGGACATACTGGTTCTGTAATGTTATATTCTCTTATCGGTTCATGTGCGACTCACAGGGTCTCATTCTATCTGAATCTTGTGCTTCATTCACTCACCACGCTGGTCTAATCCCACATCTTAATTTATTACCGTTTGATGTTTGTCACTTGAAATAAATGAGCTGCCTGTTTCTGTGCCTGGAGAGGTGGAACAGATGTGAGTGACTGAAAAATGCACAGAAGGTCTACTGGCTTCGCTATGCTTTCCAGTGATCTATTAAATACTCCATTTGCATTTCCATACTACATTTGACCGGAATTCATATTTATTCCTTTAAAAAATATGAAAATTAACATAGACATTTTGAGGTCTAATGCGTCCTGTTAATTTTTGAATAACACGTGGTAGAACATGTACCTAAATCACTAGATGCCTAATTTGCATCATCATGTTGTCTCTCTCTCTCTCTCTCTCTCTCTCTCTCTCTCTCATTCCTTCCTAGTACATTTGCTGTGACTGCAAGAAGAGCTTCTGCTCACTGTGCTCCTTGCTTCAGGAGAATCTGCGCATTTGTGTCACATGTCATTTGCTAAAAGCAACAGCCTTTCAGAGGCCACGGCTCATGCGCCTACGAGTAAAGGACCTTCGCCAGTACCTTTTGCTCCGTAACATCCCCACCGACACCTGCAGGGAAAAGGAAGACTTGGTGGACTTGGTGCTCTGTCAACGAGGCATTGAGGGAGAGGAGGACCCTGACACGGGCAGCCCCCACTCGCGTTCCCTGTATACCCGTTCTACCACACAATCTGCCTCTGAGCTGTCTGCTTTTGTCGCCTCTCAGGAGGAACCCCTCAGCAGGAGTGATAGCTCTGATACCAACCAGGTCAGCTTCAACATATATTTTTTAACCCTCACCACAAATCAGCCGTTCTTTATGCAATTATGTGCAGACAAGTGTAATGTTTGATGAGTGGTGAGGTTATGCACTGTTTTTTGAGCTGCTATATATCACAGATAATGTCACAGGGACACCATTTACAAATTGACTAAAAGGAAACTGATTTGGACACTAGAAAGTGGAGAGGCAAAAGAAAAGAGAGTGAAGAAGTGAGAGATGTGCCACAACTGGCCATGGGGAGGGAGCTCAGCTCCAAGAAGCCAGGATCCACTATAAATACTTGGGCTTGGCCTGCTTAGGAAGCAGTAAGCTGTTCTATCAATGGAAGGGACGTTGCATTGTTCCTCCTATGGTATCAATAGGCTTGAAGGTCTGAAGAGTGTCTAATCCTAATCCTGGAGTAGCTTGTTTGTTCCTTGCAGTTTGCGCACACCAATGTTTGTTGTCACACTTGTGTCTGTTGCAGGATCTAGGTGACGCAACGTCGGTGTCTCTCCTCAACTTAGATCCCAGTGAACACACACCTGAGGTGATCAAATATATTAATAATCATCATGAAATCACATGTGGGAAATATTGACAATGAATCGGTCATCGCTTTCTCCCCTGCTACCAAAACTGCGTCCTGCAGGTTACAGTCAAGTGTAATGCAGTACTATTAATATTATTGTAAAAGGTCTTTTTTAGGTAAAAAGAGTACAAGGGAGTGTTTTTCTGATCTTTTTAGGTGAGTCCTCAGGCACGTCGCCGGGCCAGAGCGTCACTTTCGGACATCCGCAGCTTGCGGGACATTGAGGGCCTGTCGGTCAGGCAGCTGAAGGAGATCCTGGCCAGGAACTTTGTCAACTATTCAGGGTGCTGCGAGAAGTGGGAGCTAGTGGAGCGCGTCAGCAGGCTGTACCGAGAGACTGAGGAGAACAGGAGATCATGTGGGTATTTAATACGGTGCACAGAGATGACACTGTCAGCAATTCCCTTACTATTATTTATGAAGCACCACAAATCACAATCTATTATTGTATACTGAGAAGTAGAAAGTATATATCGATGTAAGTTGCTGTTCGAGTATCGACCCCTTCCCTCTACGCAAAGTGGTCATGCCTGGTTTCTGTCTTGCAGTGGAAAATGTAAGCTGTCCTGTGACCAAAGGTAAGCTTTCACACATCTAACCTACATGTTTGTATCTTTCACCCCCATGATACCAATTACCTTTTGCCTGACTGCATTATATCCCATAGGTAAGGATAATTCTAATCATTTGAACCACTTGAAACTAAGCAGACATAGACACAAGCAGATTCACTCCAGTGAGTTAAGTCATTCAGGATGATGAAATGTCTCTTACTTGCTTTACTCCTCCCCCACGGAAGTGGTGGCCTTCCCCCCTCCTATCTGCAATGGCGCCATCGGAGGTAAGGCTTATGGATTCTTCGCCACAGTTGCTATGGTCACACATACCATCTGTGATTCACCTCTCCATTGTATGCGCAGAATCTCATCTGCGGCGCATCTGAATTCATTCTGATCCCGTTCTCATTCGTTATCCAACCCTCTTTGTTACTATCTATACATGCTCCTCATTCTCATTTCCTGTGAAGGCATCTGGCTGTTTTTATTGAAAATGAATTTTCACTAATACTCACCTAAAATTGACGTGGGAATGAATCCGTTACAGTTGTCCTGCTCCAGGAGCATTGATCCCCCACGGCATCAGTCTCCCAAGAGCCGTGATCCGTGTGTTCTATATTCTGCCATGTGTTAGCGGCGTACTCTCACGCCTCCTGTGATAAAGACTCTGCGGTTGTCACAGAAACACCTTGGCGCATAATCACCACGGCCACTGACATGCTTCAGGTTATTGTTAGCACGACCTGACCAAGTTAAGACATAACTGAGAGATGAGGTGATTTATTGAGCTGCTGCCTCCTCGCAGTGCATGAAATGTCAAGAGTGTCTGAAGCACTTTCTTAATATTTCCGGTCACCTCTCTCCGTGGCACCGTCTCTTTCAGATGGTGATAAGGGTCCACTGACGATCCAGGACGACAACCTTTGCAGGATCTGCATGGACGCCACGATCGACTGCGTGCTCCTGGAGTGCGGTCACATGGTCACCTGCACCAAGTGCGGCAAGAGGATGAGCGAGTGCCCGATCTGCAGGCAGTACGTCGTGAGGGCCGTGCACGTCTTTAAGTCCTAATGCACCGGTGCATCCCTGCGGCGACTGAGACTGTACCCTAACTCAACCTTGCAGCTCATAATGTTGGATTACACGATGGACTTATTTTGCAGATGTTTCATGTTTGGATTCCCTTTACTTGCACATTGAAATGTTACTAAAAATGTGATTTATTATTTTGTTTCCATAACAATTTGACTCATTGGTTTCAACAGTGGGCAGAACATATCACAAATCGTACCTTCCTGTAAGTCATTTCATAAGTAAACATATCTTTAATCTGTGATCACTCCTCGTGGTCCCTATTACTTTCCTTACAACTACTCAACTCAAAGAATGTGTGGCACTCAGCCACGTGCAGTCTCTTTGGCACAACTCATCTTCCTCGGATTGGCCACTTTTTTGGACACACCTACACTGAACCTGAGCAAAGAAGAGATAGGTGCCAAATAACGGGCCTCGCCCTGATGCTTTCCCCTCCACTGTGGGTCAGCGTGTGGCTGTTTGATTGTTCAGCACATTTGAACAGAAAGCACTTTGTACACTGTACACTGGGTGTTAAAGCACCACTGCTCCCAACAAACCAGTAGTAGTTACTAGTGTAGCATGTCTACTTGTCCACACCTCACCCTGATGGATGGGAGTTTTTAGGACCATCACTATGAACTTTATTTTGTTGTATTCACTGATTTGATTTTCAAAATGTCATGACTCACAGGCTCAAAGGATCATGCAAACTGTCATTACAGCAATAGCTAACCTCTGCTGTCACCTCTGGCCTGTCTCGGCACTTTAGTGGAGACACGGGACAAAAAAAACCTGGTGCTAACTCATCCAAATACATTTTGCCGTTTTTCAAGCTGAACTGTGGATGGGAAAGTGAGTGTTTGATTTTTTTCGTTGTTGTACATTGTAGGGAGTGGAATGAAGCGTCTTAATGCTTTTTTGTAGATTTTCTTTTAACGTAGAAGTGATATATTGAACTAACTATTCAAATATATAATGTCACGGATACTTGTGGTATAGAGTATATAGAATTAATGACTTGCTAATGTACATTTGCATACATTGACCCACATGATGTATATATATATTTTATTTTTTTTCCATTTGATTTAAACTTTTCAATATGATATTATTGAAATAGCCTTGGGATTGGGTTTGTTTAGTATTACTTATGTTTTCCTGTCGGGAGGTTTGACGTGTTTAACCTGCTTATGTTTGATCTCTCTTTGATCAGAGCATGAAAATAATCCATACGTCACTGATTATGTTATATTCTACAACTAATCCAGCTGCAATATCAAGTCTCCCCAGTTCTGCTCATGCGGAAGTATCCAACTCTACTGCACCCACACAAATTCACCATTGCTGCTAATACAGTAAAGATGTCCCCTACAATCACAAAGAGTAGGGGAGCAGGTTGCACTTCATCTTAGTATATGGGAATGTCAAACTTTTTATTTTGGTAATTAAAGGTTAAAATTAAAGTCTGTTCTTATACACTCATGCATCAGTGTCCCTGTATGATCTTGCTTAAAGTGATTGATATATAGATATATATCTATAGATATATAAGGCATTTTATAGGAAGTAAGCCAACATGCTGTGAACCACTGCTACACAAGACCCCTTCCTCAGATGTACTCTGGCCTGACATCTCCAGTTTCATCAGAACATGACCAAGAACTCAATGAGGACTTGATGATGGTACAAAGGAAATCCTTTTAATGCACATTAGCACTTAGTTTTTGGATTGACCAATATAAACATTATCACATTCACTTGAGGTGAAATATTACGGCACAACACCCAGAATACACACAACACCTACTGTATGGAGGTCTTTACTTTTAAATGTATGCAAATAATTTGTTAGCAAAGGTCTTGGTTGCTTATATATGCCTGTATAGAGAACCGGATATGTGGAGTTGACTGCAATATAGAAAGCCAGTAGGACGGAAGTTCACTCTCAGGTTCACTGTGATTGACGAATCACATTCACCATTCTGCCACTGACTCTTGAACCCACACACTGGGTGCTGCAACTGGCTCAAACCATCCCCATAAATTATTCATAAGCATTATTTGACCCAGCAATGTGAAACGCCCACGTCATATTACTCAATGCATGAATAAATACAATCTGTAATAAAAAAAAACAAGCAATAAATTAATGTTGAAATGTTGATGAAAACCCCATCAAACAACTATTAACATTCCATAGAAATATGAAGGTAACTGAAGACAGGAGGGTGCATCAGAAAAAAATTACTTTCTCATTCTTGATATACATTCTAAATATTCAGGAACATTATGATAATTTAGTCTGAAATTACTGTACATGTTATTTGTTTCCTCTGATAAATTACACTGGTTTCGAATACAGGTTTTGGCACATAGGAATCACTGTTGCATTAAGGCAAACTGAGAAAATGTTCCTTTCAAATGCCAAACAGTCTCTCTGTGATAATAAGCTCCTGAGACACAGTGAATTCATGAAATTATGCTTGTATAAAAAATACTGGGTTTTCAGATATTTAAAGATTAAAAATAAACAACCCAACCATCAATTACAAGCATGTTTTTATAAAAAAGTACAATCTCAACACAAATACATGCATGCCACTTCCTCTTTGTCCATCTAGTGAATTTATATCACCCTCTTACATTAGTCCATCTAATGTCTCCATCCAGGAATCCCTCCCTCACTTGACTTTTTTTTTTACCATGAAACTGACTCAGAGACTTGTCATAGGGATCAGTTTTTTGTCTTCTTTAATTAGAGTTCCATTAAGTGCAAAGACTTTTTTTTTTTTTTTTTTTAAATCATGGTTGTCCTGCCAGGGACTAGCTTGTCTTCTGCAGCAATTTGTCCTCTTTCAGTCTAAAAGGTACGCTCACAGACATCTCTGCGATGAACCTTTCACAGGCCGTCGTGGTCACCTGCTTGCAGAAGCGAAGGTCTATCTGACAGATGCTTCCACAGCGCTTGAAAAAGTTTAGGGAATGGTCTGTGACGCGGTTACAAACTAGAAGGAAACAACAGAGAGAACAATGGTCTGTCACAAGCCAGATATTTGGTGTTTATAGATTATAAGTCTTTTTTGATTCGTAATGTCAAGAAACTTATCGCAAACTGTGAGTAGATTATTAAGATGGGAGAGCTATGCAAGTCTTACACAGTCCCCTTCTTTTCCCTTCTGTTTGTGTGTCCCTTTAGTTGTAGAAATTGATATTATTTTATGAAATTTGATTCTACGTTTGCAGATGAACTAATTTAGGACAGCTACTTTGAGAGCACACAACTAATACATTCCATTTGAGACCCACGCAACTCTTTTCTAGTGCTTTTTGGGTTATAATTAAGACTCAACTGTATCTAATTTAACACTGAGATAATTGTGGTCTTCTGTCTGTTGCAATCCTCTAGCTTCATACTATGTCACATCTCTATGTATTTACAACCATGAAAGTCCTGCAAGCGTGCCTGTGCACTCCCCAGATCCCAGTTCTCACCGGACAGGTTGATTTCTGTTAGAGAGTCTCTGGTCGTGGTGCCTGCTGCTGTCAGGAGGTTGACTGACTGGTCGTTGATATGGTTGCAGTAGCTCAGGTCCAGCTTGGACAGCGAGGGCATCTGTCGACTGATGAGTCGCAACGATGTGTCGGTGATGTCCAGCCCGGCCAAACGCAAGTCCTCCACATTCCGCAACTTGCAGCGGTTATCCAACTGACCTGTCCGTCAAACGCATAGAAAAAGATACCCTCAATATTTGTTTTCTAAACAGATCTTGTGAAAAATATATTTAAAAACAAAAAAAAGGGTTATGAGGCACAAAAACCTTTGAAAACCCCTTTCAACAAAAACTATCTTACCGGCTTACCACAAGTGCAAAGTTAGACCACCGTGACTGATTAATTGCCAGAAGAAAGCTCTAACCACTCTCGTACCCATTCACTGAGGGTTTCCATCCTTATACGTATAAGTGAATGAGTGGCTGTGTTGTTGTTACACATGTTCAACACTTCTAAAGAAATGTGTCCCCAAAAAGGTAGAACACTCTTTAAAATGACACTATGATAAGACTGAGTTACCTGGTCTGTTGTCTGTCGGTGGTGAGAGCAGGTCCCTCATCTGTGCATCTTTTAGTCCCTCCACCCACTGGACATCCAGGATGCGCAGCAGGGGGCAGCTGGAGGTGCAGAGCGCAGATACGGCAGCCCAAGAGCATCCCGATAACTTTAACACCCGAAGACCTGAAAGACACATCAGCACTGAGTGAAAAGAATTGTGGGTACACATTTGCTTGTTAACAAATCAGGAATCACACAGAGTTGGGTACCTGGTAATCTATTAATAAGCCAGCTCAGTTGTTTCTTGGAAATGTTGGTCCAGCTTAGGTCCAGGGAACCGGGCTGCCGGCGAATAATCCCACTGAGCATGAGTGGAGTAATGGAGGAGCAGCGGTTCAGATCGATCTTTGCCCAGAGTCTCTTATCACAACACCTAGACACCAGAAACAAAGATCGGTGTTGTTTCACATGTAAACAGAAGTAATATTTTATTTCGCAATGTGATGGAGAACACAAAAATGTTGAGATGTTAGTTTAGTTCTGTATTCATTTGTACCATCTATTCCAGGTCTTGCTGATTCTCATGCAGACACACAGCTCCTGGTGGGTGAGAAAGCCGAAGATCTTCATCCAGACCTCACGCTGTATGAGGTGCATTTTGCCATCTTTCAGGGGCAGTCTGTCAGGAGGCGGGCTTATGGGAGGGGGCCGAATGACGTGCCGCTCCATTTGGACACACTTCGGTGGCGAGCGCGGAGGCACGGGCCGGTTGGTTGGAGTGCTCCTGTTGAAGCCCAGCGGGGTGATCTGACTAGGGTAGAAGTGCCGCAGCTCCCACGGGGTCCCGTTCATCTCTTTGGCCTTGAGGTGCGTCCTCTGGTCCCCGAGTTCATTGCCGTGGCGGAACAACCTCCTGGGTTCCTCGTTCTCCGTCTCTGGCTCCACCTTGAGGGGTTGGCGGTTTTCGTTGGCCAGGCAATTCTCTGTCTTCTGGATTTCCTGGTTCAGAGCTTTGCTCAGTTCTCTGCTCAGCTCCCTGTTAGGCAGGCGACGCTTGCGGCGAGCTTTTGGACGTGGACCTTTTTCCTGGGTCTCGCTTCCGCCCTCGCTGCTGGGGCCGGCCTGCGGAGAGCTGCAGTGGGACTGGTCACTGTCTCCAACAGGTGTTTTATTGCAGGAATGTAAAAGTTCACTCCTGGAGTCTTTGTCATCCCCCTCTTCTTCTGTGTCCCCTAAACGCCCTCTCCGCTCGACACCACTCCGGTAGTGAAGCCTTCTGGCCTCTTCCTCGTCCTCCTCGTAGGCGTCGTCATCCTCCTCTTCGGTTTTGATATGGTGCAGAAGTTTGGAAAAGTAAGGATCATCTGACTTTTCCTGTGGGGGGAAAAAAGGACAAACAGGAGTTATTTTCATAAGTTTGGTCTGGTACAGGTGAAATTGGCCCCAAACACAAAGAAAATAATTTGTCAGTCTGTGAATGATACAAACCTTTTTCCTTACAGCAATATCGTCTTCCTCATCATCATCAAACAACTTCCTTTTCTTCCTCAGTTTGTCCTCAGGCCTGGGCCTGGGCAGGCTGCTGGGTGAGAGCAGCGGTGGCTGCCGGTGGAGGCACTCCTCGGGTCTGTACCTGGGTGTCTCGTCTCGGTCTGGTCTCCTCTTGGATGCAGAAGATGCGTCTCCCTCCTCCTTCACGGGCTTCTGCTCCCTCAGCAGAGAGCCGGGGAGGTTGGATGCGTACTTGAACCCTGGACCCCTTTTTTGCTTCAATGCCAAGGGGGACAAAAATTGCGAGACAACTTTATACCTTTAGCCTATCTGGACGAGGAAAACAAAATTTACAACAAATGCAGCTGAGGTGGAATAAAAACTTAATTGCTATGTGGTTTCCTGCTATCACATGTGGGTGGCTCACAACCAACAAAAGCAAAAAACAGGAAGTGGCAGAACAGGAAAAAAATTTATTCATAATATCGACAATATGCATGATACTAAAATAAGAAAATGAAATATCTCCAACTCTGGACATAATTTACTGAACGATTCCAGAGTTCATGAAAGAAAATCCTCTTCTATGTGCTAATGTGTGGTATGCTTCATTGTAAACAGTGTAACTCACATAATTGTACTCACTTTTCCACTTTTCCCAGCGTGGTTGCATTTGGGACATTCCCAGCAGTTGGGAAGTTCATCGTTCACCACTCCTGATGCATCGCTCACCTAAAAAAGAAACGAAAAAATGAGCTAGATACCAAGGATTCTTTTGTACAGTTTCTTTAACACAAACAAGCGAAAGGAAGTGAAAGTGAATGCTGTGACCACAGCGACAGTCAACACACACAAATTCTTGCATCTGCTTTGAATAGAAACCAACCTCCTGCATGTGGAGCTAAAATGTGTTCCTCAGAGGGGCTTTATATTTCTCATTTACTTCTTGTTATGTATAAAACTGAAGAAAAAAGATGTTTGAATGCATGTTTTAATTGTTGCATACTGCAAAAGAACTACACAGTTGATGAAAAACTGGTTTGACCAAGTCTGTACTAGCACCAACCTGTAATGTTTTAACATAGCAGTTAAAACAGGGTGTGTGCTGCTTTACATTTTGTTTTATATAAAGAAATGTGTTAAGCTCTTCAACAAGTAATGATCTACATTAGTACATCATGTTAAAGCATTGTGCTCAAAGTTTGGTCACTTAGTGAATGTTGTTGTTGTCCCAGATTTCTTGTTTCCTCAAAGAATGTGACAGGAATCAAATCCTTATACATGATAATACCATTCTTAAACCAATAAATACCTCAATGCCACATGAGAATGATGAACGTGTTCTGAGTTATATAAACAACCCCATTTCCACATCAAGTTACCTTCAGCGAATTTACTCACGCCGTCTGAGTCACTCGCATTCCTTTTTCATTTCATTCTACTCATCTACAAAGATGAGTCACTGTGTGAATGAGGGTGGGGTTGTTCAATTGTTCCACACCCGGCCCTCTGTACCTTGAGACAGTGTGGATGGACGATCTCATTGCAGATGGAACACTCCATCAGCATGAAGTTGAACTTGTCCTCCTCTTCCTCCACCGTTTCCTCCTTCCCTGCCTCTTTACAAACCACACACACTGCCGTGTGAGGCAGGATGGGCTGCATGGATAAAGATAAAAAACAAAGAAGAACAAATACAGTCAATATCAGTGAATCATGAGCTGTCAAAAATCAGAAGAGAAATTGTGAGATAACACAAGGTTCACATTTCTATCAATTCTCTCTTTAGAGTTATGTATTGATTAATGTGGCGCAAAAATGAACTTAATATTTTTAGCATCTACAAATCTTCTACTAAGGACTCACCGCGATGCACTGTCTCATAATGCACGACTGCTTCATGCGCCCCGGCCCTCCAAACTTCTTCATGTCTTTGCAGAAGTGACACTCCCCGCACTCGGTCCGGAGACAAGCCTCGCACCTTCTGCAGCGTGTCCTTCTGCGCCTGGCGCTGGACGAGCTGCGGTTGGATGGAAGCTTAACAGCAGACGTAGTCCCCATCTTGGGTTTCGGCCGGTTGGCTGCCCGCTGCTGGAGGACAAACAGAGAGAGTGAAATAAAGATTAGGATGTTGAGAGGATGATAGGAATGTCTTTTTTTTTTATTCTAGGCTAGTCCATCGAGCATACAATTACATTTACTTGTAAATAAACTTTTCAAGATCTAACATTCATTTTTAACATCTACTGTATATATTCTGATCGTCAAAATAGTTGTCAATTATTTTCTGTTGATCAACTAATCAATTAACTAACAATCATAACATGTAATATCCAATAATGGTGAATATTATCAGATTTAAATGAGCTCCACAGCCTTCACTTCTTGTCCTCCAACTATTTTGGTAAATCGGGCTTCAATATACTGTGCGTATGACTCATATGGAGTAAATCAGAGAAGAAGAGAAAACATAGATAAATCTCATCCTTAAAATATGTAGAAAGGGAAAATGTGCACACACACACACGACTTTGAATTAATAAAGCTAAATTCAAATTTGTGATTTTTCACATTTATTTTTAGTCTTTTCCCTGTTGCCATGGCAGCCATGTAAAGCACTATGAAAATAAAAGAACTCAAAGAACATTGCAGCCATTCTTGTTCTAGCAGGACAAGTAACCATGGCAACACAGTTGCCTTGCTGGTGGCAACTGTTTAACTACAAGAGGTGTATAAAATAAGCAACAATAGAGGTTATGATTTAGAGGGAGCACTTTTCCAGAGTCTTTTAACTGCGCACTGCCCAAATTCTATCGGACCAATTATCAATTATTCAAGTACATGGTGATATCATTTGTGGATAACAATGCTTAGAGTACTACAGGCAGGTTAAACAGGTAAAACAATGTGCAATAAGAACATCACATTGAGTAAAGCCTAATGTTTTTTTTGTAATATGAATCCTGTCGTGAACCTCGAGTGTTTTAAAAAACAACCTTCTCAGAAGGCCATTAAGGACGTATTCCTCCATATTGTTTACCAGAGCCTGTTGTTCTTAGCTCCTTTTTCCTCAGGGAACTTTTGATGGAGATTTTCTCCATCTATTTAGATCACAGGGTATTTTGTCTCTTGTTGATTTGTTGCAAATTGATAATTTAGTCAAATAGGATCAAGTCCACAGGAGGAATTTCCATAAATCCAACAGATTACCACGTTAATATGGGAGGGATATGTGGCTGCGACTGTCAACATCCCAACAGGCTTTTAAGTTCAGCTGCAATGTTCATGTCCTTGTCTGACAACTGATATTCTATCAACTTACCTCAAGTCAGCTTCTGAACAGATCACCCACTACAGTGTACAGGACGCAAAATGTACTCTTTCGTTCTCGTAAAATAAACTCAGATTTCCACAATTAATCGTAGCTAACAATCAAAGCAGCCCTGGCCGCTTTGCAGAGTGATATCAAAAGCAACCAACACCTGACCCTCCTTTATTGTAACTTTCTACAGTAATATGTCAGGAATCTGGGATTGGTTTGCAAGGGCTGAGATACAAAAAAAGGCCTATATTCTGAGCAGTGATGGGAGGGAGTCACAAGGCTCATCATCATCTACTGCTGGTGTTGTGGTAGAGTGGTCCTTAATAAAATAAAATAAAATGTGAGAATGGGTGTTACTGCCTGTCCAACAATGTCACAACACTGGTTTCTGATGAGAATGTGCTCATGGGACGTGTGGGTATAAACACTGTGTAAGCATAACCACATGTCAGCGCATTTCTAGAGTAGTAGATGCATATAACCCTTTGAATCATCCCATAAATCGATATTATGGACAGCATCATGCCTAATTTAGAAGGACTAAAAACTTTATCCGAAGGATCCCGGTAGGATTACTCATCTGCACTGAACGTCAGGTCTGCTGCCGGGGCGCATGTGGGATTAAGTAGACTGGGATTCAAAACAGCAATAATTTGGAGACGTGATTATTTGTTATGAGGGGGTCAGCGGAGTCCAGATTGAGAAGCCAACATGAGTAGAGCCACTTCATTGTTCCACGTCCCCCCATCCCCCTCCTCATTCCCGGCCTCCACAACACCGTGCCTGCAGCCTTAAAGGAGCAGAGTGGAGGGGCAAGTTTCACAACTATGAGGAAATCAATGGCCAGAAGAAGAAAAAAGCCTCTTTCCAGGAGGAAGTGTGGAGGGACACAACACAGGACCGAGTCCCATCATGTTGTGTGTCCCCCTCCTGCTGGTCGTGAACACACATTCACGATATACGTGTGTGTGTGTGTGTCATATAAGTGGATGAGAATGTTGTGTATTGACCAAAATGGGTCAGCAAACATGACAGATGGTGTCCAAGGAGAGGAGACGGGACACGGTGTGTTGGATGCTAGTTGTGTTTTAGCCGTTGTGTGTAAAATGTTGTTCCCCTCTCCGCCATTAGTGTTTAAAAATGTGTTGCTGTTTTTTGTTTTTTTATATCATAAAACGTGTTTAGCTACACAACACAGATTGGAGGAGTGGAGCGGGCGGACGGGACACACACAAAAACACGCTAACATGAACCGAGAAGACAAAACGCCATTAAGCTCAAAAAAGGTCTTTCTCTCACATAGTAATGCTACGAAACAGACACGCACACACACACACACCGAGACAGAAGTGACATAATGGATGAAGGAGCTCTGACCTGCTCGGACTCTGAATCATATTCCTCATCGTCTCCGCTCAATGACAAGGCCATGGCTTCTCTCTCTCATCGTCTGTGAAAACTAACATGGCTGAACAAGGCTCCTCCAGACCTACTCACCCCTCCCTCCCTCTCTCTCTCTCTCCTCACCCCGACACAAGCAGCTGCGCTCTGCTGGCTTCACAAACAGTGGGGAAAAACTCACTCCCTTAACCCACTTCTAGGTTACACGCCACCCGACACCGTGGTTGGCCGTGAAAGCAAAAAAAGCTAAACTTACAATAGTTTAAAAATAAAACTGTGATAAATATAAATAAACATACATAAATCAAGTATAATTGCGGGTTAGAGTCTCAAAATAAAAGGAAGACCGTAATGTACGTGCGATACAAACGCAGCATCGCTGAAACAGGAAACGAAGATGAGCCAAGAAGACAGGAGGACTCACTCCTACACACATCTGCCTTTGTATAGTGGCACATGTGTGTTTTACGTACAGTCACATTCTTTAAAGGTTAATGTAATGTATTTGGAATGTGCTTTTTTCGGACAAGTTTTTCAATATGGTTATTTGTTATTATTTGCATGAGACAAGAACCGATTTTTCACGCTGTTTACATGACATGCCTTCTAGCCAATTTTTGACTGGAGAAGTCAGTCGCTAAAATCATTCCATCTAAGCAAGCGTTTAGTTGATTACGGAAGTCAAATATGCTAAAGCTAAAATGCCTGATGTACATTTAAAAACAATTCTTAAAATATCTGTTGATGTCTGTGAGTCTGGATCTCATCGGGAATTATACACACATTTGCAACTATATGATAAACTCCATGACCTTGGTCTTTAAAATAGTCCTTATTCCCTCTAAATAAAACCACGCACTGATGGCTTGATGAAGATAGGCATTTTTATGAATGTGAGAGTCAGCTCTTCAAACTTAATTACTTTTAGATGTTGTGCAAACATTTCTTCACAGAACCAACACAATAATGGATGTGTCATAGACTTACTCAGAACTGGACTGTATGATATAATGATTGGGATTTCACTGTGAGTCATGTAACACTTTGTGTGCGGGTTGGTTTGGCGACCTCTGATGGCCTCATCATCAATGGCACTGTGGTATCAAAAAGTCAACCAAATTCACCTCAGGTATTGTCTGTGAAGGTATACATCCACAAATATATTCTGCATATACTATATATTTAAATTGCTCCCCACTTTTATAGTTTGTTATAATTTCCAACTGATGTTTTTTTTCCATTACCTGCTGCTGTAACACTGCAAATCTCCCCATAGTGGGGCAAATAAAAGGTGATCTTATCTTTAGAAGTTTTACTGTTTTACATTTTACTGTGCAGAAAACTATAATTAGAAACAACAGGCTACACATGAGACATTGAGACATTTATATGCCTGTTACAGTTAATCTTTGAGGAATGCAACAAAGTCGTGCAGTGGGTGTATTTTTGCGTAATGGGAAACACATGCATGCATGAGTTTGCACAGATAGATATAGAACACTGTAATGAATTCACTAATCAAAATCAAATTCCCATGTCCGATTCTTTCCAGGGAATGTTTTCGTGGTGAAGGGTTGCTATGATGTTCTTCTGCAGTTCTCCCTGTTTGCTCACTCCACAGTGGCACCACAAGTGCCTCCATTATCCAGCAATGTTTCCAGATTACAAAGAGATGCTTATTGATGTGAAAGTGTGCATGTGTCTCTAATTGACCTCTCCTTTTGATGAGACCTAAATGAAAATGAAGACAGATTCAAATACGATATTTCACCATACATCAGTTTGTTTGATTTGCTCTAACACAAGCTTTGGGGTTAATGTCACCATGAAGATAGTTAAAGAGATAACAGTCGGCTAAGTTTAGGTTTATGTTGGAGAAAAGCAAAACGCTAACCATTTCCTTCATGAACATTTTCTTTCTCTGTCGCAGGGAGGCGAGCTGCAGCAACAGAGCCTGTGGAGAGCGTTGGATTGTGGGTATGTTGTGTTTCCTGATAGACTCTGACAGGCAGCCAGCTGCTACTTCACCGAAGTTTTCACATAGTTTGACAGGTTGTTTCTGCTTGTTGTGTTTCCTTTTTCAAGACGCGAACTTATTGGAACTTCGTTTTCTTTTTTAACCGTCATCGATCACTGTCCAGTAAATCGAGCCTGTCGATAACTTAATATTTATTTAAAGAAAAAAAACGTGATCACTTGGGAGAACTATCGGAATGAGTTTGAACGAGCACTCCATGCAGGCGCTGTCATGGAGGAAACTCTACCTGAGTCGAGCCAAACTAAAAGCGACGAGCCGCACTTCAGCTCTGCTGTCCGGCTTCGCAATGGTGAGTTGACTTTGACTTCACTTGTTCCTATTACACAGTTGTGTTACTGCAGGCCAGGGGCCGCGCACACACACTCCGTGACGCAGATTGTAGTTTCCAGAGGCTGTGACGGTGCAGACCCTTCACCTGCATTTATAATATACAGTTGTATTCTCACTAAAGGTACCGACCATCACGCAATAACTGCGACTGGACTGTAATCGGTCACTTTGCACTGCAACATAAGCGGACCAAGTTAGTGTAAACTTCACAGGGCCTGCCAACACACCATCAACTCAGTCCGGCTTTGTCTTCCGCTGCAACAAGTAGACCGCTCATTCGCCATCATAGACAACCATGACAATGTTATGCTTTTAAAAATGGTTCCACAAAGTTTTTTTCAAAGACTAACACAAATGAGCTAAATGAACATGTTCACAAACAGTAATGCCTGGAGAGAAAAAAAACAATAATTATAATGTCTGTGGAGGTTCTCAGTCATCCAGGTCATGGTAAGAAGCAAGTGTGATTCAAGTAGGCAACTGGACTGGTTGAAGACATTTTGCAGAGGATAAATCCCTGAACTTTTCCAGCAGCTAGTTAGAACTGAAGAAGCCTATCGGATGAGAGGTGAAACATCTTCAAGAAATGTTCAACCAGTCCAGTTGCCTACTTGAATCGCACTTGATAATAATTATAATCAAAACAATAAATAAACAGTAAGATGAAAAGCCACTACTGTGCACAACCATATTTATTTATGTAATATTTATTGCCAGGAAGTTTTCAGGACTGCTCCTCTGTACCATATGTCATCTATTTTTATGTACACACAGTGTGAGACCACTTTTCTTGTTATGGTCTCAGATGTTGGTCTCAACATATTAAAGAGACTCATGATTTGTCTTATACAATTGCAAATACATGATCTACCAAGAGTTACTCTCAGCACTGAAGCCAATTCGCAGTATTAGATTGTCACAGATACCAAATGTAGATGTCAGCCTCTATGTGCCTTTACAAATCCATTACCATGTATGAAATGTTGGAAATATTTTCCTGTTTTCCTGATTTTCCCAGGTTGCCATGGTGGAGGTACAGCTGGAGCGGGAATTTGAGTACCCTCCAGGGCTGCTTATAGCCTTCAGTGCCTGCACTACGGTTCTGGTAGCAGTGCATCTTTTCGCCCTCATGGTCAGCACCTGCATCCTCCCTAATCTTGAGGCTGTCAGCAATGTCCACAACCTCAACTCTGTCCACGAGTCTCCCCACGAGCGCATGCACCGCCACATCGAGCTGGCCTGGGCTTTCTCCACGGTCATCGGCACGCTTCTCTTCCTGACTGAGGTGATGCTCTTGTGCTGGGTGAAGTTCCTACCTCTCAAAAGCAAAACGGAAGGAAACAATGGCACCATCAGCTCCGGGGAGGCCGCAGCCATCGCTTCCACTTGCATCATGGTGCCGTTTGGAATCGTTTTTATTGTGTTTGCCGTCCACTTTTACCGCACACTAGTCAGTCACAAAACGGACCGACAGATTAAAGAGCTGGAGCAGGTCATCCGGCTCCAGAACCAGCTGGACCACAGGGTAGAGGATAACGACCTGAAGGCGGCTGTTCTCTACCCTTGATTGTAGCCAGTAAGCAAACATCATTCAGCAGTGCTTTTATAGTGAAAGCTTTATATGTGATGTTTATGAACTATGCACAGATCCTGTTGTTTAAAATCTGTTTGTCTGTTGAGCATTGCAGGTTTTCGACTGAAAAAGTCCACGTTTGTTTACTGCCTGCTCATAAACTTCTACACATTATGCATCAGGGAAATAACTTTACTCTTAACGTGGTGTTTAATCAGTTACTTTAGGGTGCTATGATTTAGCTGTCTTGCAGAAGGTCATATTTCATATTGTTATTGTCGACTGCATGGCTTCGAGTGATGTGATGTTACAGTTTGTTCTGTATAATAAGTAAGAAGCTGCTGTTAAATTGGAACCAACAGTAGAACACAGAAAGGAATATCAAGTATCACAGTTGTAATTGGAGAACCATTTATTTCAGCATCCATGAAAATGATGCTCATACGATCAGTTTCCTACCACAGTCCAAGTATGTTCGGTTACCTGGCAACCCCTGATTGCCCTTTGTTGCAAATGTGAGTGTGAATGGTGGTTAGTTTCTAATTGTCAGCCCTGTTACATGATGTCCAGGATTTACCCTGCTTCTCACCTAATCTCAGCTGGGATTTTGCCCCAGCCTCCCTCGAACCTCCCAAAATTGCAGAAAAATGTGCATATTCCACTGACTGTGGTGGTTTGTTATTTTTTTGTTTGGTTGATACACAAACATCCACCCTCTCTGAACTGAAGGGCTGCTTTTAGGATCTTTTTTTTATTTGGGTTGTTTGATTGTTTTTGGTAGTTTCAAGCATCTGTTCCCTTACTTTTCCCAAGATTTGTCTGTTTAGTGAACAATATTATTTTGCAAAAATCTGTATGCATAAGAAACATATTATTTGAACAAATACATACAAGTCTGTTATTTAAAAAGAAAACAATTTAACAATGTTAACATCCACAGTATGTGTGGGCAGTCAGAGGTAGCAGTGTCATTTCTTAAAAGTAAAAGCTTGACATGGAAAGCTTTTAACCAAGGTGTGTTACTGCTGTGCATATTTCCAAAGAAAGGGTTGAATTGGGCAATCAGAGTGGTTATTTACTGGCTTTATAGGCTTTTTAAGACGCATTGTTTTTTTAAATAGAGGAGGAGTCATTCACGTGTGTAATCAATCTTGTGTAAAAACAGTTACTGGTTGTGAAAAGTATTCTTGCAGGTATTATGACATAGGATGTGCATATTGGAAATGTGGTCTATAAATGTGTTTTTATATGTACTTTTCATAGTTTACAGCCTTGAGCATGTTCACACGTTGCGTAGCACAACAAATTGTGGAATATATGGTTTGTTTTGTCCTGTTGCACATTGTTGCACTGTTCTACATCTTTTTGAGTTTCTATTGATAAAAAAACTCAATTGAAGAAATGCACACTTTAAGGGTTGAATCAAAATGTTAATATCACTATATTATATCCAAAAATATGCATCTCTAAATATGAATTAGGAAAATCAACACAAGATTTTAAACATTCAAGAATATAAACATTCTTTATTGAGGCATTTGGTTAACACACATTACAAATCATTTTAAGCAGTTTGATGTATATGAGTTATTTTGTGTTTGAGTTCTTGTCTAAAAATTATAACATACTGTATTTAAAGGTAATGCTGTGGTCATCATTGTGATTAAAGTTTTGTATACACTTGAGTCAAGGCATTGTAATGTTTGCTGTAGAGC
The DNA here is from genome assembly GCA_016785305.1 of Colistium nudipinnis. Lineage (NCBI taxonomy): Eukaryota > Metazoa > Chordata > Actinopteri > Pleuronectiformes > Rhombosoleidae > Colistium > Colistium nudipinnis. The sequence continues at coordinate 517,251 of JAFBJU010000614.1, forward strand.
AAAGGCTATTAATACTGTGTTTCTGGGACACGTAGCAAAGAACAAGGAGCCACAAGAGGTTTTGTAACTCAGACAATCAAGCAATATGATCTTTAACCATCTCCAAAGCACTGTTAATGGGGATTCTGCTTTATTGTTATGGTTTATTTATTTAACCCTGTGTTACTGTATATAGAGAGTGTTCTGCTTCTCTGAATGCACGGCTTTAAAGTGAATTTTCACCAAATACTGTATCTTTAAGCTTAAGCAGCTCGAGAAGCTGCAGCTTTTTGACCTGGTAAGATACTCCAATATATTTGTTGGCAGTTTGAATAAAACCCATTTGAGATGGTTTGTGAATGTTTTTTTTGTTTACATATTTACAAAAGAAAAAAAAAACCTTTCACACAAAAGTGTAAGTCAGAATGGAAACCGCACAAGATATGTGACCAGATGACTTGTCAGCCAGAGAGAATGCAAGAGGCATGATCATCCATCACAACAGGAAACACAAGCTGGCTGACATTTTATGGTGCTTTTCCCACAAAAACAAGAAACTGCTTAGAGAGAACTCCACACCTTTTTCAAGAAGTTTGAAGGGCACCATTGGCACCATAGTAACATTTTAATTTTCGAAGCCACACATGATCATGGTTCTCTTGAGCTTATATATAACTGCACATAGCCCTAATCATTTTAAATTCACAATAAAATACAATTTAAATTTAGAATCAAAATCATACTACACAATTCTCAGTTGTATTTTGATTTGTCATAGGTACATGTATATGTATCTTCTCCTGTTAAGGGGTGACAGAATGCGTTTAAATGAAAACAAAAGCAACATGGTGTTGAATTATTGCGCACTGGAACTGAACCACCCCCAACTCTTTGTGCTCCTCCGCATCGCTCAATGATCTATTTTAGTTGTTCCTGCCTGGTGGCGGATGAATCTCTCCTCCGACCTGGGCGACGACGCGGAGAGTGTCATCTTTCCCACAATGTTGTTCCATCCAAGGGCAAAACTTTGGTTCAGGTGAGCGACACCGACATGTGTTGGACTTTTTTTATCGCAGAGTATTTGTGAATGTTTTCAGTTTTAGAACGCGCTATGCTCTTTAGAGAGAGAGACTACGTGTACAGGTGATGCTCTCCATCACCTGTCGGGGCGTGTTACGCTGCAGCGCAGGAGTAATGGATGCTCAAAGTCGGTGTGTGTGTGTGTGCGTGTGTTTGTTATTCTCGTGTTTCCAGGTTTTGATGTGATGTGATGGAAAGCGACGAACAAACGACTGAGAGAGAGACACCGCCTCAGCACTGGAGAAGTTACAAGTTGATCATTGATCCTGCTTTGACAAAAGGATTATACAAAGTCTACCGCTATGATGGGCAATGTTTTAACCTACCCGTGAGCAACTCCTTATTGTCTGTCCTATATGAATATTGTTATATATTGTCACGTGTATGGGGCCCACATCTATACGTTTACAATGATTGGCGTTTCAACAGGTTGAGGACTTAGGTTTGTTTCCTGTGGGTGAAGTCAGAGATCCTCGCATCAGCCGCCTGTGGAGCAAATGCAGTAAGACTGACCTTTTAGTCCCTAAATTAAAGGTAATTCTTTTCTTTATCTTCAACTTAATAATAATAGTTGCATTCATAATAGTGATGCTAAAAAATAGTTGTTGCCGTTGTACTCGTGTCTGTCAGGTTGACGAATGGTATGTTGGCCCCGTGCCTCCGAAAGAAGTAACATTTTCAAGGCTGAACGACAACGTCAAGGAGGCCTTCCTGACTAATATGTGCAACAAATATGGGAAAATCGAAGACGTGGAAATATTTTACAATCTCAAAAACAAGAAGCATTTAGGGATTGCGAAGGTTGTGTTTGACACTGCAGGGGCTGCGAAAGAAGCTGCTCAGCACCTCCATCAGACCTCAGTGATGGGAAATGTCATCCATGTGGAAATTGATCCTAAAGGTACACTGGATTTGAGAATACTTCACATTTCCATTGGGAAAATTGGGAAAATACATTTGTTCCTTCGCTCGTCCAATGTGTGGATTGATTGTAATGTGCAACCTTTTTCAGGGGAAAACCGGGCACGATATCTCCAGCTTCTCCTACGTGGCCTTTATACTCCTTTGACATTGCCAATGGGCAGCGATGAGCAAGCTCTGCAAAGCTTAATTGACAGTTTGCTGGTAATCATTTCAATTACTAAATATTTGAATTCAGTATTGATAAGCTATATGTTACCCATATATTCAATTCCTTTTTTTCTTGTGTATCTCTTTCAGGGCAGTGCTGTGGCCCAGCGACATGGGAGTTTCTCCAGCCCCACCAGCACCGCCACGCCCCTCTCTATGGATACAGCCTGCTCCAGTATTTGGCAGGATACGCCGTGTTCTCAGGGAACCCCCTTCACGCCGTGCCAGTCCGCGACTCCTCTCTCCCAGGACTCGTGCTACTCCAGCCTTCAGGCGACTCCGGTCCTCCAAGGGGAGCCCTCCAACTTCACCGTTCACAAACCTCTGAGACGAGAGCTGTGCTATCACAAACCGGCCAGGTATCGCCGGAGATCCAGCAGAGTCTCCGATGTCAATTTCGTTTTGAAGCATTACCAGCCGCAGCCCCCACACGCCCTCTCTTCTCAAACACACACAAGCGGACAGCAGCTTGCAATGTGGGGTCACGGTGCTCGGTCCTCCACCCCCTCCGCTAACACAGAGCCTTCCTTTAACCTCGCATCCCACTCTCAGGAATCCAGAGATGTCATCACAGCTACCTCTAAGAGTCCACCTCTGAGCTGCAACTCCTTCAGCGTCCTGAGCTTTAATTTCACTGTAGACCAACAGACAGCAGCATCCTCTACACTGGAGGACCATGCATGCATTACAGACATTTCTTCCAGCAGCCCCCAGCCAGGCGTACGGAGTCTGGACTCCCGGATTGAAAACTTACTGATAAACAGCCGGGGCACGGACTCCTCCCACTTTGACAGGCAGATTTTGGAGGCCGACGTGCTCTCTCAGGTGAGCCCGACTTCGCCATGCTTAGCTCTTTACTCCCCTCTCTCCGATGACTCACTCGCCGGTGAAAACAGTGAAAACGAGGAGGACGAAACCACTCAAGCAGTTTCGTTCCTTACAAGAGACCTCCAGTCTTCTGCCTCATCTGATTTCCCAGATTTCGATAGGAGGCCTCACATAAATGATGGAAAATATGCCCAAAGGTTCCGTCCACGTTCTAAGGTAATTCCTTCCGCTTTTTATACAGCATGGGTGTGCATTCATGTGTGTGCGTGTTGTGGTAAAGCAGAGTGCTGCAGGAAGTGTTACACGGGTGGTTCTGTGAACTTTGGATGATATCTTTGGATGGACAGGTTGACACTCCCTTTATCTTCCATGTGTAGTTGAGAGTCAGCTGAGGATCTTTTTAGAAATATTATTAATTATGTAGCACTCATATTACATTCTCGTAACAACTACTGAATACTCAGCTTCAACACAGTGGCCGGCCTTGTTGTAGTTAGTGTGAGCTCATTGCATGCTTGTGTGTAGTTATAATGTTATCGGTTGCACTGTAAAAGCCACAGACATTTTTTCCATCATCTTTAGAAACATCATCCAGGGGATGGGGACGAGGATCTCTCCAATGACAGGCAGCCTGGAGCGCCAACGAAGGACACCTACAGTCTTTCTCGGCCTCTGCCCTTTTCTTCTCAACCCCTCAACCGTAAACCTCCTCCTGCAATTACAGCCGGACGCTCCCAACCACCCGTCACACCTTTCTCCTTCCCCGTTCCTCCCTTTCCCCCATCTCTCCCACCTGTGCCCCCGCGCCTGCCAAATGGCACCATCCCCATACCACCTCCAGGATGGATCCCACCTCCTGGCCATCCAGTTGGCATCCCTGTCCCTCCTCCTCCTATTCCACCATCTCCTTCTATTCTTCCCTCGGCCGCTTTTTTGGGACCCCCTCCACCTTTGATAATCCCACCCTCTGCTCCGCCTCCTGTGCCCACGCACTCCTTATCCACGCGGTCTTCAAAGGGGAATCCTTTAAATCACGGCAGCGCTCCTTTACTGTGCCCTCGACCACCTTGGCCTGCTCATTCCTTTCCCAGGTTTCACCCCCTCGTACCACCACCAGATTACCCGCCGGTGCGGAAGGATCCTCACAGGGTCACGGTTGAAAAAGTTTTAGAAGTCCTGATGGAGGAACTGAAATCAATCATCAAGAAGGACATTACACGCAGAATGGTTGAAGGGGTGTCCTTCAAGGCATTCGAGGACTGGTGGGACTGTCAAGAGAAGAAAACAAAGGTAAATATTTTATTATTAAATACCAATATAGTTACATTAATAAGCCACGTTACCCACTTTTAATAATAGTATATTTTATCGTGCTTATTTTGTTCATAAGATACATGTTGGCTCGGGAGATGTGGAGAAGACTCATAAACAAATATATACCCTTAGTCACATGAGTGGCAAGGGGAAAAAACCTCCACTGCCTTCCTTCAAGGTAAACCTTTCTGCTCACTGTACTATAAAGCATACAAACATGTAACCTCTGAATGATGCATAATATATCATTCCATCATTTCTGTAGGTGAAAAGGAAAAGAGTTGATTCTCCCACTACTTCAAAAGAGACAAACGGTGTGTTGTCCTCGACGCATGAAACTTCTGGTCAGTGCATTTAATACTAACTCCTTCTCTCGTCAATTCTAGACTGTGGCTTATTTAGCTGTTTTGCTTTCTTTCCATTGGGCTTCAGGTGTAAAAGAAGCGGATGACACTGTGGGAACTGCCCCCGAGAAGTTGAAACGCAGACATGCAAGGCCGCACGCGCTGGAGAGTGATGACGATGCCGAAGGCAAAGATGGAGATAACCCAAACCAAGTGGAAGAAATAATACCAGACAAAGCGGAGGCTGTTGTACCAGTCAAAAGTGCTCCTCAGGTAGATGGGGGGGTTTCCACTTAACAGTAATACTGGCATGACAAGAACGATTTTTACTTTTTAACTTTTGTCTTGTGTTTGAAGTGATAATGGTTGTTCTTCTGCTCCCAGCTTTTCCAGCATATACAAGGAATTTACATGATGGATTGTCTAATATGATCATTTTTGTATGGCTGTACAATAAATAACTTATGCTCTATTTAGGGTCCCAGAGGTCATGATGATGATGACAGGGATCATACGGAAGAAGAAGATGAAGCTGCACAAAAGACAATGGGGGACGAATTATCTGTAAACTCCCGCACAAGCGATGCACCGCAGTGCTCAGATGGAGGTATGACACGAGGCCTATAGTTGCGAAACCTAAAGAACTATCATATACCGATGATTAAATATTTTCGTTTCCATTTTCAATTTTATTTCAGAGAGCACCTCCTCGGGGGAGAGCGAGTATTCGTCGGAATTCGACTCCTCCAACTCCTCCTCCTCGGGCAGCTACGAATACTCGTCCGACTCTGACTTCAGTTCTGGAGGTGACGACACGGAGGTGGACGATGAGGACCACGGAAGTAACAAGTGCATAGTGATATCATCAGATGAGGAGCCGGTGGAGCTCGAGCCCCCCCTTCACTCTGCTGCCCCGCTGACCCCTGGTGCTCAGCTGGATCTGTGCCTGCAGGACTGGTCAGATGCATTTCACAGGGAGGAGAGAGAGGAGAGCCAAGAAGAGACCCATGATGTGGATTCTCTGATGGAGCTCCAAACCAGCCCACCCCAGGACCTACAGCCCCCATCGCCTCTTGGACTTCCAGGTCATATGTCTATTATGCCGTAAACGGCTTCAATTTAGTGCACCACTTGAAAATATGTTTCATATCAGTCAACTATTACTTGACATTGTTCAAAAAGGTTCCTGTGACTATTCAAATGATCTTAATGGGGATACATTGAATTACTTATTGGTTTGTTTTTATGTGCATCCGGATATTCAGCATGCATGATTTTAATGTTTAATGATTTGTTTAATTTTTTTGAAGGCTATCCATTCTATAAACTAAGTATTGCATGAATAATGTAAGTATGACTGTTTAAATTCATGCCTTGTTATTTTTGCTGTGTAGCCGTTGAGCCAGACCTGGACTTGGATATGGAGAGCCCTCTGTGGATGGTGGAGTCTCTAGTAACCATCGAGAACCTGAGGCCTGTCACTCCTACAGGCTGCGTGGTGGACCCGGACCCTGACCTTCTGAGCAAGCCAACATCTCCCGCTGTGGAGGAGGTGGAACGACCGCAAACACCGGGCAAGGGGACAGTGGCCGAGCTGGAAAGCCAGGACTCGGATAGTGCCAGTGAGTTCCTGTCCCCTCTTGCTCGCCCTGACCTCCCAGCGTCCTCGTGCCAATTATACCGGGAGATCCCGAAAACTCCCGGTAGAGAGGAGAGAAGTGGATGGACTCAGTGCATTTCTGTGAGAGCTCCAGCAACACCTGGCAGAGAGACAACACTGTCAGAATGCAACAGCCCACCACCTATTCCATCCCTGTCCAGCAATTCATACATCGCCGCCCCGCAGACTCCTGGGAGAGACATTTTCCCTCCCCGGGGAGCCATGGTGCACAGGAGGAAAACGAGGAGGGTGGCCACCTCCCAGCCCCCTTTGTCTGTCCATTCTCTGGGAGGCTCTCCCATAACGGCGTCTTCGTCGCACGGCCTCTCTGACTCTTCATTGGACACTGATGGAAACGGTGTGTGGATCAGTTCCCGTGTGAGAACCAAACCCCTGCAGGGATTGGAGAATTTCCCCGGCCTCTTGGGCGAGGAGAAATCCTTATTTCGGCGAAAAGAGCGGAAGAGACTAAAGAGGAGATGGAAAAGCCGTCACTGGCAGAGATCCGTGACAAGAGTCAGTGGTCCTCTTAGCCACCACAGACGCCCTCACAGACGTCCCCTGCGTGAGGAGAGGAGAATCCTTGACAGTGTTTGGAAGGAGGGGCTGGATGAGGAAGATGCACGGCTGCTGCAGTGTACATACGAAAGGCTGCAAGAGCAGGATAACGGCATTGGATGGCTCAGTGACACCCTCTGGATATCCCACCCTCATATCCTTTTTCATGGAGTTTCACATTAAATTAGATCCAAATCTGATAGGACTCTGATAATGTGTGCAGAGGAGGGATGGTTATCTAAGTAGGTTGTACTGTACCATGCGCATATCCCGTTTTTGGTTTGCAGATCTTTCTGATGCTGTTTATCGTGATCTAAGCTTAATAAACTTAACCGTTGCTCACTGACTAAAGTCTTCAAGGAGAAGAGTGAGGAACAGCTTTCATGGCAACCAAACCACAGGACCGGCTCAGCCCGCAGTGAGGGTTTCTATAAAATCAGCAGGAAGGACAAATTGAAGTACCTGACCAACACGAAGCTGGACACCGAGCTTCTATCGACAAGTGCTCAGGTAATGCAGAGGCGGAACTGCGATGATCTCATTGCCCAGCTTATTTCCTCCAGTGTTAAATGTCAATGCATGTCTGCAGTCACTGCTGCGTGCCGGATCTGACTTCAGGTCCGAACAGCGCCGCCTGCTGTCCTCTTTCAGCTGTGATAGTGACCTGGTCAAGTTCAACCAGTTGAAGGTAAAGATATCCCTTACAAACTAATAGTAATAGATATGATTGGGCAGTACAGTTTGTGTCACCATTTAACATCCCTTTATGTTACATATAAACTGGGTTAGATGCTACGGGTTTCTGTAATTATCTGTTATCAGTTTCGAAAGAAGAGGATTCGATTCAGCCGGAGTCACATCCACGATTGGGGACTGTTTGCCATGGAGCCCATAGCAGCAGATGAGATGGTGATTGAGTATGTGGGCCAAATCATCAGACAGGTGAGACAAATGGAACCTAACGACACGGCTCAGAAAATACATTAATACTGGAAAAGCCCCCTTTTACACATTCAGCAAACAAGCCACAATCCTCCTAATTGTTCCTGTGATCGGTCCCTGTGTCCCACTGGGACGCTCTGCATGTTCCGGGTACTTTCCGGGAGTGGGAATAGAGTGGCAGCGATAAAACAACACTCGGACAAATTGGCACATCTGTTTTCCTTTCTCCCCAGGTCATCGCCGACATGAGGGAGCAGAAATACGAGGGGGAGGGCATCGGAAGCAGCTACTTGTTCCGGGTGGACCAGGAAACCATCATCGATGCTACTAAATGTGGGAACCTAGCCAGGTTTATCAACCACAGCTGCAATGTGAGTGACAAAACAGTGATTCGGAATAAGTGCAAAATAACTTGACATTATCGTTAATAACCCTTGCATTCATTATTACGTTGTGTTTGTCTCGCAGCCTAACTGCTACGCTAAGATCGTCACCGTGGAGTCTCGGAAGAAGATAGTGATTTACTCCCGGCAGCCAATAGGCATCAACGAGGAGATCACCTACGACTACAAGTTTCCCATTGAGGAGACAAAGATTCCTTGTTTGTGTGGAGCAGATGGCTGCCGTGGCTCCTTGAACTAATCTCTCGTGAGGACCATTTGATGTGTTCTGAGACAAAGTTATCTCATGTACATTACAATATTAACACAGGCACTGGATATGTGTCAAAAAGGCTTTTTAATTGTTTTTTACGGACCACAATTGAGTGTAGGATGATGGAGAAGGGTCATGCTACTGTGTCTTCAGACAGGAATGACAACAAACACTTGAAACTAAGCACAGTTAAAATGATACACCACAGCATTTGGTTGTACATTTACAGCCACATTACACAAATTACAATTGTCTCTCTTGATGTTTGCCACTGAAAACATCCGCCTCCTTGTCTAAATGATAACATAAATGTATAGTTAAATGTTTTCATTAATGAAAGCTTAAATGGTGTTTTGCTTGAATCAAGCTTGTATCACGAATACGGGTTGGGTTATTTCATCACAACAACATTTCTCAACTATAAATGTTTGATGGTGATGTACTCTTCTTACTAATGAAGTACCACAAAATAAACACTTGTTTGGAATAAAAGATGAACGTGGCATCAATATCAACGACTACAACAAACACAGTATCAGTTAATTGATTTAGCACATTATCAACATAAAACTGTAAACAGGACCCTCAACAATCAGTGTTTTTTCATAGTAAATTGATAGTTATTGAGACTTTCCAGAACTGGAATGTAAATATAGCACTGGGCTCACATGTTCTTTGAAACTCCATTTGGTGTGAGGTAAGTCAGATTACCTCTGGCCTTCTGGTCGGCTTCAATTGCTTCAAAAAGGGATTTGAAGTTCCCTGCACCGAAGCCCTGTGGGCAAATCATACAGTATGTGTAAGTTAATGTTAATCAAATGAAATTAAATATAATATAATCAAATATCACATGTACAATTAAATTCCCTCTCTAAACATATTCATCTAATTAGTTGTGCCCTCACCTGATGATTGTGTCTCTGAATGACTTCCAGGAACACAGTGGGACGATCCTGAACTGGCTTGGTGAAGATCTGAAGTAAATAGCCATTGTCGTCGTAGTCCACCAAGATCTTCAGCTTCTGTATATGAGTAAGATAAAACTAACAGTGATTGGATAAATAATGAACTTTTTCCTTGATTTCAAAGCAGCATGCGTCCTACATGTTTGCGGAAATACGACCAAGGCTCTGACCTCCAGGACATCCAGGTCCTCTGTGATTTTGACCTTTGACTGTTTCAGATTGTCCCTCAGCTGGTGGTAGTAGGTGTCCGGCACAGACATAAACTCGGTCCCACGCTCCTTCAGGTTACAAACCTGTAAAAAAGGGATTCATCAGGGAACTGTGGGGATGATACGCGTGCAAAGCCAAACACTGTGGGTCATAGACTTACTGCAGTGATTATGTCTGATGTGTTCATGGCTATATGCTGCACTCCTGCGCCTCCATAGTATTCCACATACTCCTACAGTAAAAAAAACAAAAACACATGGAAATGATGCCACCTATTCAACGTCTTGTATACTTGGTCTTGTCCACATATTTCTGGAGGTGTAAAAAGAACTTTCCTGGATCTGAGACTTTCTCTTCCCATCTGCTGGCTGATTAATGGGCATCTTCACAGTTTCCTCATAGTTTGCCACCACAATGGAGTGCAGGGCACTAAACTCTGTCTGAAGCTGCTTGTCATCCACCGACCAGAAGCGATGAAAGAGCAGGTTCCTCTGATACCTGTGAGATAACGAACCAGAAATCAGACTATTCTTACAGAGAAAAAGTTGGTGGAACACTTGTAACGTTCACGTTATTTAAAATTCTCAGTGGTTCTTTGTTTCACTGGTGTCTGGCATTGATGAATCTATCTATCTAATCTAAACGGAAGATATTGAAACTTGCACTCTGATCGACATGGTTGAGTGACATTCTGAGATATTAGCTTTGTTCAAGAGGTCCTTCACTCCCACAACGCCCCCCCCTTGTTTCAAGCCTCAACCAATGATCTTGCTCAATTGGAGAACTGCCTTTTCATGCCTCAGTGATGGGTTTAAAACAAGATCCAGATGTGGAGAATGACTGCAGACCCACCCAAAAAACTCCAAGTCATCCTGATCCCTGACTCACGCCAAAAACAGAGTTATGTAAGCATCAGATAGCTTTGACTCTGCCTTGTGTCGTCACGTCTTGTGCTACAATGCGTGTTTCTACCCTCCACAAGTCCATTACCATTCCACCACTGGAACCATCTCGTCATCCGGTTGGTTTCCCACAACGTGATCGATAAAGTTCAGTTTACCACTTGGACTGCATGGAAAGGTGAAAGCAGAACCACGAAAACAGACAGCACCATTCATTAGTTGTCCTTCAGAAAGCATGTTGAGGTGTCAGGTTATATTTCAACACCTGAATAACTTGTGTTTACCCACAGTTTGGCAAGTAATGGGTCCTTGAACAGAGGGGGTTGGAATCCTGGCAGAAACAACCCAGTGTATCCTGTCCTCTCCACAAACGTGTGTGTGGTGTCACCATACTGCAGAAAATGAACACAAGTCTTAAAAGCATTGTTTATAACATATTTCATGCTGTGCATAAGTAACTCAAATCCTCAATATAAATTCACAGATTCCTTCCTCAAAGATTTCTCTCACCGTTTGAAGCACAGCCAGCCGGACTTTACCATGTTTGTCCTCCAGAGTGTGAGGCTCCTTTAAAATAACTGCACCTCGCTCACGCGCTTTCTGAGAGGGGAGAAAAGGTCAGTGTGTTTAGAACGAAGCATTTATCTAATGATATTAGTTTCAGCAATTCACCTTGAGAGTGACGTATTACCTTCACAAGCAGGTCACAATCCTCCACCGTAAATGCAATGTCCTTCACGCCATCCCCATGTTTGATTAAATGATCTCCCATCACTGAGAAAAAGCCAAACATTAGTAACTTCATTTTGTAATTTCGTATATAACCCTCGAGAAATCAGGGTCATGTGTATGATAGTCTTAAAACACTGTATAGGTTTTAAATTGAGGCTTGCGACACTTTTTTTGAAAAACACAAATAAACACTTGAGCATATTGTGAACCCACTTCCTCCCCAGTGCTGTACCTTTGTTTCCAGGATTGAGGGCAGATGAGAACACATAAACGATCTGCCAGATCAAAAGTGAAAACACATTAAAAGCGACTACTACCTGCACAAGTAACATCATTTACTCAGTACAGAGCTACATGTTTGGACCCTTACTTAGTTTCACAAATTCTGCCCAACTATGTCACGTTGTTTTGTAACCCTAAAGAGAATCATCACCTGCCCCCGGTGGTGCATCCTGTGTGTGATTTTTACAGCTGGGGTCACAAATATTTCCAAGGGAGGGTTATTTACCTTTCCTTGTTTGACCGCATGGGACACCACCTCACGGCTGCCTGTCTCCAAACCCTGGAAACCCAAAGGCTCAAATCCCAGCTTGTTACAGTAATACGATGCAGCCTGTCAAGCAGAATAGTTTTAAGTCAACATACATTCTTACAAATGTTTCATTTCCATGGTAAAATGATGAACTATTGAAGGGATTGAAATGGCCAGATGGTGCCATCTCCTGGTGATTAGTGAGTCTTAACGCTCGGTAGGGAGGAAAATGAGTTTGAGGTCTGAGTGTAGATGCTGTGTCCCCTCCACCCCTCTGGAGAACCAATAGCCTTACTGATTGTATAGTCTACCCCCTCGTCTGTACGAGTACGTTTGTCCGAAGAAGAAAAACACACAACGTTCCCAACAAAGCAGGAATCATTTCACTTACCTGTTTTGCATTTCCCACCCAGAATGTTAAGTGATCAAAGCAGAGGAACCGGCCCTGCTCATGCTAAGGACAACAAGAGAGCTCCATTTCACCATATGAATGACGCAGGTCACATTTATTTTTTATTATTTTTATCAGTTAAATCACATACACAAGTGTCTCTCAAGGAGAAACAAGCACAATGAACACATGCAAATTCTGCATTAGATGCAATTAAAGCCTTGTTTTAGTGCATCAAATTTCCACTCAATATGCCAATACACCAATATGCCTGATAACTGCAGCATTACACTATGACCTCTGTTTATTAAAACACATATATGTATCATTGGGCCACTTACCTTTTCACCTTTGTCTGTGTAGGTTGTCTATGGTACAAAAGCACATTGTAAAATGATCATATAACAAATAACAATTGTTGAACACACAGACAAAAAATAATTTCCATTTGCAAATGCAATGTCTGACAGGTGATGCATAATTATGAAGGTAATAAAAGAAACAAGTCAACTAAAATTATTCTCACCATTTTCACACTCCTGTTGATCTGACCTGACTGTCAAAATGAAATCCACAATGATTTTAAAAGCAGAGAGGTAAGTTTCTAAATCAACGCCCACCACCGAGGAGGAGGTATTTGAGGAGGAAGAGGAGGAGGGAGGGTATAGATGATTTGTGACTTTTGCTGTTACACAATGATTATTTGGGAAAACATGATAAGATGTCATGATGATGGCATCTTATGATGATGATGATGCTGATGAGGATGATGTTTAATAAATGTTCTATCGTGAAATGCACCTGTCAAGAGACATGTGGTTGCTTTTAGTTTGAAACTGTGACTGAGTTATTTCTCATAGCTTACCTGTCTCTTGGTGTGGCGAAATATACTTTTTACTAAATTAAATAAAAGGTTATTTTATGTTAAGGAACACACAACAGTGTCCAAAATGGTTTAGAGTTACAGCGGGATCTTTTTAGGAGAAAAAAGAGGAATGTCCATATGCTAGTGTTTAGTGGCGAGAGGAGGCTCACTCATGCAGGCCTCTCATTGGCCCAGAGAAGTTGAGCCGATTGAACCCTTGTGTTCCTTGAAATGCTCCCATACCATCAATCTTCCTGTTGTTGCATCAATGTTTCTGTAATATTCCATGATTGTGATCAAAAGCTAAACTTAATCAATTGGTTCAGCTGATGCCAAGTAGCCGCTGACTGGTTGGATTCATGCTCTCTTATTTGGAGAGAACTAAAGAAAATCCATATAGATGTAGTATGGATGTGATCACACAGATCCTTGACCACAGCCTCCACCATGTTGTGTAAAACATGGAAATCAGTAACATGTCCAGATCCTTTGAGGTCCCTAAAAGGCTTGTGTGTATAAGATAACAACTTTTGGACTCACGACTCAAGATAAAACAAGTTATTGTCTTATGCACGCACAAAATAAAAAATCTTTCAGGGCTCAAGGGCTCTTTTAGGGAAAAAAAAGCCATAATATAATAAAAGTCTATTTGAACTAGGGTTTTTATTCAATTATTTTGTCTATTAATTTTGTGGTTTTTGAATCCGGTCAGTGTCAGCCAAAGCCAGAGATGACTCTAGACCTCGACCGCTGGAGGCCATCAGTACCTCTATGAATTATTGATCTGTTTTGATGAACAGTCTTAGGTTAGTTTGCCGTTTTTCTTAGCTCTACATTCCAGTGACAGCTCACTAACCACTAATGAGACTTTGGAGCCCTCCCCTCAGCGCCTCTACTGCGGCTGTCCCGAGAGGATCTTTGTTTTTCATGCTGTTACCAGGAGGCTCACTGTTGTCATGGGACGCAGCCACACACATGCAGACAGGGGGACATACTATTGTGGACTAAATCAGTGCATATGTTTTTCTTCATGTGTTAGATCATTCAAAAGTCGTGGAAGTAGTTGGAATATTTTGTGTACTTTAAGTCCCACTGGAGAACAGTCTAAAGTTCTTTGCTACTGCAGAAGCAATTGTTACACGATTGGATTGCACCACAGCGTTTTTAAAAGTTGACTTATATATCGCATTGCATTCTACTATACTGTTCCCATGATGCTCAGTGTCCCTAAGGTCACACATCTCAGACCATTAGGCGATTCCCTCCCCAACACACCTCACACAGGTGTAGTGGATCAGTTCGAGGTACAGCTGACGAGACGAGAGAGAAGAATGAGTGCCTTTTCCCCTGAAACAAATCCACAGATACTGGTGAACGGTGAACGGCAGGAGAAACAGCAGGGCACGAAACACAAGATCTCCTCTGGCAATCTGGACGGTGATAAATGCTCCGAGGACAGCGGCGCTGCAGAGAAGATGCAGTCTGCTCTCCAACAGGTACGTAATCAGATCAGATCGCAAGCAGGTCCAAAGAACAGCATACTGGAGCTAGTGCACAGAGTCAAGGAAGTGGAAATGGCAAAGGTGAACGGTGAAACTGAGGCGAAGGAGACGGGACCAGCTGAGGCGTCGACAGAGGAGAGCAAAGATGAGAAGAAACCAAAGGAGGAGGAGCTGTGCACAATTTTTCAGGCAAAGCTTGAGGCCACTGAAAAAGTCCTCAGGGGAGAGTTTGAGGGGCAAATTTCTCAGGTGAGGAAAGAAATGCAGGCTTACACCGACAAGGCTCTGAAAGACTTGGAGTGTAAACTGCAGCGCCGGCCGTCCCACAGTGTGCAGGGGAAACAGCAAGAGAGCAAAGGTCCCGACAGGAGGGAGAAGCTCCCGGCCGCTGCGTCGCTGGCTTCCAGGAGAGGGAGAGTCCTGACCCGGACCATGACCACCATCATCCCCAAAACGTGCGCCCCAGTCATCGTCGGTCCACGTGCCAAGTCAGAGACGCTGGCCTCCTCCAAAGGCGAGAGTGCTCGACTGCTATCGAGAAATCCCACGTTCTCTTTATCAGGGAACACGTCTTACCAGAGCCACAGGCCCGTCCCGCCTGCTTCTTCCAAACCGCATCAGTACAAAAAGCCTGTCTGGGGCAAAGCGAAATCATGAAATAAACTGTAATTGATGATTTATGCCAGTGACCTGATAAAACAAGACCATCACATTGCAAACTGTCTAATATAAAGATAACGATTGTTATTGCTTGTTTCATATTCATTTACTGTATCTTCTCAAGGACATTGGAAATGTGTAATTATGTTTGTAGAAATAAAAAAAAGGCTCAGACAAGTGTCAGTCTGTTTCAAATAAAGAGTTGTGAAATATGAACTTATTCTTTAATTGTTGGCCAATTACAACGTGAACTCTGTGCATGAAGCCAGCCTGTGATAGGCTGTTGACCTGTCCAGGCTGGATCCTGCCTTTCACCCATTCAGCTTGGATCGGATCCACCTCCCTCCCTCATATACGTGGTATAGAAAATGGATGGATGCATGCTGTTCTGGCTATAGTGTTCTGACCAACAGGTGGCAGCAGCGCCTCTGTGTTCGCACACATCCAGATGGAAAACCCTTCTCTGTCACTTTCGGGCCGAGATCAACAATAACTCGTGCCTGTAGGGGAACAACAGGGTCAAAAAAAGTTTTTAAATTTAATGTTATCCCATGTGCATCCCCTTCCTAAAACTTACAGCCTACTGCTGCTCCCCAGTGGCCAGACAAATGAGGACTTTACTCTGTGCTGATCAGCCTTCAGGAAGGCAAATGTGTTACTGTACACAAGACAGCGATAAAGCAAGAATTCCAAACGGCACAAAAATCTTCAACGAAATATTTAAATCCATATGGACTGCTGATGAAAGAATCTGCATTTGAATCCGTTTGACCAAATGACTCTTATTGCTGTTGGAGGAATTTAATAGTGTAATAAATACGCTGACCACTTTCACCTGCAAACATGTTATATGATGTCAATCACTCACCTTCTGATATGGTCAAACAGGGTTAAAACATACAGGAGCAACATTTCAAGAAAGACAGCCTGCTTTATTTTTCTCCAAATAATGCACGCCTCCTATCAGGAAGGATCACCTGTGAATTAAAGCAAGAGAAGGTGATCTCCACGCCGTCCTTTACCTCTGGGTTTTGCTTGGGAAGATCTGAGCACCTGAGAGTGTCCAGCAGCTGAACTGGCACTGGGCTCAGCCAGTGACAGGAGAAGCATTTAGTGGCGAAGCAGGCCTGGAAGGCTGGCCCTCCACAATGAACGGGATAGAGAAGGACGTGAAGAGGATCTTTGTGTCTAAGGGACGATCAGCCCTGTGCACAATTTCCGGAGGGGACAAGAAGTCAGCACATTCAGGTCTGGCCAAGCCTCGCTGCCTGCGGAAGAAGCATCTCTCGCCTAACAATATCCACCAGCAGTGGTACTCATTATTATGCAGCAGGAAAGATAGTTAGATGGCAAGACAGATAGATAAATAGATTAGAATTAGTATTGCGCATTGTCCCACACATGCACATGCAAACACACAAGTCGGGGAGAATTTCACCTCTGCATTTGACCCATCTGTGGCGCATGCAAGGCCACAGAGCAGTGGGGTTGGTGCCTTGCTCAAGGGCATTAGAGGTGGAGTCTCTTTTGTTAGTGCGCCTTGACTGGGCAAACCTCTGGTCCAATGCCTGTCTCCTTCACCACAAGGCCACCTCTCCAGATAGATAGATAGATAGATAGATAGATAGATAGATAGGGCACATACGGGAGGTTAGGACTTCACAGTACAAGGTATATCCTCTTACATGTTTACTCAGCTGACTAAAATCCTCTCATACTCCCAATCAGATCCAATCAGTGCCGTAATGGGTGGAGTGGACATGACCCTGAACAACAGTGAATAACAATGACAGGGAGGAGGTGCCGGGGTCCACTCCAAGGCCCCGATTTCCTATGCACCCGCCGAAATGTGCCAAAAGATAACAACGTTACCCCCCGAAAACACAAATGATGCATTTTTCTCGTCATGTTCCAGTTTGTTCTCAGGATCGGAACAATTACAGCAAGGTCACTCGCAGGTTACAGCAGCGAGATTTCTGAGACAAGCTGATTTCAGCGGTGATTCCCGGGGCAGACGTGGAAACAATTTGCATGTGGGAAAGAGGTGGAGGGTGGAGACTGCAGTGCTGGTGTGTATTGGACACGCATGTGGCCACTTTTGTGAGGCACGTTTAGACATGTAATACCCCATTATTTGTGAGACCTTATTGATAACATTGGCGATTTTGGCTAGCGTTTCCGTGGTCTGCCTTGTTTCATTCACCATTATCTGCACAAATCCAAGCAAAGGGAAAAGTGTATGAAGACAGACGAGGCTGTGAGTGTGGGAGGATTGTTACCAAAGGCTGGTTTTCCCTTCCATCCAGAAACACAAACTGGAAAAAGATCACAGCTCAAACTCTGAAAGACATGCTCATACTTTGCTTCCGCTTTATTATACAATGTTATATCCTATGTTTACATCAAAGTTTAGTCTATGAGTCTATGAGATGGTGGAAAAAAAGGAAAAAGTCTGTCACAGTACTTTAGATAGGTAGAAAATATCCACATTGTTGAGAGGCAATAGCCAGAGAAAATTAAATCACCTATTTTTACAATAAATACTGACTGATATTCCCAATGTATTTCATTTCTTATTTTTAAGCTGTGAACTCTGCGAATGAGGATTGAAACTTGGCATTGCTGGGAGGGGCTGTATGTATAGACAGAGGGGAAACTTTCCAAGTTCCTGCATCAGGTTGGATGGACTTGTTTTGGTGGATCAGTGGCTCCGCTGTCTAGACTGCTGCTTCATACTCCGACTCAGACACTCAGCGTTATTAACAGTACAGTGTAAGCCTTAATCCCCTGGACAGGTTCTCTTCACAAAGCTGTCAATCCCTCAGGGAACATGAGCGGTGCTTCAAAAAATAATCCTCATATTAAATCCCACCTGGTCACTGACTTTAACTTCTGGGAATTAAGATGTGCTCATTTTGAAGGTTTCCACATCTGGTCAGTCTTCTCAAGGCCTCTTTCCTTCTGCGCAAATTACAAATTAAGCAATTAAGTCCTTGGATCATTCAAAGTTTTTCTGACTGTATTTCTTTAGAATTCAACACTTAGCTCAGATTTGTATAAACGTTTTCTACGTGTGTGTGCGTGTGTGTGTTCTAGCCGTGCAACAGGTGGACGAATGCTATAGAGAAAGTAGGGTTAGTGCTGACAGGCCATGGAATGTTTCAGTTCTCTGTTTACATCTGTATATGAACGCACACACACACACACACACACACACAGTATAGAGTGCATTTGTTGCTGCCTGGGTGGGATGGAACAGCAGGGAGATCTGAGGGAAAGCGAACAGTTGCTTTTTGGTTCAGATGTGACATTTGAGTGTGGCAGCTCACACTGACGACAACAACACACAAGGGCAGGCACCTGTGTGGGCTACTTTATTGTGTTTGTAGTTGGAAGGTGATGTGTCCAGTGAGTTTAGTCATATTCTATATTTGTATCTATTTAATTCTGGCCTGTTTTCAAGGGAAGCTGGACAGTACTAGGAGCAGCTAATGTCTTTTTTTGTTTTTATTAAAATGTGTGAGAACAGATCGGTGGCACTACAGTAATACACTGAAAGGCTTTTTACTTTTTACAGGTCCAGCTTGCACAAAGAGAAGCATATTATACGTTTGAAATGGAACCTGCAAAAGGCTGCAGGGTGTTTCTTTGTTTTGAAGCAACCACTACATTCGTGGAAAAGATCATTGTCTACTCTTCTTATATAGAAAATAAAATGTTGTTAATGGGCCAAAGATTACCATGGTTGACCTCCCTCTAAGAATACTTTAAAGCCCACACCCAAGCATCCACACACACACAAGCATGTCACACAGGCCACACACAAGCACAGGCAACGTTATGTGCATCCCCGATGCTTTACTCAGCTGGTTTTCTGGATGAGTTCTCCGAAGTGGACTTGCTGGCTAACAGAATCGGACAAGCTGTCAGCCCAGCTCATCTCAATAACAACAAAAAGTCTGGTCAGTCCAGCATGCACAATTGGCTCCACCCTGCTCCCACTGTCCAACGTATATTTAGTGTGAAGATCGGCCAGATACACATTGAATTCCTCTGTTATCGTCATCTATTGTTTAACTCCAGTGAAGGTCTGTGTTATGGGTTTGATTATATATTTTCTTAATCTGATATACACAACTTAACTGAAGATATAAATCTCATATATATCCCATATAAGTCTTTCCAAGTGGCATCTGACTCAACTAAATGAAGAAACATTGTGTGTTCCTCTAGTTATCTGTCTGTTGAGGCCTTCACATCCATCACAGTGACATCCCTTGAAGTACTCTAAGCTCCTCTGCCGTCATATCTGCCTCATATCTTTTCCAGGATGGACAATAAGTAACACATGATCTCTCACACAAAGGCCCGATGAATCACATGGCTTCACATTGTTCATCCTTTCACACATGTTGTTACTTTAAGGTGTGATGCAAGACAATCTCCTATAGCTGGGATTTTTCCCATACAGGCCCTTCGAGTTGCTTGTCCCTCCGATACAAGGTTAGACGACCTCTGTCGTCACGGTAACAACAGTAAACATGCATGTTTAAGGTGGTGAAACGGTCCCGGGTAAAAGGCTTTGCTACACCTGTAATTACCAAAGCAGCTAGAGTTCGCCAAACAATAAAAAGGTAACTTTGGCTAGTAATAAGCTGCTTGCACAAATGACCTCTGGTATAATTTTTCACAGGATGGCAGGATCTCAATTTTCTACTCCCATTCCCAAATACTCTTTCACCCTTTGCAATGCCCCCAACCCCCACCCCCACCCTGCATCACGGCAACCGCTATAACTGCCATCTCTTTGCAGCTGAGACAAATATTGACTTGTTTGGTGGCCCGACTCCTGCCAGGATTAGAGACCCACTTCTCCCCGCCGCCGCCATCTCTAAATGGTGATGTCCAGTAACAGTGCTCATTATTGTCAACTCCAAGGATCCTTCAGAAGAGTCACTCATTAGTTATGACTCCATTATTCGATGAACATGTTGAGGTTCGGCCGGAGTTACCTCCAATGTAAAGAACACAGCTCCTCATGAGTTGCCCCTAACTTGTCTGTTGAACTAAATACACAATGGCCGGGATACTTGGAGGGTGTCTCCTTCTGCCTGTCATAAATAAATATAGCCTTTCAAATTCAAAAGACCTTTGATAGTGAGTCACAGGCCTGTGTTATCAAACAGTTAAAGCCCCACAGCTGATAACATTTACAAGTGAGTATCGAATACACACTCTCAGGACGGCCTGAGATTTGCATAATCTGGTTACAGTCTGGATACTGGCTGTGAATCAATAGAGATTAGAGATCTATTAGTCTGAAGGTGTAACATAAATACAAGGTATTCATCACAAAGCCTTAAGTTGGCGGAGATACTAAGCACTGAAATAACAGGATGGTGTGATGAAACCGGGACACTACACTTTTACTGAAAGAGTCTCAAAATCCCCATTTGAGTAAATATTGCCATTTGGTGACTTTTAAAAACCACAGTTAAACGAAAAGTACAGTTTTGTTATTCACACACTCGTACACGCACAAACTGAGACACGCAATAAATCTAAGAGATCTGGTTCATAGAACACAATCTTTAATACAGTAGTTAGTTACAGTGGTGTCAAAAAATAAAACATATACATCAAACGGGAACATTTATAAAGTTCCTCTGACCCTCTTTAGTGCCATGACCACACTGTGAAACCCCTCCACCCCACCCCTCCCCGTTCCTGTTCCCCAACATTTGTCAACTGCCATCTGCCTGTCTGCCCCCGTCTCCTCTCCACAAACTATATAATTAAGCCGCAACACCTTTTCTCCTCTTACGCCCCCCCCCCCAGCCCCATCCAGCCACCCCCACAGGCCAGACTCCTACGATCACAAACAACGTGCTTTTAAAAGGCGAAGGCTCTGTTTGATTTCTCTGCTCACACATTTTATTACAAGTGCTTCCAAAACAAAACAGCAATAGAACAGAAAAAAACACACAAAGAAATTGCCATGGTATGAAAATACTGTACAGCTTTTTATGTTTCATCCAGTGTAAACAGATTTCCACCCATATGGATTCACAGTTCTCTTAAATCAGTCTGTTTTTTTTTAAATCTAGAGTGAGACAAATGAGAACTTTTGCAGAGCAGGACAAAAGCAAAAAAAATACTGTTTTTCTCTGAGAATTTGATCAACAAAGCCGCTCAGGAGCTCAGCCAGCTGCCTCCAGCTTCCCCGATGACACCTCTCGCTGTAGAACAGGAGGCACGTATAAGCTTCATTTAGTTCATGACTGTGAGCAGTGGCAGTTCAAAGTTCATCGTCTCATCTTATCACATCTCATATTTAACAATGGACACGTTCAGTCTATTTTTTCACAAGCATTCCAGTGGTGGGAGAGCTGACCGTCCCGCAGTACCGCTCCACCTTTTTTGTTTGTTTGTTTTCTACTACCTACACCTTTGTGGCCAGAGAGTGAATCTCTGACTTCTGAGTCTGGGCACTGAGTGTGGACGACATGGAGCTCATCTGGCCATGCATGGCTTTCTTCAGATTGAGCAGGCACAGGCACTGGGAACGAAAGCGCAGGTCAAAGAAGGCGTACAGAAACGGGTTGAGGCAGCTGTTGACGTAGGCCAGACAGGTAGCGTAGGGGTGAGCCAGCAGCAGGAAATGCAGGAAGCCGCAGGAGCTGGGAGCCAGGTTCAGGTAGGACAGGGCGTCCATGCTCTTCAGCACGTGGAAGGGAGTCCAGCAGATGGCAAACACCACCACCAGTGTGGTGATGATCTTCAGCAGCCTCTTCTTCTTCTGGTCCTCCTTGCGCAGGTTGTTGAAGTGGCGTGTGACCGTGCAGCCGATGAAGCAGTAGAAGATGGTCATGGCCAAGAAGGGGAGCAGAAAGCCCAGGGCGGAGGAGGACAGGCTGAGTCCCGCGATCCAGAGGGACTCGTGCCTCTGGTTCAGTGTCACGATGCTGAAGTCCATGGCGCACGTGGTGCGGTTGCTGTTTTGGTCGTTCACGGTGGTGCGGAAGAGCAGCGTGGGCACGGCCAGCAGGCCGGACAGGAGCCAGATGGCACCCAGGGACGCCAGCATCGTGCCCCGGGATCGCAGCCGGCTACTGGACAGGGAGTGCACGATGGCCAGGTAGCGGTCGAAGCTCAGGCAGGTCAGGCAGAAAACGCTGGCGTACATGTTGACCAGCACCACGTAGCTGCTGATCTTGCACAGAGCCACGCCAAAGGGCCAGTGGTAGCCCAGCGCCGTGTAAACAGCCCAAAGAGGCAGGGTGATGACGAAGGTCAGGTCAGCGAGGGCCAGGTTCCCTATGTAGACATCAGCGGCCCGACGCTTGGATTTGGACCTCCAGACGGTGAAGATGACCACGCCGTTGCCCGACAGGCCCAGGATGAAGATGAGCATGTAGAGGACCGGGATGAGGGAGTAAGAGGGCTCCCACTCAGAGAAGTCGCACGCAGTCTCGTTGTCGTCGTAATACTCGTAGTTATAAACATATTCCCCAGTGGTGGTCTCCATGCTGCAGTGAGGGTAGAAAAAAAAGAAGTAGCTAGAGTCCTGTATAGGTCCAAAGCTTCCGTGGTGAAGGGAAGCAGAAACCAGTCGATCGCAGGCTCTGTGGTTTCGGCTGCTGCTGCTGCTGGAGAGGACAGACCGTGTGAGAGTGAGTGACTGGCTGTGGGCTGCCGTCTGCCTTTTTAAACACGGCCCTCCACACCCCTGGTTCCCTCCCAGGACGACCCCCCACCCCCACCCCACGTTCACTCTACACATCTCTGGGCCCTCCTCCCTCCCTCTCTCTCTCTCTCTCTCTATACTCTCAAACCCTCATCACAAATGTACCATGTCTTATGAATGTTTGCGAAGTAACCATAAACTTTGAGTAACTGTAACAGCCTCTAATAAATTAATCATTTACTTTGAGCCCAAACTTCTTTATCTATTTAGTTATTTGCAAAAATCGCATTTGTTCATGAATAAACACATAAATGAAGTGAATCACAATGAAAATGATAATACAAATAATAAAGTAATAATGATATGATAATATTTAGTATGGTGATGATGATGCCCTCAAACTGTTAATTTAATCAATTACTGTATGATGAGAATAAATTACATCACGTAAACAGTGAGGACTGAAGCCCCACCCTGCCCCACTCTCCTTTTTTCTTCTGACAACTTTATCCTTTAATCTGGACACTTCTGTCTTCTTTCATTTCCCCCCAGTGTGGATTTTAATTTTCGCCAGGAGAGGAGGAGGATTCGGGTCTGGTCATATGCGGAACAGGTCGGGACATCACAACTTCTCGTGTTTTACATCACAAACCCCCCTAGTCAAGCGGCTGTTAACAAAACCGCCCGATGCGTCACTTTCTGTCTGTTGTGGTGGAAATGGTGAAACCTCAGTCGGTTAAATAAAAAATAAAACGCCTTAATGAGTTGCTTCGAAATGGAAGCGTAATTAGATCGATACGTAAAAAAAGCGTTTGAAGATTAATTCAAATGGCATTGGGCAGCTCGGGATGGGTGTGAGTGAGTGTGTGTATGTGTGAATTCAATTCTCAAGTCTGAGGATTAATTTCCATAATAAAGAGACACGCAAACACACCGGTTTGAAACAAAAACAAAAGGAAACTCCACATTGACACCATCACCTTTAAAAGGCTTTCTACTTAATCATTGCATCAAATGAGAAGTGGATGCAACTTAATATTATAATAATATATGATTGATTTGTAGCTTTTTTTAAGTTTAGGGGTTTAAAAGTGGGTAGTTTTAGTGTTGGGTGTAGACATGTTCCACTTAATGCACATTGAAATAAAGGAATTTGGTCCAACAGTTTAAAAAAATCTAATGTAGGAAATGTAAATAAAAAAAAATGGGGACAGTGTTCTGTTACATTTTGACAAAAAAAAACAGCTATATATTCCCAGACATCTCAAATTAAAAGCTTTCCCATAAACAAAGAGTGGATTTGTCTGAGTGGTGCTGAACATCATTTCTAGCAGGTTTAGTTTGGATAATGTGTCCAAAAACAGGCCTCCTTGTGGTGATAAGATGGAGCTGCTGCGTGAACTGGCTGTGGGATATTATACTGTAAATGTGAAGGTTTTGAGATTGTGTCTTTGTGGAAAGGAATGTGAGGGAGTGAGCAAGTGTTGATTGTACTGGAGTCAGTTGAAGGGAGTCTAGCATGGCTGAGACTTTATCCGTCTTCCTGGAACGAGTTGGGGTCTTTTCCCCCTGTGTAGACAGAGCTGCTGCGCACTACAGGTCAAGTGGGAAACAGTTCATGCATCCAACATTACAAACTTGCATTTTTTATGAAAATACCTCCTTAGATTGTCAAAAATGCTTCATCAGGTCTCACTGTATCTTCGGCCCCAGGCTCTCACGCAAGAAGACACACACACTTAGAAATTCAGACACACACACATACACACACCAGGTGGGTCCCACCTCTGCTTCATTCCCCATGGGGGTGGGGAGGATTGGCCGCCTGCTGCTTTCAAGGCCCAATATCCGTTAGACAAATAAATTTGCTAATTTAAAAAATAAAGGTGAGCAGATAAGAAACAGATGGCCAGATTAGACCATCATCTTGGATATCTTCAGAGGACCTCCTCACTTGTTAATCATAGCCTCTATAGGTGCCAAGATAAAGTTCCACAGATGATCCTGCGCTATTTAGGGGGGCGGGGAGTGGGGGGGGGGGGATGAATACCAGTTGGGTGTGAGGATTACCTTACATTTATTTTTAACATAAGATACATCGTTTTTTTGTGATTTGTTTTTTTGTGGACACAAATTATTATTCTGTGTCTCTCAATATTTCCATTATTGCGTTACAATGCTGCAGCCACACAGAGCTGCAGTGTGTTTTCTCTCTTCGGGCCTGGACCACACATGCGCCTCTGCCACAGCTGGTGACTGCTTTTGATCTGCTGCTGTAATGACCCTGCTGCTGCTGTGATATGACTGCTCACTCCGACTCATATTGTGCTTGCCTGCGGACGAGATGCAGCCCAAAGTGGATGCTATCAAATGGAGACAGGGGAACGTGTGTGATCTTCATCTTTACTGAATTTCACTGGGGTCAGTGACAGGGGACTTTGGCAACGCTCATTTTATGTCAGCTCCAGTCTGTTCAGAGGAGGAGATAAGTGATTAAACGTGATCTGACATTAGTTTGAAGTGCAAAAATTGCTGGCAGCACACAGATGCTGTGGTTCATTGATTTGTGGTCCCACAAATCATGTGGAGAGACTTGGGGCCCACGGGTGTGTGGTGGGGTCACACCGTGGTGCCTTGGATCACCTTGGAGATTAGACGTGTCCTTAAGAAGCGTGCACACTTTGTGTGGAGTAAGGATAATAATTTATAGTGAAGCCAGCTTGCGTCCTCATGGAATCGCTCCTTCTCTCACCGTCGGCCACACGCGCGGACCTTTCACATCGGCCTGCTAAGTGCCGACTCTGCTGTGTCAGACGACGTCGCACTCCTGTGCCATGGAGCCAGTGCCACACCCTCAGATGCGCGAGGGCACTGCTCCTGCTGAGGGCTTTGCTAATTGGCAGGGCATGTTGCCAAACTGCTGGTTATCTAAGGATCTATGGCTGTTGTGTGTCTGCTACTCCAGTGTGAAATGTTGCTTTTGCATCTGTGAAAAAAAAAAGAAAAATGTGTTATTACTTGCTCCTCATATTGTGAAATGGGAAGATCTAAAAATAACTTACGAGGGCCGCTGTACTGTGCTGCACAAGGCTAATCAAACCTTTATGCTGGAGGTTAGCCGTATCACTAACAGCGATCTTTTCCCCACATCTGCATACTCTATACACGAGCATAAAAGAAAACACAGAGCGCCACTCAATCGTAAGAAAGGCTTGCGGTGATAAGGCTTCTCTATTGTTTCATTTTTGTCGGTCCAAGCACATTTTTTTGAATGAGCAATGCACCTGTTGATGGAGCGCTCCTTAACATTTCGTGTGTGCACGTACGCTGGATTGGATTAAAACAACAGATGTAAATATATTTTTTGTTTCCTGTCATTTAAATTGTTGAGAGGTTTTGTCGATTGTGTGTGTGTGTGCCTGTACTGTTTCCCTGTAAAATGACCACAGAGAGTGGCCAACATTTTTTTTAGAAAAGGAGCTGAACCTTATGCTTCACTTAATATAAAAGAAGCAAGGCCCTTGTCAACATTGATAACACTTTCTTTGAATCCTTTCTTTAACTAAAAGGAATAACTGAAACGTAATATCTCAGATCAATTAGCAAGAGTTTTCCAACCTAAAGTTTATAAGGGAGTAAATAAATCAAAGGTTATTATTTTGATGGAAAAATAATTTCTCATTGTAATGTTGATGCCATATACCCTGAATTTTGCACAGATTGCACTTGATAGTGTCCTCATCTGTTAAGGATTTTTTTTAATGTCACAGAAGGGCTTGTTGGTCTCTTACTTATGTCTTATTTAATTGTGCAGTTGCAGCAGCATATCAGTGAACTCAGTGTGTGCATGCATCAAAGCATAGTTTTCCTTGGAAGGCTCAAGTGGAACGAAGGGTTTATCTGCAGCAGAAGTCATGCTGTCTGTGCCTGGGAGACAGTCGAGTCGAGACGTCCGTATCAAAACCCAAACACGGTGCAGCCACCGACAAAACAGCAGCAGTGTTTACCCTAGGCTTTTATTGTTGTTTTTGTCAT
This sequence comes from Colistium nudipinnis, assembly GCA_016785305.1. Classification (NCBI taxonomy): domain Eukaryota; kingdom Metazoa; phylum Chordata; class Actinopteri; order Pleuronectiformes; family Rhombosoleidae; genus Colistium; species Colistium nudipinnis. The sequence continues at coordinate 544,222 of JAFBJU010000614.1, forward strand.
GTTTATTACTCAGCTCTCCTCCTTATTGTGCATTAGCCAAAAAACACACACACCATTGTTTTTTTATTGCAGGATTCAAATACATTTCTGCTGCTACTTATAATTAAAAATGTTCCTCTCTACTTCATAAAAAAAAAACGCAAAGAGTACATTTATAAACTTTTAAAGCCAACAGCTGTACGGCGACGCTCTGAGCTCGGCCTTCCTCGTCCCCTCAGAACCTCCAGTAGTTGGGTCAGGAACAAGGAGGTCACAAGGTGTTTCCCCCGGACCACCCCCGCACCCATCCTCTATCTCCCGGCCACACTGCGTGTGTCGATGGACAAAACAGCAAGCACCACAGGATGTGCTATAATAGGACAGTTTATCCTCTCACCCTGTGATGCCTCTGTCAGACTTCTGTTTTATAGCTGCCTAAGGGTAAGTTATTTACTCTGTGGAAAGTGGGAGCAAATGGTTGTATAAATATTATTTTCCTCGTCTACATCCCTAAACAGTTGATGTACAGTTGTTGTTGCATAGGTCAGAGCACTGAATTTGTGACAAGGAGTGACATGGACATTACACGTGTCAGGATTGACATCTTACCTTCACACACAGGAAAAAAAAGATTGGGGAAGGGAAGTTTGTTGGAAATAAGGGAAACAATAACACAGGAGAAAATAAAGACCCGTGAGATGTGCCTAATGAAAGAGAGGGTGTAGGGAAGAAGAAATAAAGGGACAAAGGACAGGGCTGATGAGAGGGCATTGACTGGCAGGCAGACCAGTTTGAGATAATGACAGGGATTAAGGAGCCGGAGGACTGCTGGGATCTCCAGGCTCTGCCTGACTCCAGCCTGGCCCTCCCTTCATCCCAGGAGATCTGCGGGAATCTGACTCCGTTTGGCCGCAAATCTCCTGACACAACGAAAACCCATTGCTCAATTAAGCGTAAATGAACCTCTTTTTACACTTTTTAAACACTGCTTCAACAGTCACGTACTTCTATTCTACTTATTCACTGCAACTTACTTCTAAAAGTTATTTTGGCATGGGTGCTAATTAGATATTGGAAATCATATATCGGGGGTTAATTTTAGGATTGACTGGTACTTCTGTGAAAGTGCGCTGCTTATTCTTAATTGTTAGCCCTTATTATTCAGATATGAAACCATATTCTGAAGCCAGGAAACGTCTGGCTCTCATAATCAAACGGCGCTCAATGCCAGAATGGTTCCGAGTTGTTTTCTTTTTAAACCTAGACCCCAAATCAGTCCCTGCTATGAAAAATCAAAGTGAAAACCCAAACAAAGCAAAAGCCAGGTGCTTTGCTTTGAAACGTTTGTCTGTTTTGTGATAATTGCCATGAGGACAGGAATTAAAGAGCTGCCACAGGCCTGACTGAGAAAGGGGAGCATGTAAAATGCTAAGTGAGCCAAAACATGTATCCCAAATTTACCCTTTATATGATACATAAGACTAAAATTGGCTCTGCAGCAGGGCACAAAAAACACCACCAGGTTCATGGCTGATAAATGGCAGGGGTTGAAAGTCCAACCCTAAACTGCATAGAGCCATGCCAGGGTAAGTTTCAGTACATCACCAGCTGCTGCTAAATGCAGGTAAAATGAGGCAGATCGGCCCCTCTTGTTCTTTATAGCAGGTTCAGTGTTCATCACAGTCCCAAAACAATTAGGTGTATGCTCAACTGCTGCACTTTTATGGTCGCTGTTAACCTCCCCATCAAACTTAATGCAGAGCATTCTTAACACGGGTGACACTGCCGAGCATCTAACAGTGGCGACAGTGTGGCGGAGGCCGCGCTGTTTTCCCCATCTGTCAGCTGTTTGACAGACAGCAACAAACTGTAAATCAGTCACCTCTGAGACAGGGCCGGCCCTCTCCATGCCTGCAGCAAACAAACCACAGGGAGTGTGTGTCAGTGTGTGTGTGTGTTTGTGTGTGTATTCAACCTGTGTATTCTTCCTCCTATGAATAAAAAGTTGCATTCATTCGCGATAAAGAGCACCATTGTTGGTTTTAAAACCATTTTGCCGTTTCAAGCGTGGTTGGTCAGGTTTTATGAACAGATTCCGTTTTTAATTCAAGTAGAATTAAGAAAATCTCGCTGCAGTCAAGCCAAATTCAGTGTTTCATGCACTCAAGATCAAACTCAAGCAGCGTAAATGACTTAAAAATGATTAACGGCAGCCACAGTCCTTGCAGAGACTACTCTTATCTGAGGCTGTCTGGGTTCTCAGCTTGTCTGCGCCAACTCCTTTAAGAAGTCAAACAATAAAATCAACTTTTACACTCCGTCGACAACTTTGATGTGCAATCACATGGGGGGAGGGAGGTGGCTGTGGTGGTGGGGGGTTGCAGAGCAGAGTGGGAGTAAAAACATCCTTTGACTTTGCCTTAATTGTTTCAGCATCTGTTTTGCTGTTGCTATCACCCAGAAAGCACAACTGAAAACACACATCCAAAGTTTCCACTCAGTCCATTTCCTTTAATCAGGCCACCCTCACAGTGACTGATTGCCAGACCTTGCCCCGCACATCCCTCCACCACTGCTTACTGTGCAACTCATGTAAAACTGATCATCACATTCACTCATTACAACCGATGATTATTATCATGAAATGCGAGCGGAGGACCAAGGCGTGATGGGCCAGCAGGGATAGGTTGTGTTTGAATAAGGGTCTGCTAATGAAATGAGACCAACTGGCTGTGGAACGTGGCCTTCCCATTAGCCACGTACTTCGGGTTGCTAAAAGAGGAAGCGGGACACTGTTAAAACACAAAAGGTCCAGATGTGGGGCCCCTCGAAACACATCTCACTGTCTGCCTCGCGTTGAATGCTGACAAATTGGCCTTTAACGATCCCAAAACAGGCCTAAAGTCAATGTCAAAGCCATGTGTCACTCTTCTGAGCCCTGTGTGGAAAGGCCAACTGCCTCCAAAAAGAAGCTGGGACTCTAAGAAAATATTTTCACAAAGAGCCCTGCACTGGTTCAAGCCTCTCCCAAAATGGGTTGATCCACATTCTCGGCACACTTCATCTTGCTCAAAGATAGAACGTTTTTAAAACCAACAGAGGGATTGAGTGAGACCTATGCTGTTGATGAGAAGGAAATACCTTGAGATAACACATTTATTACTTTACAAAGTACAGGTGGTAGAAAAAAGACACCACGGCAGATGATGAAGATCCCGACTCGTATTATGGCACGTGGCCTCATCCTTTGAGCTATCACAATGTTCTATGACTTCATTTCTGACACGGGGGTGCTCTGGGTGTATCAGCATATGTGTCGGTTGGCAGCACAATCCCTTACGAAGACAAATGTTTGCACACCACACTCATCTTAGTTGGAACAGACAGCTGCAGACCACATCCCTTCTGCCCCCAACATCGTCCCTCCTTTAGTCTACTCAAAACGGCCACAAAAAACACTCATAACATTCAGTTTAACATCACTCAACATCTTCCTATACATAAGGTACCAATCCATATGCAGTACGTAAATATGATACCGCTCAGTAATATATGTAGTGTGGGTGGAGGAATAGGGGCACTAGCTGTGCCTAATGCTGTCCTGATATAAAACATGATTTGATCTCATCCCTCCTGAAAAATGTGAGCAGCTATGTCATTATATGCATGGTTTTCATGGGGATCTCTTCTGTCCAACTGTGACCGGCCAGGCACAGACACAAAACCGATATATTCATTTTGAATCTTCTGCAGCCGACCGCATATGGTTAAACCGTGTCACAAACAGTGCTGTGAGGCTAAGTGTGTAGAACTCATACTCATGGCACAGTAGGAATCAGTGGAACTTAACGGAACGCCATTCATCCGAAGTTGAGCTGTGGTTTAAAACCAGACCCTTGTCAGTGCCCTCCGTCTTTTTCTGTCAAGAAGAATGACAGCGACCTCCTCTACGTAATTAGAAGCCTCCCACAACTAAAGATACCTTCATGTCCACATCAGATCCATGGTCCCGATTTTAGAGTGCGCTCCCGACTCCAAGTGCTCCCAGAGGGGGAATCATTTTCTAGGGAATAATAAAACAGGAAAAACAGTCTGTGCTGTCCATCCTACCAAGATGCATATGTTGGATGCGTTGGTTTGGCCTGGGTGTATGGGTTCAGCGGTCCAGCCCTTCCTGCCTTTGTTGGTCTTTGTTTAGGGTGGTATACTATCATCCACCGGTGTTGTCCTTGCGTCTGTCCCTTGCTCTTCAGGTTCCTCCTGAAGGTTGGACTTTACACTTCACTTCAACGTCGGCTGGGAGCTTGAGGCATTTCATTTGTCAAATTAGCACAACCAGAGGCGACTTAAGTGCGTCTTTTCACAGGTATCACGGAAACTGGGATTTTGTTTTGACACACGGTTCAGGCGGCCACAGCCCTCGGGCCTTAAGGATTAGGACTGAAGAGGCAAGCCTGGACCTGCCTTAACCTTTCTGTCGTTAACCTGTACACATCACACAAACTTTACAGCACTTGATGCAAAGTTGTTGTTGGCTGAAATATGCATGATGACCTGGATCAATATTCAGCCTAATTAGATGATATAAATATGATAAAAGTGGGTACATTTTCATTGGGCTCACACTGAACACATACACACACATTTTGCGAGTGCGATTGCACGGGTCCATACAGAGGGCAGGAGGCGGCTTTTCAGCGACATCAAGGTCAGATAGTTTGAGAGGAGGGAAGAGAAAGGAGGACACCCAGGCTCCTTTCAGGGATAATCTCTGCTACCACAATATGGAGTGACAAGCTTTCACGGGCCCTAAAAGGCAAACAGCTCTCAGCATTCCAACACGCCAGACACATCGGTTCATTCATACGACTCATCACCACGCACATCCCCAAAGAGATGCGGGGGGGTTGGGTGGGTGGGGGTGCTCACCTGTCAGAGATAGAAAAGCCCTTTAGCCAGGAGACAAAGCGCATAACAAAATGAGACAGGACAGACACTTTCCGATAGACACACATGCAGCCGAGGTTCTTAACAGGAAAAGGTGTGCTTAATTCCATTACTCATGACTAACATATTCAAATGGCAGGTATTCAATTTGTGACACCGTGTGATGAAATCGAGGCAGGGAGCCTGTAGTCACTTGAATGGATCTACTTTATGTATCTACTGAAAAATCTTAAAGACCAAACTGGCAACATCTTCTCAGCTGATCCTTATCTTGGCTTTAACGTCCTCCCTGCGCAACGCATAAGAACCGGTTAGCCTGCTTGGTTTAAAATGGCGTCTATAATGGTGTAACATGTCCATTACCGCTATCAAATTTGAATGAATAAAAGTCTTTTCGGGAGATTTACTGCTGAGAAGTTTTTGATTCGGTTGGTACCGCTCTGGTGTATCCAAGGTCAATACACAAGACATCCAGATCTTAGTATTATATTCTTATTGTTAAAACACAGTTGTAGTGCAGAATGTGTCCTATAGAAGTGGTAACAGAGCTTCAAGACTTGTTGGTTTTACCACGGAATGCAGTGGGAAATCAAGAAGTCCCATATTCTCAAAATAATATTTTTGTCAGTCGTTACCAAATGCAATCAAGCTGTAGACTACTGTATTGTTCAAAGAGGCCGTTTGGCTGCAGGCCTGTAAATCATATTGTGCTGAGTGAAAAGTGGACAGTCTGCAGGTTTTTTTCTCTGCAGAAAATCTGGGAGAATCCAATTGTTTTTGCCCCCACCCCTCCTCTCCCTCTGTGGCTATCAGCAGGTCTCTGGAGGAGTGCTGGTTTCCGTAAACGTGGTGGGGAGATGTTTCCTGTGGCAGGTCTGTCTGCTGCTGATTAGAGACCATCCATCAGCCGGACCTCCTCGGAGCAAAGAGGAGAGCACCGGTCAAATCTTTCTTCCAGTCCACACCAGCCTTTCATATTGAAACAGTGTCACAACAGGTCCGCGCCCTGCCCCGCGACCCCGGACAGCCCGTCCCCATAAAGCCTGTAGCTGGTACCTATTTAGGGCAAGATGATCACTCTCCTGACTCTTATATGATTTTCTTTCATACAGATCTGCAATTTCAACCCTCTAATTCGAAAGCTTGGAACAAACAATGCTGCGTGTGCACGGAAACTCACGCATGCATATCAGTGTGTTGTGAAAATCACGCATGACCAGCCTTGCTTTAAAGGTCTTACGCTGTAGAATTGCCTGCTGCAGGGCTTACAGAGGTCGGAGTGGCTTTTTTTCTCCTTTTGCAGACATGATCCATCGTCAGCTTCGGCCTGCAGCTTCGGAAGCCTTGTGCTGCAGTGCACTGAGTTTCTCCCTGAGCGACTATTGGGTAAAGCACCCACAATTGCAGGATGGCTCAAGTCTAAAAACAGGCAGCAGTCTGTGCCCCCTCGCTGTGTTGGATGCATTTTTTTCTCCCCAGTCCCCATCACTTTCTTTGGCCTCCTATGTGGAGAGTAAACAGGAGGCGAAGGAGTATCCTCCCTGGGCAGGCCGAGGAAACTGCACAGGGTCTGGAGACTGAACTCTCCTGTGGTCAGCTGGTCAACTGGGAGGGCAAGGCTGTGAACTCCTGAGTCTGAGAAGTGGTTTTACAGCTGCAGTCCATTGTGTTGGGCATTGTTTATGGATGGATGTAAAAAAAAAAAAACGGTGTGACCCTGCATGAGAGTTAACGTTTCTCCTGTGTGGGGCACTCCAAGAGAAGACGCAAACAGGAAAAAAATAGGATCCGACGAGTGAACCCAAGAGCAGTCATCGCCTCACATGGTCAGGCTATTACCGGGGATGCTGTCTCAGGACTGAGAGGAATCTGAGACTGAGAAATCCCATAAGTGATAAATTGTGCTTGCATGCAAAAGAAAGAGCAACACTGCTTATGCTTATTCTTTCAACACTGTGGCCTGTAAATCAGCAGATATTGCTGTGTTTCTGTAGATATACAGCAGGTTACTCACAGCTCTGGTGCACTGCTGCAACACAGCGTCCTTTGTAGTGCAACTACAGTGACATAACTGATCACATCAGATGGAAGCATTTGGTAAAATTTATGCCACACTTTGACTTTAGAGCCTTACTGCTTTTAAGGGCCCCTTCCAGGCATGCATGTGTACGGATGTAACATTCCTCAGAGAGCAGCAAGTGATAGAGCACCACTGACCGTACTCACCTCAACCTGTCAGGCTATTGAACCTGAGGCCGACTTAGACAATGCCCGGGTCAACAGGTCCACACTGCAATCACTACAGGCTATAGAATCTATCACTCAGGTCTGACCTCTGACCTGCGAGGGAGTGTCTGAATAGGATCAATAAAAAAAGGTGGAAACAGAATCAAAACAAGACTAAAAAAAGAAATGGACAAAAGAGGAGGCCTCAGACCCACAAGAGGCCTGTTGGGGCTAAAGAGAAGTAATATTATTTCATAAACCAAAGAATAAACCTTGAATTGGTATCGCCACAGCTTCCCTGAAGGTTGAACAATTCATCATGGGGGCTGAAATTAATGTTTGCATCCAGCGTTATGAAAAATCTTCTTAATAGTTGTTGTTATATGTTCTACTAAACCCCCCAAATATCAACCTCATGCTGGAACTAACGACGAAAAGTCAGAGGAGATTGATATTACAGACTGAACGAAAGTGGTTAGCTGAAAAATTACTTTAAACATGGAGGCAGTATCTGACTCCACTGGAGAACAGCCTGACAGCTGAGCGTTTGCCTCCCATTCTACCACTGGAAATTCCAGGAACGACAAGTACGCCTGCATTCTGGGAGTGCACTGTTTTAGTGGGGTAACAGGGGTTCTGTGACCTCTTTAAAATACGATAGTCCCTGACCATAAGTGGCCTTGTAGGTGAGGAGGAGGATTTTACATTCTATTCTGGATTTTACTGTCAGTGCAGAGAAACCAACACAGGAGAAACATGATATCTTCTCCTCCAGCCGTCAGTCAACGTGCAGCCCCATTGTGCAGAGTAATGTGATGTAAGTTAGGGAGAAAAGAGGATGTGGAATCTTCCCAGCTGCATTTCTAAAAAGGGAAATGTGCGGCTGGCTTGGAAAGAGTTTTACTCTTCATAATACATTTCGCAGGAAGGATGACAGCATTACATCGTACGTGTGCATACAGTGGAGGAGGAGCATGTCGCATTTGATTCAAGTGGGGCAGTGCTGTTAATAGCCTGGCCACCGCCACTGTTATTGTTCAGGAGACAGTGCGCCTGGGAGACTGCTTCACGTATCAGGAGCAGAAGGTCTCAGAAGGCCGTCACTGAGATTTCCTTTCTGCCATCCAGCCTCTGAAGCTTACCGCCAGCTGCCGCCCGCGGATCAACTCACTATATTCGCCTTATCTGAATGGATATGACGTGTTCAATTACAAACGCAAAAAAAAACATTTATGAATGAAATTATAAGGCTCCAGAGGCTGTTCGTCAACTCTCAATTGCTCCTTTCCATGCGTATTCTCTGAGGAGGGTTACACGTATCTCTCATTCCATTTCAGCATCTATCTGATGCGGATGGTTTCACGGACACACCCACCAAATTCCACCACTAACAAGCACTGTGGGGCAGAAAAAGCATGGAAGCCTGTTCTTCACAGGGGAACATCTTATCAGTTTAAATACCACCAGCATGCAATTAGCAACCAAGCGGGGGCATTTACAAAATCCCGTTGGTGGAACGTCAATTTTCTGTGAGAAAACTATTCGTACACATTACCACGCTCTGAGGAAATGTGCAACTTTGCAGAAACCTGCTGATGTTACACCTAACATATTTGGAGAATAGAATCACAAAATACAATCTAGTGATATATAAAAAAAGGACTTTCAGATGGTATTGAATGGACCACACTGATGCGGTCCATCCTCGGCATTCCTCTGCTCTTTTGTTGCTCAGGCGTGGGTTGTCAGATCTCATGTGCGTTGGCTGACGTACTCTGTGTTATAGTTGGGCATGCTGGGTAAAAGCCACAGAAGCCGGCGGTGTGACCTCACGCCGGCCCCTGACCCACACCCATTGGGAGTGAGGCTCAGCGGCGGGACGCCGCGGCCGGCATGACAGCTCCTGCTGGGAGGGGAATGAGCGAGGCGCAGCTCACCTTTAATCCCCACCAGGCTGGGCTCTGACAGGCGGGTAGTCTGCCTGCGATGCTGCGCTCACATTCCTGCAAATCTCAACAGTGCTTGAGCCCCCCTGTAGGCCAGAGGAAGAGCCCTTGCTGAGCCTCACACAAAGAAAGAAACGACAAAGTAGTAAATGATGTCTAACAATAGAAGAACTCCCACGTGAGCGTGCAGTAAGTGTGTTATACTTGGTGCTCACACATTGTATGAGAGCTGGTAATAAGGTCATGTGTGCAAGACATACTGTACGTGCAGTGACACGTCTCAGATAGCATGCCATTTACTCAAGGCTTAAGATGTACCCTCTGGGGCACAATGCCCAAAGCAAATACTGCAGATCAGTGAAGAGCTGAAGAAACAAGGGTAAGGCGTGCAGGGGTTCCCTGAAAGCAATTACCCTGGCATGCATACACACACAGACACACACATATAGAGAGTATGGTCAGTTACCGGTGAGCGGCTTGACTCCTCAGGCTTTGGCTCTCCAAACATACCGTCTTCCTGTTTTCATAAGGGGAAAACAAGCAGAGGAGATACACAGAAAGGGTGAAGGTGAGGCTGAGGCATCATTACAATGGCTGTCTCCAGCATATGGTGATCAGAGGTGTTCATGCTTCTTCAAAATGATTGTATAATTGTATTTTTCACTATTTTCTGATATATTATCAAAAAATTATCTGACGGTATTCATGAATTAATTTCAACATAAATAATAAATGAAACCCAAATTTCATGGAGCTATACCATCAGCTCTTTCCACTGCCTTTTAATTCATCAATATATACACTCTTTTCCCTTAACCATCTTTTGTGTGCCAGTGTACAAGTGTGTGAGTGGGTCACATTTGATGCCTGAGTAATGGTCCCAATCAGAATCTCTTTAATGCTCTTAAACCGGCAGGTCGGATATTCTAAGCCTAAATACACCCACTATTATACCGAGCTGGGGAATGAGTGAGGTAAGTGCATCAACATTGAAAGCCCTGCAGGCTGAAGAATGCATATGAGGAGGGATACAGTGGGATACAGGGCTTTGGATGTTACACGGGGCGGAGAGTGAAGTCAGGACACGATAAAACACACTCACATGAGGAGACGCCGCATCTCACTCAGGAAGAACTCAAAGATTACTGGCTCCTCTCGTGAGCATCACGTGATTAGTCACGTCGAGAATCAGACTAGAGCCACGTAGTCTTTTTACGGACCCTGAGAAACTTTGCCATTGTTTTCTCAGTTGTCAGTTGTGAGCATGCACGACATTTATTGCAGGGAAATCCTGTCCACAGGGGGGCTGCGGTAATGTGAAGGATTAGAATGAGGGCTGTGAACCCAGAAGTAATCAGCTGAGTACAGTGCAGCCTTCAGCGGCGCGAGTGGCTTTACGGGCCGGCCGCTCCTGTCGTCACACTCAATGGATTCTCGGTTCCTACGACTTCCTGAGGGGCCCCTTAGTTTTTCCACCAAGGCTGACGAGATCCTCTGCAACCACTCATCCTCACGCCTCAAGCCCTGAGGGCATATGTCTCTCAGGGCACACAAACCAGACACACTGTTACGTGTCTTATATCACGGCAATTTTTTCACATACAATTATTCAGGTGATTGCAAAGCAAAACATGATTAAATCTTGAACTTCTGCAAACTGGATCAATCTTCGTTAATGCGGCTGCAGGGAACAGGGGAACCTTTGTCCATGTCTTTTTCTCCCCCATTCAGCTGTGGCATTTTTCACCTCCGAAGTGATGAAGGCCTCCATATCTGACTATCGCTGGGCTCTTCCGTGGCATCAGAGCGGTATGTGAAGCATGCAGGCAAGGAGAGCAGAGAGGTGGGCCTCATTACACAGCGCTAATACACATGTGTGCCGCAGCCGCCGCAGGGTCCATCCAACCAACACCGGATTATTCCTACTTGAAAATGCTACTGTTTTTTACAAGTGCCGACAATGTATGACTGTGGAACAAGTGGCAACTGATGGGCTTTTTTGCCAGACAGGTCGAAGTTCATGTTGATGCAACTCTAAGTGGAATTTATATTAGTTAAGGGATATTTAACTGTGGCCAATTTAGTAAATCCCTTCGAGTATCAGATAACACACAACTAAACGTAATTGCTTTTTTTTTTCTCCCTGCAGTGAATCTTTCGCAAGAATAAACTCTGTGCTACTGTGCCTTTGAACAAAGATTATTGAAGAGGACTTTTTTTCTACTGTCTGCTTTGGATTTCTCCATAATGTCAAAGTGATGTGTATGAGTATGTCAGCTGTAGGTTTAAGCGATTCTATATGCAACGATTTTGGAGGGTTCCGGCCTATTCAGAACAAATGCATCCAAAAGTGCAGAAAAGCTATCGTAGGAACCTTTAAAGGCTAATTCTCTATAATGATTTACAGCAGGCCCGAGCCAGTTTCAGGCCTGTAAGATGTCACCTGCTTGTCACACAGCCAGAAATCTATGCCCGGCCACTTGCTTCCCCTACACTTCCTGTGCCTGGGTCTTTGATCAATAACTCTGCGGCCGTGCGTCAGCCATCAATGCATCAGAGAGGGGCCCATTGTTATCTAATTACAGACCTACTTCTCTCTACGACCGAGCCAGTGCCTGGGTGGGTCTGATTAAAAGTCAGCTGGCACATGCTTTGGTCCTCGCAGCTCTTTCAACTGGAACCAACAGCTTGGGAACACAGCGCAGGACAACAAAGCGCCCTTCAGCACACTCGGGCTGGGGCCGAAACTTTGAGCACTATTAGGGGCGACGTTTCTCTCTGATGGGGGTTCACAGGAGTTGGGAGGTAACGTGATGGAGCATCTCATTTGTGACGAAATGGAGAGCACCTGTGACATCTGGTTAGGCCGAAGCTGAATGGCACGTGGGTCCATCTTGTGAGCGAGAGAGGCGGAACATCAGGACAATGGCTGATGGCTTCATGAGAGGGAGGACAACAATCGGAGCCAGTGAGGAGCCAAGTGCATTGTTTGTATGAACACAATAGGGATCTTGAGAGCTTTGTCGTGTGTGTGTGTGTGTGAGCGTATATGAATGCGGGTGCATCCCCATATACAGTATGAGCCACCACTGCCCTCCCTACCGGTGAGATCATGAATGTTTTTTTTTAATTCCTACAGCAAAATCCATTCAAGATGGTGACTAAGCCTTTAGTCTGCATTTGAACCTATAGCTGTGGTTGGAAGAGGACTTTTGCTGGGGGGAACCGTCACAGGAAACACCTTCTGTTTTATTATCTTTCCTGCTGTTTTCGCTGGCAGCGCCTGCTTGCTCTCTCCTCCGTTCTAATCTCCATGGCCGGCGCGACCCGCACGGCATCCCAGCATAACTCTCTCTTTCTCAGGGGTCCCGAGCACTCACAGATTCCACCCCTCTTCCACGGCCAATCTCCTCACATAAACTATGCGATTCATCCAGAAGCACAAATGAGACGAAGGACGTGGTATGCTGTAAAAAAAGGGCAATCAAATTTGACCTTGTTCAGCTGCTACTTAATAAAAGCCGGGTACTTTATCTGTTTGTTAGTGCTCTTTATGATTGCAGTTAAATTAAAAGACCAAATCTAATAGAGCCTCTAGGAGTCTCTCATCTCCATGTGTTCCTCAGTGATTAAGAACGTGTGCTTTCTTCTCATCTGCAGCAATCATGCTCTTACATCTATCATGATAGGAGGCCTGGAGCCGGTGCTAAGTCTGGGGTTGAGTCGAGGCGACAACAGCAGTCATGGCCACGGCGAGATTTATGATATGGCAAAATGAGTTCATATTAACGCATGAATAAAACTCCTGCTCAAGCTCATGCTCCAGATGTCCTCTTATGTGGCTAAATTGACTCCAGTTATATTCAAGATCATTTTGTCCTCCGGAGAGGCAGTTTATTTTCACTACAGTAAAGTTCAAAAGTCAATGATGTAGTGGAAAGGAAGGTCTCCGCCGTACGCTGTACAGTTCCTTGAAATAATGTATGATGTCATTTGGCGCTATAATAAAAAATCATTGTTATTTGTTTTTTATCTTTTGAAAAAAAACTCTTACAACACCTGCCTTGTAACAATATATCTTGATATATTGTAGGGTAAAAAAGTGCGAAGCATGTTGTGCGATCTGATTCTACAGTGCAGATTTTAGTCAGTATAAATCCAAAAACGCGTTTTAGCTGGTGAATGAATGAGACGCTGAAGTGAGTGTAGTTGCTAATTATTGTTATTCAGCTGCGACCCTCTCTGAACCACCAACTCAGCTGTCATTTTGTGCTATACAAAGAACCCTGTGTTGCATTTAGTGTGCACTTCTAATAATTGTACACGTGCACAATATAGATGTTTAGGGTTCAGCCTTCAAAGACCTGGGAAATGCCCTGCAGCTAAAACCTGCATGTCTTTATGTAAATAGAAAGTGAGCTGGCACAAGAGCAATAATCATCAATTAAATATTAAACACCCTCTGTGCTGATACATGAGCAGTTGTTTCATCAACACACCTCATTTTAAACAACAGAAAAGCCAAGCATGCACACTGTTCCTCAGTGTGCATGTTTACGCTGCTGAAGTGCTGTATGCCTTTCTTGCTCGCAGCGCTGGACTCTGGGGCCAGTTGTTGTAGAGGGGCCCCATCTACACTGCCGAACAACGAAATTGCTGGTTCATTTTATGGCTCCTGCTCTGTAGTGCTCAGATTACACCTCATCTGGTCTACATAACGCTAGAGCCGCAAGGGGGTATTCTCATCTCCAACTGTACTGTCTGATTTAGGAGGAACCAAGGGGTTGCTCCTACACCCTACAGCTATACCATCTGATCCTCGTAGAGCATCACCCACTACAGATTCACTGAAATCAGTGAATATACGATCATCAGAATGCATAAAGATAGATTATTCCTCACTTATCTTTGTGTTGGTGAAGCAGCACTCTCCAGGGGTGCTGACCCCTGACCTTTTCAGACACAAACAACATGAACAAAGTCATCTGCAGAAATCAATTTTTAACATTAAACCAAATCAGTCATTCCCAACCTGGGTGAGCTTACATTTGCCATGGTGAAACATCAAAATCAGGAAATCTCACAGGAAAAAGAAGAAAAGATTATTTAGTCAAATCTGCATGTGGTATGAAACAGCAGTGGACAGTGGCTTAAATACTCATCTACAAACACTTAAACTGGCTGAACATAATACTTAGCACTTCAACTGATGGGTGAAAGCTCACAAATGGATTAGGCTCAGTTTCCCCGGAGCAGGCCTGTCAGCAGCTCTGCAGGGTCCCGTCTCAGCTTTGCTTTATCTGTTTTGACAAAATAATTGACATGGGTTTGGGTATTCCAATGCTAAAATATGTGTATTCATTTTGCAGGAGAGAATTTTGAACCAGCAAATATAAGTGTGTTTGTCTAAATACTCAAGTGTCGATGGAGGCCCGTCGGCCCAGCTGAGTGCTGACAGCTGGAGTCATCAGAACAGACTTTACTACTACCGCATCTCAAAAAAACCCCAAACAATGGCAGGAAGAGTGGCTGCGAGTCTTCAGGAGATGAGCCACACACAAACATCTTCGAGCGGGATTCATAAGACTGGTGCTGATGTCGGGGTGAGGGTAGCGGAGGGGGCTGTTGTCCATCCATTTCCTGTTTTTAACTCGCAGCTAAGTGGTGACATGGGCCTGCTTGTGCCAGCATCCCTAATGACTCAGAACTGGCAAGCTGCCCCTAACACACTCATTCAATACAATACTATAATACCCAGAGTGGAAGTGGTGCAGACCGTGCGTCCCTGAGTCTGCACATGTGTATTGGCAACATCATCGTCTCATCATTAGTGTTGACCAGAAGTGATGCCAATGACTCTGTGTCTCCAGCTATGAACACAATGGTTTATTAAGAGCCTCCTAACACAGAGGACATCCTCCCCATATGGCTGAGGGAGCCTGGCTCCAGTACTAATCTGCTCCCACTGTTTATAAAATAAACAGGCCCCTGAACGCTAACCTACAGGCTGCCCAGTTTTCCCCCCTTCTGCACCCTCTTCATTGCATCTGGCTGACCTTTGGCCCCGGACTGTTTGAACTGTGCTTCCTGTCTAGTGCGATGTGAGTATGGAATTAAAAAAAATCTGCATTGTAGGCATTTTCTTGCAACGGAAGAGGGGATTACCCACAAATCCGCATGGAGGTGGCACATGTGGCAGCCACCATACCACATACATCTGAAGGTATGGGGGTCTAAGATTAGAACTCAGCGGCTAATGAAGAAAAGAGGTTCAACACCTAGATGGCATGCTATAAAGATGTATATATCTACAGATTTAGATAAGGCCCCCATTCAGAGGTATAAAGTTACTTCTAATGACCAAATCTGTGCCCCAAATGCAGCAGCATTACCTTTTCAAAACAAGGTTGTTTTCACATAGACATCCCCAGCAGTCACCCCCGCCCCTGCTCTCTGGGAGCCCCCAGCCTGCTAGGACCAGCCTGTTGTTGGAATGAGACGAGATAAGCCCATGGTCGGCCTCCATCAACACATGAGGCTTGCCAAAGTGAGTAGAGTTACAGACAGGCCCTCCTCTGGGGCTCAGTGGGAGTGGGAGCGGGCTGGGACGGGGCTGCTCAGACATGGGCGGCAGCTAATCTGCCCCCAGCCAGCCTGCTGATGCCCACCATCTGTGTCTGTAACTCATCACCCACCAGCCAGGAGCCTCCGCAGGCACACACACATGTAAACAAACACCAAGAGAGTGAGCCATTTAACAGCTTAGTCTCTACCTGGCTCTCTTAATGACTGATTATCAGTGCCACCCGAAAGAAAGCAGATGATAGGAGCCGGCAGAGAGGGGATAATGAGGAGTGTGTGATTAATTTATGTCCGGTACCCTCAGGTTATTTCATTATCGTCACCACAGACGAAGAATGTGTCAGACAAATGTGAAAAATAGCCCAATCACACAAACACAACGATGTTCCAAAAAAAGAGAGTTTTGACAGGGTCAGTTGCCAACAGCAGGAAAAGACAACTCAAGACGGACACTCCCGAAGTCAATCGACATCGGGAGTGTCAGGAAAGCTGTGGCTGCTTCTTATGCTCCATTTACTTGACAAGATTTCAAAGCCATAATTGTGCATGCCTTTGGCTCTACTGAGCCAGGGGATGTAGAAGGTTAAGAGGTCAGGAGGATGGTGCGAGGGAGTGTGTGTGCGTGTGTGTGTGGGTGTGTGTGTGTGTGTGTGTGTGTGTGAGGGGGGGTACAAATCCCCAAGGTGCATGACAACCACACAGGTGTGCGCACTTACCCCCATATAACCCCCACACACCCATCGTTTGGAGCTAAAATATCCTGTAGGCGTAGGAGAAGGCAGGTGATTAGCAGACGCAATTACCACGCTTCATTTACCTTTTTACCATCCACCCACACGCTGGAATCTCCCTTGACAGACACTCCTTTGCTCCATCTGATTTGAAATCCAAAAAAACAGACCACATGGATATAGATGTTTTTTTCTGCTAAAGCACTGTATAATGTAGAATTAGGTAGGGATGCATCAGAAAAGTGAAGGGTTTTTTTCTCAATCCAGATTAGAATTTTATTTCATTATTTCCTTGCAAGATTGGACTGTAAAAAAAAAGAATTTCTTTAATGTGAAAATAATATATTGAATACCCTGTTGACTGTTCTCCAAGAGTTTAATCAGTCGGGGCATTGATAACTTTTAATTTAGCAGCTCATATTTAAAAATAAGAAAGAGAACCACAAACAAAAATGCCCACATTGTAATTGGTGCAAGGTTTTGCAATTTTCTTGTTCTTTTTAAGGTCAAGGTCCAGACAAAATATCAATAATCCCGAGACAGGACAAAAAACAAGGCAAACATTTGGTTAAGCCCCCCCTTCTGCGCCCCAATAAGTTCCATGTCGTTCCTAATGCAGGGCGGCCTGTCCACTGGGAGTAGCTGGAATGGGAGCTGTGATGACATTTAAAGTACTTTGCTAAATGGACCCATGAGAAGTTCTGGGTGTTATTCTATGCTAAATTTACCTGCTAAGTATTTGCTATATATGTAGTCATCCGTTGACCACAAATGGAAGCAATATTATTCAATGGAAACAACATAGGTGCCAAGACCTTTCCAAGAGCCACAGGGCCTTTTATACCACACAGTGGTGGAGTTAGAGCATTGAGGCACTACTCCAGTTTTGAAACATTAAAATACTTCTATAACATTATTTAACAGCTGTCTCTGTTGGTTCTCATAAAAGCCAGAGGACGGAGAATATAAAGCTGTGTTATGTTTCCAACCAAGGAATCTAGTGTAAATACTACGACACAAGAATAAAAGGCTGGTAGACACAATTTGGCTGGAAGGGCTGCATGTGAAATAGAACACAGTCCTCCATAATGCAAAGAGAGGAAAATAGAAGTCAGAGCTCCCCCTTTGGTGTAAGTGGTCCACAGAGAAAGAACAACACAGGGGGGGGGCGGATTCAATTATCCACCCCGGCCCTCTCACAGGGATCCCCTTCTTTATGTCTCTTGCACAAAGGCTAATGTTTTCCCCCAGTGCAATAAATAACTTTTTTATTCTCACTGCCACGGAAAGTTCACCTGCACAGGCGATCACAATGTCTGCCCTCATATTTGTTACTGCGGCCTTTTAATTTGACCTGAGCCAACCTGTCATGCTCCATCAAACGTGGGAATTGGATACCTCAGGAACACAGGCGCCTTTGCTTTGCCTCAGCACACGGAGCCTGGGAGCAGAAAGAAAGTCACCCGCATCACATGAATCAAGCACTGTGACAGGGGTCCGTTGGGTCTGGGATCACACGCAGGATCACAAGTCTCTCCTTTTAGTGCTCCCTCTCCCATCTCTATTAGCAGGGGACGAGGCGGGCGGGATGGCTCTCTAAAGGCATATATTTCCGTTGATGAAGAGATAAATCAGATCATTTCTCGAGTAAGGAAGGGAGCACAGAGAGCGCCTTCTTGGCCGTCCCCCTTTGAGATGTAAATGCAACGGTGGCACTGAAAGAGGTCCAGGTGTCCGATGCAAAGAGGGAAAGCGTGACGGTGCATGCATACCTCAGGGAGCTAGACCGTTAACTGTTGCTGTGCCTCATGTGGGCAAACATCAACAGATCCCCTAATGGTCCATAATGGATGGGCGGAATGACATAGTATGATTAATAGATATCAGCAGGTTCTCCCTGGCAAGGGAGATACTGTATGAATCATATCTGTGCACACCTAGCCTACAACAACAATATAAAAGGAATGAATCCGTCAATGACAATTTCCAGCCTACCTGCAACTGTCTACCTTCTCATTTAAGCTCCACGCTGAGCCCTGATGACCAGAGGTCAACAGCTGCAGCTCGTTCCTTGCTGGAGGATTAGAAATTAGTTAGGAGGCTCACTGACTTCATCAAGGTAGTAATTAACAATAAAGCCTGCGGAAAAAACTTCAAATGTCCCACGCCCCAAGGTAGGAGAAAAGAGATATGCGGTAGGTCCAACAAGGAAAAAAGAAAAGCAGCGATGATCACTCGATGAGCTGAACAGAAAAAGCCGGAGAGGTGAGGGGTGAAATGTGCGGTGAATGGATAAACCCCTGCATCAGCTTTACAAACTGTTTTTCATTTCCATGACCCTTCCAAGACAACTTGACACCCGACCATGGACTCCTATTTCATTACATTTCATACCATAGAAATGCATGTGCCAGGTCAGGGCTCAATGGTAAGCGTTCTGACATCAGTAGAAGCAAAGGCGGGATAGAAATAAATGGAAAAGAAGATACTAGTGTTCATTTTCTGCCGCTGGGGATATGTCTTGACCAGTACCCAGCTGCTAATGCATTGCATATAGGCTACAATAGCAGAAATGTACTTTTGTTCCCTTCAAGATGTGTGAAACTGGAAGACCTTCAATCCCGCTTGAGCAACAACTGCCAGTCCAGTGGTTCCAAATTGTAACTAGCTTTAAGACTTCCAATTGGTTTACTTGATTTATATAAAGTTGTTCATTTCAGTGAGTAGGAATTATTAGTATGAGTAGAGCATCAACATCATAATTGTGGTTGAACCTCACACAGTACAACATTAATAAGAACCTGTGGAAGAATGAGAATGATAACTTTCTGGGACACTAGGAATTCTGTGGAATTCTGGGTCCCACATAGGGAACCACGGGACCATTTCACAATGTTGACTCTGGTGCACCATCTGCTGGAGAATATCTTTAATATATTTATATGCACACAGCATTATGTGTCAAATATGTTCACATTATCGTACTCAATCACCAGTTAAACACGACATAAATCCTGGAATTTTTCTTTAAATAAAATTTTATTTGTAAAGTTGGTTTTTTTTGCATACAGCCTCATGGTTGTCAGACACATTTTATCCCCCTGATGTGAATGGTAAAATACCAGTCTGTCAAGATAATGTTTTTTTTGTGGCAAAAGATACCCCCAATTCCAGATCAACAAGCTTCTCCCGTTAGTGTCACAAATGCTAATCAAAAAAATTCTTTCAGAAACTGCAAATGATTTAGACGTCTCCTTTGGGGTTTCTGCACAGCGAAGTATGGCATTACACACTGAAAAATAGATTTCATTACAAATTGTTATTTTACATGTCATATCTACACAAAAGGCATTAAATTAAAATAAGAACATCAGCGAAATGCAAGGTGTGTAATACAAGCGAAAAAGAAAAACGATTGCAGACAAGCAAATGACTGCTTGAAAATTAAACTTATCCTTTTAAACCCATTGATTTTTGTTTATAACTGAAATATATACGTATTGTTAAAAGCAGTAATTCATTATACACACAAAAATATCCCACCCATGTGCGTGTCAAAACTCATGTATCATTTTGTAAAGTTAGAAGACAAACATGGACCATCAGAAAGGAGATTGTCCGACATATTTTGACAAAAAAAAAGCTTTACAACCCCTGCTTTTCTCCCTTTTTCCCCTAAGAAATGAGTCTGGTTGTCATGCAAGAATTGCTACAAATAACCCAGTAAATCTTGAAATGTCATGTTCCCGCGGCTGCAGTAATAGAATAAGTCTAGTCACAGGTAGCGGTCCAAGATCAACTCAAAACAACAGTCTTTATTTGCTTTGGAAATTCTAGCAATATATTTATGTTTTTAAGACCAAAAATATTACACATCTATATTAAATCTGCTTGGCCTCAAAATGGACACTTGAATTATGTAAAGTGCAGGGTCAGCATTATTAGGCGTCCTGCAATCATTCACTGCTCCAGTTGTGAGGGAACACAAATGCATACATTTCACAGAATTGAGTTTGGCAATAGACAGCTTCTGGAATATTGCTTTTAACAAGGCAGAAATGTGGTATACTTTGAGGGATGTGTTCTCCCCAGTAACTGCTGCTATAAAGTGGCTGAGAGTGCCTGGCACACTAGAGTAATATAGTTAATAGAGTTTGACCACATCAAATAAACAGACTTTGAAAATCATGTGACCCTTGAGCAAGAGCAGGGCGTGCACTAAAGACAAAGCTAATGTTGACACTGTTCTTTCAATAAATAACCCACAAATGGAAATGAACCCTAACCCATGAGCACGTCTGATTCCATTTCACCGTCATAGGTAGATGATTATTAGTTCAAGAGTCAGAGTATAAACGGTGAAATGAAAAAAATGCAAGCTAAATCTCAGAAAAACATCTCCCAATAAAAGGAATGCCATTCTTTCCGTTATCAGCTTTACCAACAAGTCAAGAAACAAGGATTGTGGCTAAAACCCTTGCAAGGCTGCCATCTAGTGCACATTACCCCTTATTTAAAGAGAATGGCTGCACTACTTGTTCCAGAGAATGGCACTAGAAGGTGAAGAGTATTGTGTTTGTATACAATGCTGCACAATATCTGAAATCAAACAGGCTGATTCTGGGAGGAAATGTGTAGAAAAAAAACGCAGAAGCTGCTGCTGGTCTTTAGGTCCCATTTAAACCACACTTCTGTCTGTAGCGATGACTTTGCTCCCAAAAACTCAGTAACGTGTCTCCCTTGTAAACAGGACATTAAGACTTATGGTCTGAATAGAAGTATTAAAAAGAGGTCACATCAGCTCCGTATGGAGAAATGGTGGCCTTGAATTAGTTTTAACGCAGAGCCATCACGTTTGGAATAATTTCATTGGCAATATGGTGTCTAAAATGAATGACGAAACAGTCCAACTTTAGTGACGGCGAGGCTGAACAAAGTGACCTCGATGAGCTGACAAAGGTGGCCGGTTGTCGGCTGAACGTTGCTGGCGCTTCATCCACAAACATTCACTGACTGGCTGCCACGTAGCTACAGGTACGTATCCTGATCTATGCTGCTAAGGCTTTGTGTGGATCGTGGACGAGGAGCTTCTTTGGCAGGGCGGTGTGTAGGAGGCGCCTCCTGCTGGTGAAGGGAGTTTGTTTCAGTTTGTGGCACGGCCTCAGGAGTCTCGCCCCTGACTGGAGGCGGGGCAGGTGGATCTGAGGGAGGAGGAGGTGGTGGCGCGTCGTAGGGAAGTGGGTATGGGTTAGGGATCTCCACAATGGGTAGGGATTTCTTGATGCTGCCCTTCTTCTTTGTGCTCTTCTTCTCCTCCTTGCCCCTTTTCAGCTGCGGGGTGGGCTGAGGCACGTCTAGTACAATGGTGGGGTTCTGCTGCAGGTCCTGGCGCCGCGGCGGCTCGGCCAACATGATGAGCCGCGAGCCGTGCAGCCTGGGAGGCGCTCTGGAGTTCAGCTCCCCGCGGTTCTTCTTCCAGCGCTTCAGCTGAGTGTGATGCTCTCTTTCCACGTGTCGCGCGGATACTGGCACCTCCAGAATCTGTCGACAGGAAGGCACACGTCACCAGGTCACGGCCGGAGTCACACAGATCATTATCGGGGAAATGTGAAGCAACAAAACAGGCCATAGCTGCGAAATATCTTCCTCCCATGTTTGGCCATTCTGCCAAAAATGTGAACTTTGTCAGTAAATGTCAAAGGGCATTGGATACACCGTCACTCAATGTCGGGACCGCCCTGGGTATAAGAGGGGCTATTGTTACCATGGACAGACACTCACACACAGAAGCCAGACACTGGCCAGCCGGCACTGTCAATTTGTCTCTGGACCTCTTTAATTCAATCTCTCAGACTGATGGCTGAGAGACTTGGCTGCATTTGAGAACTCTTGTTGTTTGAGTGGTGTTGTCAATGCACCACTACACCATAAAAGGCCTAACCCAGCATAAAATGACTATCAGCAGTTCCCCAAAAAAAAGATAATTATGCATAATGAAGGCTTGCAAGCAAGTGATTTGTAAAACATAGCATGATTGTTTCTCTGGTGATCGTTGTGTTGCTGCTCCTTTGGTCTTACCTCTCGGACGAGGTAACCCTCCTGCATGTATCGAGGCTCTATGGCCCTGAGAAGCTCCATGGTTTCATACTGGCCCTGGCAGGCCTTCAGCTTCTCCCGGGTCCCCAGCATACACTTAAGAAGCACCAAACCCACACGGAAGATGATTTTCACTCCTGTGGGGCGAGAAAAGCCAGGTGAGGTTCAGTGTGAGGAATCTCTCAAGTGCTACTTGTGTCTACAACACTGGGCAGCACTGAAAGTCATCGTGTACCATCACAGAGGAACATATCCCAGACGCGCAGCACAGAAGCCCAGGGCAACGTTCTGGAGAAGGCACACATAAACCATTCAGTCATGTAGAGGATGGGGTCAATCTTGTGTTTTTCCAGATGGCGGAAGGCAAGTGGGGAGACGCGTCGCAGCAGCGCGAACAGGATCTCTCCGTCCAACTGTATAGCTTCCTGAAAGATACACAGGTAAGAGAGCATTAATGGAGCAAACAAAGGCTATTGTACTCTGCATTGTCCGGACTTAAACCTGATATGCACGTGGATGTTCATCCATAAAAGTCTGAGCGCATCATGTTGCTCTGAGTGTTAACAGCTTCCCACAATTCATGACCCCTCATATTTCATAACCTCTTCTTTAGTTGCGCCATGCTATATTTTCTTGAGGAAAAGGTAAATCAATCTTTAAGTAGGGTCAAACAACGCCTCATGGGTTCCATTTTAGTCTCACCAGGCCAGGACTGTAGTAGCCAGGAAGATACTTCTCACAAATCTGGACCAGCCCCCAGAAAGCATCCTGTGAAAACAAACACAGATGTCACACGGAAGTCACATAATCCCAGACATTTTGATTTTGATACTAAAACTCCCTGAGCACTGAGCATGGAATGTGGTTGCATCAAATCTGAGTTTTTCAGGACTATAAAATATCACACAATGAATTTAAGAGTTTTTGGAAAACTGCCAGTAACCCCTATTGTTAGTTCGATTGCAATGTATATACCAAATTTACATTAACATTTGTTATGTCATAACAGTTATCATTAACGTTACATTATCCTTTATGCAGCCATAAGTTCTCTCCAGGTGACATCATTTGTACAGTCTCTCTGCTCTCAAGCTTAAAAATAGACTTATCCAAGGTCACAAAACTGCACAAGCACAAGATTATTAAAAGGAGCGGATGCAAGTTCTAGTTTAAAGAGCAAAATATAACAAGCCTTTGGAACTTTTTGTTTTACCACTGGCACAGGCAACCCATAACACCACAGACGACAGAGTGGTGACGGCACGGAACATTTACACCAAAGTAAAACACTTTATATGGTGTTTGTGGAGAAGGGAAAGTATACAGT
The DNA here is from genome assembly GCA_016785305.1 of Colistium nudipinnis. Classification (NCBI taxonomy): domain Eukaryota; kingdom Metazoa; phylum Chordata; class Actinopteri; order Pleuronectiformes; family Rhombosoleidae; genus Colistium; species Colistium nudipinnis. Next base: position 568,056 of record JAFBJU010000614.1, read on the forward strand.
ACTTCAGCAGGCATGTGCATGAGTAACACAGCAGCAATAGGAGCCTGGGCCTGGCAGTATCCCTCCTCTGGTCTGTAGATAGTGTAGGCCTTAAGAACACGAAACAGGTCCAGCTGACTGTGAAGAATATATCAAATAAAAATTGAGACAGTTAGTTGAGGCAAAAGCCAAACCAATCCCATTTATCAATTCCAGCTTGGAAGCCTTTCACACAGCTCACCCGTGTCCTCCCCGTGACACAAACATCTCATGGAAAGGAAACTGCCTATGCAGGTCTTTCTCAATTACATCAAGCCATTTGGGTTCCCCTGCCTGGCTATCCAGCTCCTGGCAAAAGACATGGTGGAGATATGAGATTTCTATTAATTACACAGTAAAATCATTCAGCGCAAAACAATTTAAGCAAGTAGTTATTCTGCATGATTCAGTAATCACAGGATGCCTTCAACACATTATTTTCCCACTATAAGTGACCAAATTAGAAATGAACTTGCTTTACAAAAAGGAACCACCTTGCACAGTTTCAGTGACAAAATAACGTGGAATTTAAAAGTAAGTGGGAAGTGAAAGAAAAGGCCTGCTGACCTGAAACTTTCCTTGGTTCTGTTCTTTTTTCACCTTCCCCCCTGACAGGTAGAGCCATGCACGGCCTCGGAGGGCAGGAGGGATACCTTTCTGGCACCGCAGCCTCACCTGAGCCGCAGAGGAACAGGAGGTCACAAATAAAGCAGCGAGACACAAATGGAACACACACAACAAGCCCTAAGCCAAACAATTCATATCATTTGTTTGCCTACACCTGCTCTATTGAATATGTACATTTTAGACTCCAAAACCACTTGCAACACCTGTGAGTGAACCACGGTGACCACTGCTGAGCAGAACATTGTTACAAGGATTAAACAAATCCTTGATACAAACAACTTGATTTTTTTTTGTAAGTGAGGTTAGCCCATGGTCACTTTTTTACTGATATGAAGCTGGCACACTTCCCCATGGAAAGTACTATTTCTCCTGTAGAGTTGGTGTAAGACAAAACAAACCGGCCCCTAAGTGCAGTATCGTTGTGCCTCCCTGGACCACAGACGAATGAACACCACTGCTTTTCATTCTGCACACAGGTACAACAATGGTTCTGCATACACTGACTGCAATTTTATTAAAGTGCTGTATTGTCTTCCTGTCTCACAGGAAGTCTAGAGAGCCCCACCCTGAATTTGAGAGTGTCATCCGTCACATGGTGCATGGGACGATAAAGGGATGGGTCATGTCCTACCCAGGCTGCTGATTCATGGAAATGTGTTGCATCCCAGTGCTGAATTGCTGAGGAAGATTATGCACAGAACCAGCTAGACAAGTGAGGCATCAAACAATGAGTATGCTAAAGTCACGTCTTTGTTTAATCAAATACTTAAGCAATGCCATAAACCTTGACTGTTGTTGTTGACAGTGTTGGCAAAGTTATGATTCTAGATTTGGTATCTGGCCAATCCAAACAATCCATTTGGCATTATGTGTTACCACTAGGTGCTGACCTTGTCGAATCTCTTGATCATCCACTTGTCCCAGTGGTTGAGCATGTCCAGCCACTTCACCTCCCTCTGCCTGAGCACTGCTGGAGGCACGTCTTGAGCTCTGGAGACACAACAATGAAAAGATGGGAAAGATGAATTCCATATTTTGCCCTCTGAAACATCAAACCAAATAAAATGAATGACAGTAACCACAGGCCAGGTGAATAAAAAGGTTTGGGCATCTTGGTCAGTGGGATATTAACCTCCAAACGTGATAAACATAAAAAAGCAGTTGGCAGCAGGTTTTTGTATGGAGAGAGGGTATAGCAAAAAAGAAAAAGAAAAAAATCCTCCGGAAGGTTATTCTTTCTCAATGTGTGTGTGGCCAGCGCTCACAGACAGTCAGTAAACTCTGCAATGCCTAAAAAATAACAACTACTAGACTTGTATTAAAGAGACTATAAAAGACACAAACACAGATGTAGCTCATTTATTGGCAACGCCTGTTTAACCTCAAAGAGCTGCAGTAAGGATATGTCGGCCTTGTGATTTAATTTAACAGCTAAACATTTACAGGCAAGAACAAGTGCGGACTTCACATTATATTCTCCAGAAGAAAAAGGCAAATGTAGGCAAGCATAACCAACATTAGGAAGGAGCTCTGATGCTTTACCAAGCCGTGTTATTATCTCATCAGGACATACCCGTAATTGCAGGGTTCAATTGTATTCAAAGGGTGTTCCAAACTGCAGTCTTCTTTCATAAAAAAAAACAGAGCAATACGCTGCGGATCAGTACAACAATATGTTATACCCCAGCTACCAAAGACCTTAAACAATGATTGGTTACTTTAAATGCAAGATACTGTACGTTAAACCCTGGGTCTGTGACTACATACAAGACTAGAAGCCAAAAGAGGCCCTATAATGACGGGGCACCCACGCTGGGGGCCAAGTCTGCCAAAACTCCAGGAACAAAAAAAACAGGAAGCTCCCACACAGCCAGTGCTTGGCACAACTTTCTCCTACCACTGTTTCAGAGCTGTAATGAAGTATTCAACACAAGAGTAAGAGGGGAGGAAAGAAGGGCGTCCTTTGGAAAAACACTGCAACTGGCCTCAAGGAATATGAATACATCCATTCAAATGAAAACCAAATAAATAATAATAAACTTCTAACTAATACGCCTTCTCAACTGAAACGTTGTTCAGTGAACAATATCAAAACAAGGAAGTCATGTATAGAACATAATGTTATCTCCCCATCCATGCATTATTTTCCTCTTGCTTACATATTGGCAAACAGTGGGCACACTGTGCCACGCAGCTGGTCGACAGCTCTGGGAGACAACAACACAAACACAACTTGGAAGAAATGCCATCATAACAACATTATCTGACAAACCACAGCCCTCTCCTCGGCCTCAGGTCGACTGGAATCAAGGTTTCCCACATTCGGGTTAGCTTACAAACGTTCAGACTACACCGACCAATGCTTTATCATTCAGCGGAGTTGAAGAAAACTTACGACGCCTCCGAGTACTGCTGCGCCCCACCGATGAATCCATATTTGTCGGTTTGCCGGTCGCTGGTGAAGCCGTTGATCTCGGAGTCAGATCCCAGGGAGCTCTCGTCGTCTAGGTGGCTGCTGCTGCTTATGGTCCGGATGCTCCTTGTGTCCAGCGATTGTCGGCCGTTCTCTATTTTGGCCATGGTGGCGAGTGCGCTAGCCTGCTAGCCACGATTGCTAACGCCAGGCGAGCCTGTTGACAGCCCCTAAGTCAAAAGCGCTCCTCTGCATGTGTTGTCGCATCAAACAGCATCGACGTCATATTTCTTTGACTGGAGTTCAACTTTTCTTTGGCATCCGTCTCCTCAGCAATTCTCACCAGACGTTAGGATACAGCTGCATCGGATGGGTTCGGCGTTAGCTAGCTACGATAATGCGAATACTTGACCAGATTTAATGTTAGCTAGCCCACAGCGGCGTGCTAACACAGTTAGTCTCAAATCCAACGGTATTTCTACAATAACCCTCTTCTTATCCAACCAAGAATAGATAACAATATTTGTTTACATAGTTAGTTATGAACTAACTATGTTAGATGGTGAACAGACTAGGGTTGGACCTCCCCAGTTCGCAGTCCTGTCATCCAGAGTGTGACGCTTCCTCTGCACAGAGTCGCCCTGACCGAGCTGCTCTCTGCGTCCCAATGTCGACATCTAGTGGTTAACTTAGTAAATGACTCTTATATCGAACAGAAAAAAAAGTGCTACGTGTTTTTTGTTTTTCTGTCTATTCTATAAGAGGTGAAAGCTGACATTAAGCAGGATTAGTCATCCATCTGAGAGCTGCACTGATTTGCCTGCCTTTCTCTTCTTCTTCGGGGTCTAAATTGTTTATTAATCTAAAACACGGACCACAGAGCAGATTTCTTTGCACACCACCGATTTAGTCCAGACTAAATTATTCACAGGGAATCCGTGAAGTGTTTGTGCATTTCCATTGTTAAAACATTTTGTGTGTGGCAAGATGAAATCATAAAGCAAAAGCAGAACTAGATTTTTCTATTCCTTTATTGAAATGGGTTAACAATGAGACTACAGCCACCAAATGTATATCATGAACACAGCAAGAGCTTTGAGTACATCACTCAGTGTGTAGTTCTTTTAGCATTCTGAATTAACAGGGTAATTTAAGAACATATTCTCCATACAAATCTGAATGAAAAGTATAATATTGTAATACAATATTCTGATGCAATATTCATCAAACTAAAATTACATGACAGGACAGTGACAAAACATCCGTCAGGAAAATCATTTTGGTGTTGTTGTGTGGCTCACTTCTTTCTTCCACCTCTCTCCTTCAGTGCCAAGTGAATGACGGAACCATTGTTCATGTTGTAATAGGCCAGAGAATTGGAGTCCTTAATGAAAATGCCCTAAAATGGAACAAAAATAATACACACTATTATTCCAGTAGTTTTTTAGGATTACTGCAAATAAGAGACATCACTTGTTGAAACAAGGTTAAAATGAAAGCTTACCTCATATTGTAACTTCTGTTTTCCTGCTGGCATGCCAGTGGCTTCATGGATTTTGACTTTAATAACAGACACCTGTAGAGACATTGCATTTGCAAATCCGTAAGAATGTAAGAATGTGCATTGGCATGAAAGGGAGAATCAAACAAACACCGGCATACCTGGTCTGTGAGTGGGACAGTGAAATTCAGCACTTGTCCATTTAGCTTCCATTCCGTCTTGTCCTGCATGTTGGGGACCTGAACTTTCACTGCCACAGGACCCTGCAGAGGGGAAAACAACCAAGTCATATTTTTTATTTTGTCTGCATGAAGGTTATAGATTGAATAATCACTAATGCAGTGCTCTATCAAACCTTGTTTCTACGAAGGAACTCCTCCTCTGGAATGAGGTTGTCTTCCGTCTTCATCTTCTTGCTGACTGGCTCATCCTCATGAGGTGGGGGTGGGTGGGAAGGTGGTGCAGGAGCAGAACTTGGCGGTTGTGGTACCGGAGGAGCAGGGACAAATGCTAGAAGACAGAATAAGGGTATATGAATTAAAAAACAAAATGAAGAGCCCTACAGATGTGCAGTTACCCAATTTACTTTAGCAATCCATTAAGTACCCATTTAACAAAGCACCCTTGTTTTGAATGTCAATGAAAAGCGTTGCCAAAGCTCCATCTTACTTGGTACAACCATGGGGGGTGGCCTTGGAGCCATGATGTGGGGTGCTGATGGTGGCATGGGGACCACGTTGATACGGGGAGCAGGCATCATGGGGGGCATTTGTGCTAAAACTTGTCCTGGTCCAAGGCGCACCACAGGGGACATAGGTGGTCTCGGAATTACAGGTACAGCAGACAGGAGAGTGGTGCGCACTTGAGGTCCCAACTAGTGGATAAACACATTATGAGTTAATATTTATGGAAAAAATAAAGAATCACATTTTTCTTTTTGTTTTATGAATATAGTTACTCACAGAGTGGGGTGGGCGAAGCATTGCAGGTGGGCTGGGTTTAGGCATACCGCCTGAAGAGGGCATGGGAGGCTGGTGATGAAGTTCACTTGGCTTGCTTGGTCCAATTTTCTCCCTAGCATCATCTTCTCCCACCAGTCCTTTGGCCTTGTGAATGGCTTCGATCTGTTCCTGTAGGGTGATGTTGGCCTGCGCTGCCTGCTGTGTACGAGCCATGCTCCCTGAGTGGCCATCCCAGGTAACCTGGTGGGGGAACAAAGTACAAAAAACATAACGAATGAAGACAAATCATGCAATGTGTAATCTAAAACGGCATAGATTCAACTACACTAATTTTGGAAATAAATCCTTAACTGTTCTCACCTTTTCCTCTGGCTTCTGGATTTCTTCTTCACCGATCTTTTTACCAATGGCTGTCTCTTCCACACCAAAGATATCTGTACGCCTCTCAGCCAACTGCTTCAAGCTGCTCTCAATGTCCAGACCAGGAGCATAGACTTCATCCTCAATCTGCCTCTCTTTGTTTATGCGGTCTCTTTGCTCCAACCAGCGGGGATCCAGCAGACCAATACGCATGTGCTCCTGCATCTTACTGGCTTGGATCTTCTCACCAGTAATTGGCGAGATGAGATACTCATCAGGAGCTGAAATGGATACCTGAGGCTTGGAAGCTGGAAAGAAAAGAGAGAATTAGATCAGCACGCATTGTTCATAGTTATAGCAGGTTATGTGGAAGATGTTTTCATTTCCAAGGAAGCACAGCTTGCCTTTGGGGTCGTAATCTCTGCGAATAATAACTTGGTCTGGAGTTGGGGGCAGTGGGGGTGGCATAGGGTTGTCTGGTGGCAGTGGAGCCCTCATGCCATCATCGTCATCATCGGATCCCTGAAGAAGGCAGGAATGTAATAATGAATAACATTGTTAACAGCAGAGTCACAGTCATTATTTTGAACAAGTTGTAATTTGAGTTAAATGAAAATAATAACGTAACCATTACATTTATATATAAATTGTTTCCTACCTCGTCCATGTCCTGAAGTTGAGTGTCTTGATCAGGCTGTGAGGGATGACCACTGTCCCGATCCCTTCGTACATCATCTTCATCATCACTCTCAACCTCCATCTCCACCTCCTGGCTCTCCCCCCACTTCTCATAGCGCTCTTGGATGAGGATGCGAGCGCCAAGCTCCTCTGGTGTTGTCGGTGGGGGGAAGTGGCCTAGGGGAAAAAAAAGAGATACCATCAATCATATTTTGTTCAAGCTACAAATAGGGGCCTACATGTGTACAGATGACTACAATTGTAGTAATATTACCTTGTTCATTGGGCTGGAAATCCACAGTTTCAACCACTACAAAATCATGCCAGTCAATTTGGGCATATGCAACTCGTTCTTTCTCCCTTTCCTCCTCCTCCTTCTTTCTCTCGCGCTCCTGGAACTTTGCCCACTCAACACGGTACCTTACCTGATGGCAGAAGAGTATAGCAGCAGGTTAGCATAGTAAATGTAAATGCATAATCACTCTGAGAAACAGTTACTGCTACAATGGTGATTACCTGGTCCATAACCTCTTTTGGATTCTCAGCCTCTTTCTTCAGCTTGGTCAGTAGGCCTTTGGGGGGGATCAATATCTAAGGACAAGAGAAGATCAAGAAAAAAGTTCAACATCTCTCGACAAACAAGAAGTAACAGTAGTATCAGAGTCACAATTTACCAGTTTACCTTAGTGTACTGCTCAACCAGTTTAGTGAAGTAGTTGAAAAGGCTGTGCTGTGGCCGCAGAAAGTCAAATTGGTAGTTCCTCTGCTCTTTCTGCATGAGCTGAGTGAGAAACTGGCGGCCATTGCGAGCAACAAACTGGGCGGTGAGCTTCACAACATCCAGGTCAAATGCAGAGATTGACGGAGGATCCGCGATGAATTCAAACTCAGTGGGTGGTTCTTTAGGAACCACTGCCTCCTGAATCACCTGTGCCTATTGACACGCACAATAATTGCTATGGTCAAAAACCATAAGTTATGAAAAAAAATGAGAAAAAAGAGCAAATAGAAAATCTGTGTCTTACTTTTTGAGTGAGCTGAGACTGCTGCATGGCCTGCTGCATAACCTTGGGCACGGCTGCAGATGGTTCCAATGCTTTGCCCTCCTTAAAATCATTGACCTTGTGCCGGTAGTAGGCATGGTAGGGGTCATTTGGATTGAGGAAATTGAATTTTGGATTGTTGATCTCATTTTGACGGATTCTCGCTTCAAACTCAGGCCCATTCCTGTGGAAAAAAAAAACTCCAGCAAACCAAAGACAGAATATACATTTATGTTTGCAGCCAACAAGCAGAATACCAACCTGGCAACAAAGCTAGCCGTCTTGTCAACAATGTTTCGGACCTCAGGAGGTGGATAAATGATACCGACAATGGGTTTAGTGGCTGGGGTTTCTTCAACTGGAGCATCGTTCTGTAGACAAAAATGTGGTGATTCTAAAATTAAATCCAAGCAAAATGGACCTTAATAAAACAACAACAAAAAAGCCATCAACACAGGTATGTGATAGATAATTAAAACACATCTATTATTCTTGCCCTACTGACCTTAGAATCCTCTTACTCTAAGTCAGCCCACCCAATGTGCTGAACTTGAATTTGTCTAGTTCTGTCACCTGTTCAATGCAATATATGCTCTCAACTTGAATTTAGTGAATGAGTAACATTTGGATAAATCATAAACATTACTTTAAAAAAAGAAAACGAATTCCATACAAAAATGAAGGTGTTGAATTGTTAAGGGGACCTATCCTTCATATAATTAAATACACATATTTAAAGTAGGCCAGTTAATTATCCTTGATAGCTACTGGACTCAAATATAACTGATATATTTTTCCAAACGCCATTATACAGCCATTTTGGCCAACAAAAAGTTGTCAAAGCAGCTGAAATGTAAATTGGTTTATTTGTCATGCAGCGCTAACATGCTAGCCAGATTTACGCCTTATATGGTCATCCACGATAGATTGCTAGCTAATCCAAATTTCACATTCAAGATCACATTGCACAGGAATTGAAGTGTATTGGTTGCCACATGTGAGATTCTCATTGGATTAGCTGTGTTAGCTACATGACTACCATCAGCTAACTGTGAGCGGCATCGTTACCTTATTGTTGGACTCCGGCTGAACTATCTGAACAGGCCCAGGCGGCATGGCTGCGTCTGTATGTAACGCCGGAAGTTCGCTATAAACACCTGGGTACAGAAAAATGGATATTGAAAACAGAGAAACTCACCAAAACAAAATAAAGTTAGAAAACATGAACTTAAACCCTGTACTCACGGCGACCGAACACCTATTGCGTCGTGCAGTCGTTGACCCAATGGAGGTGTATTACTTCCGGAAACACGCCGCAAAGCATTGTGGATCTTGCAGTGTTTTCTTTCTCGAGGTTGCCAAGGAGACTAGTTTGTCAAACATGAGACTGCGAGTCGCCGCCTTGAAATTTGATGCACATGTAAACGGGGTGTTACGGTAAAGGCGGAGCTGTTGATAGTTGCATATTGCCTGTTAATGAATTTTAATAAAATAAGGGAAAAAAAACGATTTGATAAGATATGATAAAGTATCAGAATAAAAATGAGTAATGTATGATTTATAGGTGACAAATTATTTACTATAGGTAAAAAAAATGTGAATAGGTAACTCAAGTCTTTAAGATAAGATACTCCTTTATTGTCCCACAGTGGGGAAATGTGGACATGTAACTGGACATGTAACTTTTGCCTCTACTGTTTGCATATTGTTTTCCAACACTTCTTACAGATGAGATATATTTTATTTACTTCAGCATGACCTAAGGACAATGGCCATTAGTTTTCTGAGATTAAAGTCAGAATTTTGAGATGAAAGAACTGGCATATCAGAATTAAAATGAGTAGTGTATGATTTAATAGGTGACAAATTATTTAATATAGGTAAAAAAATTGTGAATAGGTAACTCAAGTCTTTAAGATAAGATACTCCTTTATTGTCCCACAGTGGGGAAATTTGGACATGTAACTGGACATGTAACTTTTGCCTCTACTGTTTGCATATTGTTTTCTAACACTTCTTACAGATGAGATATATTTTATTTACTTCAGCATGACCTAAGGACAATGGCCATTAGTTTTCTGAGATTAAAGTCAGAATTTTGAGATGAAAGAACTGGCAGTAATGTACCTAAAAGGTCATTTCCCAATGCTAATAAACAACAGTAGTAGAAGACGAATTAGCGTTTGGTAACCACCAATGAGGAACAATGATAGAGAAGATACTGGTGATATTGGGTATGGGGCAGAAATGCAGTACTACACCTTAAAAGTGTCGGCCAACTAACAATTAATAGGCCAGTGAGCCTGATGTAGTATTTTACACTGTAGTAGCCCACGTCTTGGACAGACAGAGGAAGTGTCGATGCTTTTTAATAATAAAATATTAAATAATAATTATGCATCCGAAGTTATGACCCCACTTAGGTCAAATAGTTTGTCCCCAATTAAGGATTTATTTATTTAATATTTATAACATGAATGCTGTCCCCTTACAATTTCTCAGAAGACAGATATATTATATATAGAATCATAAATGTATTTACGTTACTTGTTATATTTTACGGTATGCAAAAAATAGTTTTACTTATTTTAACAGTCCATAATTGGTGACATGAAACGGATTATTTTCTCCACCCTTTGTGTGTGTCCCAAGCACCCGTACCTTAAAAGCCATAATGGATGCGCAACCCCTTTTACCGGCGAAGAACATGAGTGAGTTCCTGGGTCGTAAGGATTGTATCGAAAGTCTCCAGAAGGATCTTGTAGACCTTCAAGGAGCCATATTGGACGTTTTCTCTAGAACCGGACCGATCCGCTTCCCCTCATGGAAGTTTCCCGACAAACTCTCTTGTAATCTGGACATGGTAGCTCTGCTGGAGAGGTATGACTTCATGGATGGGGACGGGGACTTCAACCAGCACTCTAATACAGTCCTACTAGAGCTCGTGATTGACAGGTACTAAAGTACACTGCCTCATATTACATCACATTAGATCAAAAAAGAAATAATAACATGTTTTTTCTTCTCTCCCTGAACTAGACTAGTGCTTCTTCTTCAAAGCTTAAATACTTATATTGAGCAAAACACAGGAAGTCACAGGAAAGATCCAAACCAGCAGAAAGGATGCCTGTCAGTTGGTCTTGTAGTCAGAAACTATTGGAGTAATTTAGTTAATTGTGTCAGCCCAACGGTAGGCATATGTATTATAATGGTTAAATAATAAAAACATATATAAAATATTGCTAAGATTTACAAAGTACATGCATCTAATTTTCCGTGCTTTTCCCCTCCTTTCAGGTCAATGTAAAAAACAGTGTGAAACTGACAAAAGCAAGGACAATTGACCACAATGAGGCTGAGGCAGTGCCACATGCTTCCCCCCACATGAACTCCAGCTATGATAGCCGCAGACCTTCTTTATCTGCCTGGTCTTCAACAAGCTCCTTTAAGTTTTTGCCACAGTACCATGGACCCTCTATTCCTTCCCGCAATACTCCGTTCTCCCCTGAAGCTGGCCACCGCAATATAGGCTGCCAGACAATGGAGTCCTCCCTCATCCCCTGCGATGCCTGTTATCAAGTGCAATCTCTGCTGAGAAAGACAGGAGATGCTTTGGTGGAAGTGTTCAAGTGTGAGGGCCTGCCCTCCTCTCTGCATCCATTTTTAACTGCCGTAGAGGACACTGTAGACTTGGGACATATGACAGCAGGGGATGTCTCCCAGTTGGCCAAAGAGCAGCTCAGGGACATGCGCCGGTTGGAAAAACATCTACAAGATGTGCGGGATACAGTGAAGCCTCTTAAAGATAAACTTTCAGCGGTCGAATCAGAGCGGGAGAAATTTAGGTCTCAGTTGGAAAAAGTACGAAAGGAGTTCAAGCAGCAGACAGAAAAACACCAGGCAACCATCGTCCAACTGGAGTTTTCACTGAAGAAAGCACAAAGGTCCATGAAAGAAACGGAGCGAAAGCTACAAGATGAGCAAAACCAACTAAAGAAAGGTGCAGTAAACTCATAAATTAATTTCATGGGAACTTATTGAGACTATGTTCTTGATACTATTTAATATCTTTATTACAGAAACGTTGTCCTTGGAGGATAGCAATTCCGAACTGAATGAGAAAGTGGCAGAACAACAAGATACATTACAAGCACTTGGTAAGGACATTTTGTTAAACACACTTGCCTTAGTTACACACATAATAAAACAATTGCATGTCATTGAATGAATGTGTGGTAGAATGTGAAAAGAGTGCATTGCTGGAAAAAGTCAAGTCCTTGCAATTGGAAGAGGAGGCCTGTTGTAAACTACAACAAAGGATCCAGCAAATGGAGAGTCAGATCTGTGAATTGCAAGTTCTTCTCGACAAAGAGACCGCAAAGTACCACAGTGTTTGTCGTCACCAAGAGGTCAGTGTCTCAAAACCACCAGGTTATTTGTTGCTTTCAGTTAAAGACGTTTATGTCAGTCATGTTGCAGTATTTAAATAAAAGAACACAGGTTGAAGTTGTTATTGTTTTGCTCGGTTGTCCAGTCCATGCAGGCAAAGCAGAAATCTTTGTTGGACAGAGTGGATGCTCTCGATGAAGAGTGTGAGGAGCTGCACATGCAGCTGGGAGAGGGAGAGGAGAGACACACAAACTTAGACAATGAGCTGCAGCAGATGTCAGTGGGGAAGGCACAACTTCAGGCTCAGCTCAGTCAACAGCAGGTATAAATAGCAGAGCCCTTACTTGTAATATTACCCATTTTATACCAACTTGAAACCAAGTGGTGGAATTGGTGTATTTATTGTATACAACAGGATTCCATTACAGAGCTTCAAAAAGAGAAGCAGATGCTGGACAAAAACGTAGGCTACCTTAAGAAGGATGTGGCTGAGCTGAAGGAATATGCGCAAGCTTTAAAGGAGAGGGAAAGGCTGCTGGTGGCTTTCCCGGAGCTCAGCCCCCTAGCTCAGACCCAGCCACAAAGTAAGCAATCGTTTAAACTTTGTCTATAAATAGGATAGTGACACTGGGATATACAGTAAAGGGTAACATGCATTTACTGGAGATAGTCTGATAGTTGTATCCATTATTTGCCAACTGCCTCTTTTTTGATTGCATATTGTTCTTTCCAAGGTACCGGAAATGTGCTTTTGGATATGGAGCAACAAATGCAAGCAAATAGCATTCGCGTAAAGGTTCTGGAGCAGGAAAATGCTACCCTACACTGCAGCCTTGAGAAACTGAGAGAAAGGGAGCGTAATGCTGCAATGGTAGGTTTTCAATCGAACATACAGTATGTATAATGATGGATATTAAACAGCCTGAAAATGACATAAAACTGCACTTTTATCAAAAGGAAGCCTCACTTCAGCAGATGTGGACTCTCTCTCCGGGCAGCACACCAGGGGAGAATCAGCAAAATGGCCTAACAACACTGCGGCACAGTCCTGAAACTCGTCTAGACTCACCTGGGTCAAAGAAAAACATGTCCACCACAGCTGACTCCCCCTCATCCCTGCCAATTCACAGACAAAACCTCCACCTAAACATTCCACGATTCTTTGGCCCTAAAGCCAATGCAAAAACAACAGGCTCAAATCAAAGAAGAAAATGACACTCAGTGGAGTGTGCAACTTTGCCTGAGGACTGTTGGTTTGATTGTTTTGGCAACAATGAAATATCAATATATATCGAGGTTATACCACAATTTATCTATATATATCTATCTATATATAGATAGATATATATAAGTGTATGTTTGGGATATATCAATACATATAAAGCCAGAAAATGCAAACTCCACAGAGGTATGCAGCAAATATAAGTTGCGTATAGTGACACCTAGTGATTAATGTAGTTATTACAATTATCAACTTACAATTATCAACTTGCCATGTTTACAGTTTATTCAAATCATGAACATATTACATCATGTAAGATATATTATCTATTATCTATTAACCTGATATTGTAATATACTGGGGTTGCTTCAATAAAGAGGAGCGGCAGATGATGTACACACACGTCTTTACCTTAGACGGCAGGAAGAACTCCGTTATTCGTCGGTCAACCACGATGTAACACAAGTGCGTGTGCACAATTTATCCACCAGGTGCCAAACGCTATAACAGACATCTCTAAAGGCTGGGAATTAGACTAATCAATAAAATGTGTCTAAGTGAGGGCATTTGCATTTCCTTTATATAAAAAAGTTCGTATTTGAATGTATTTAATACATCTGTCGCATTTATATAAAGTTTCAACCTAGCAATAAACTACACAGATATAAAAATAGATACATTGAATGTGTAGGTGTGTTGAAATACTGTCAGTTTTTAGTTTAAATCACCTTTGCTCGTGTATACCAATGGATTCATGACTGAGTGAGGTGAAGAAACGTCAACTTTTATTTAAATGCTGATCGGTGAGATTGACTGCGGTACATTTTGTTTACAGTGTATTGTTGCTATGATTTTATTTCTGAGCAGATTAAATATGAGATGCACGAGGCTCCAACTGACCTCAGGTCTGCCACGGGCTGTAGTCCCCTTGTTGCCTATTCTCTCGCGAGAAGCTGCGAAGTTTCCGGTGTTGTGTATGTTCCTGGAAACATGGCGGCCAGTTTTCGCGGCCGTCCTATCCGGAGTCTTCGGATGCGAGGTAAGCGTGTAAAACTCGCCTCGGCGGCGTCTGTGCCCGCGGGATGGCGAGGCAGTAGATTTTGTCAGGCGTCTGATGACCTTGGCGTGGTCCCTCAACGTGTGTGCGCTGTGTTTTTTGTGACAGGTCGGAATGACAGCGGGGAGGAGAACGTACCGCTGGATTTGACCAGAGGTAAGCAGCACAGGCTTCATCACCCTTGTAGCAATTATTGTTCAAAATGGATGAGGCGAATTTCTGCACACAGTGGCGGCGTGAGGTGGAAACCCACTTAGTCTCCACACTCGTCCCGACCGTGCTGCTGTTCTGCGGTCACTTTACCCTTTCTGTCTCTAATAGCATCTCCAGCGGGATCATAATCACAGGGTGCAGCGAGCTAACCAACTAGCAGAGTTAGCACTAGCTAGCTGCCGCTGCTAACCAGCCATGACGACGGTCTGTTGTTTTGATTAGTGTTAGTGGGCAAACTAGGCTTTTTTGAAGCCAGGCAGCCATCGTGGCTGTATTCATGCAATGAACAGGTCCAGCTGTAGGTTAAATTAAGCTTCAGTGCCGGTGGCCAAGCAACAATTAGATAACGCGGGGTGCGCACGGTGTTTTTTTTCTTCTTCTAGTGGGTTTGATACACCGCTACTCAAGGCTGGTCAGGTCTGCTGCACATCAGCTGTCCAAGTCTTATGGACTCAAACTGATTTTGTACCTGTAATGTCAAATGAATACAGTCAGTCTTCAGTCCATTAGTCCCACTAACATTAGGGTGGGTGGGGTGGGGGCACTTAATCTATCAGCTGTTCTAGCATGGCATTGTAAAGAATCCAATGTGTAGGCTGCTGTTTGTTTGATTTGTTGTTCAGTTTGGGGTAAGTGGCTCAGAACAATCAGTTACTGGTTATGCGACACATTAGTTTTGTGTTATCTTAAAATTGATGCCCAAGACATGTCTGTGGCCAAAACGTCCGACATCGTCAAGCACAAAATCTACATAAGAGTGTTTTTTTCATATGCACATTTTCACATGGACAATATCTTCGAAAAAATACTATTGAATAGCATGGTGATAATTGCCCTGTTCGTTAATGGCTGTATCAGCCACAGTCATGCAACATCATATCCTTTCCCAAGTTTTTAAGAGAATTCTCATCAATGTTCATTTAATTTAATCATATCTTATACCACATATTTTTATTTTGGGTTGTTAGGTGTCTTTTTCAGGTATTTAACCTTTTGCTATTATTTTTTTGACTGATGAATAATACTGATAGCTGGTACTATTTGATAGTTTGAAACTAAATCTGACAGATCCCCTAGTCAACATGTGCTCTAACTGAAATGGGTTTGCGCTTTTTGTTTTTACATTATAACTATAAGGAACTGACGAAAAAAACACAACTTCCCTGCAAGTTGTACTCTGACTAGAGTTTGTTTTGACTGTACACACTAATTTAGTTTGACCAGCTAAACTTCCTTCCTGCAACATATCAAACACATTTCCACTGTTATTATGGCAATAGGGCTTAATGCTTGACTCAGTTACATTGTACTTCCTCTATTTCACCCTGCAGAACCATCAGAAAACTTCAGAGAAATCCTCCAAAATGTGGCCAAACCACATGGAGTCAGTAACATGCGAAAACTGGGCCACCTGAACAACTTCATCAAGGTAACTCTATCAAGTTATGTTGCTTTTACACCATGAATGTATTTATTACCCGAGGCAGTCTTGGCAACATGGGAAAGTAATTATGTTTACAAGGTTGTTTTCTCCCCAAAACCATCCTACAAATCATGTTAAAGCTGCACATTCAGCATACAGCTTTTAACAGAGACTGACCGATTTTTCAAACGTTGACTTACTTGGCTTCCCCTTCTCTGACGTGTCCCCACTGACCTCTCCTTGATCCTCTGTTCTCTGGTGTTGATGCCAATAGGCCTAGCTCTGCCTGTCACTGTGATGCTGACAGTGAATTTTACAGGGGTTCAAAGGAATGGTAAAGCACTTTGTGTGTCAAAGCACCCTGACATTTAAACGTAATGCCTGGTTGCACTGATTTATTATATATTTTCCCATTTTTTTTTCTATTTTTATTTGTTGGTGGTAAAAGTGAACCTTATCCGATACATACATACATACAGTACAGTTTGCTTCTTTACTCACAGAACCATTTTTGCAGGGACCAGATCAGAGATTTAAAATGACCAAGTTTAGTGTGGACATTTTCACTAAGTCATCCCTGTGATGGGCTGTTGACCTTTCCAGAGTGTTTTTTGCCCTTCATCTAACACACAGCAGAATACTCTCGAGTGTTCGTGTTGTTTGGAAATTGAATAATAGGCTGTAGCAAATGGCTTGCGTCTCTGAGGGCTATGAAGGGAAAAACATGCAGTTTCTTGTGCTTGAAAACATCCTCTTTGCATCTTGTCACTGGTAAATCGTCCAATAAAACCACGTTGGACACTAAATGTTTGCTGATTTCTGCTGAGCCACTCGCTGCCGTGTACCTCTACTGACCGTGGCCATATTGTGACCAGTTTTTGGCAGCCTTGCAGCCTGTGTGTGTAGACCTTCAGAATACATTGCAGCTGGCACTGTAGTGGACTCGTGAGCCAGAGGTTTGCGCTTGAAATCCATACACCTAACTCTCTTTACAACTGACAGTGGGTGTAGCCATGGCATGTGTATATCTGCATGTATACGTCTGTCAGAGCCCCATGCCTCTGATTCCTTATAAGGGTTCCAAGACAGTGAGGGGGAACTAATCCCCCCGTAGCGTGTTATATGCCCCTCACCCCATCTCCTCTCTCCCCTCCTCCTGACTTCTTGAGCCCTGACATCACAGCTGGTTTAAAACCACTACCCTACTAACTATGCTCCTCCTTCTCCTTCTCCGCCAGCTCTCTGGTTTGTGATGAAGGGAGAGGGGATTTATGTCCAGGTTTAAGCAACAGCTTATATATAAATGACCTGTTTTGTTTACTTATCAGCCTTTTTGATATTGGCAGAGGTAGACTGAACTGCTGTGATGAAGCAGCATCACTTTGTGCTTAGGTACCCAAGGCTGCTTATTTAATGGCTTCTCCAAAATGGCGTCATCGTTTGCCAATTTCTTTCTTCGATTTCTATTGAAGACATCCACAATCCCTACACGCAGACCCCTTTAATGATTACTTTGTGTATACTAGGAGTTTCCTATACTGTGTTGTTGTTTGCATTTTCCTGCCTGTTGACATCAATTGTCACTGCAGACTTTTATACACAAACAGCAGTCAAGTGTTGTTAATTCTACTTTAAATGTGAACTGCTTTTGTTCATTTTGACCATAAACTAATTTTGTATACATACATTTTAAATCTTGTGGACAGTAGCTCTGTATGGACCCCTGTTAGTGAGTAAGGACATGCATTAAAGGAGCTGTAGAAGAATAATCAGAATGAGGGCAGATTTATGCACCAGAATCATTCAAACTATTGCATGCCTTCTGTTCATGTCCTCTATTTTCATATATCCAACATATACAAGTGGATGTGCTCATCAACAACAGATGCTGAAGGCGACAAAAGCCAACACATAATACTAGACCTGTGAATGCGATGCCCCAGTGCTTTTGTAATTATAACCTCCGTCCACCACCAGTGAAAGCATAGCAATATCCATCTAAGTTTTGCCTACTCCAAACAAGTTGGTGTGTAACAGATAAGTGGGAAATTACAACAAACACACACCAGCATGGCTGCATAGCTGCAGTAAACTGTTGTTTCGCCGTAATGTTTGTGCTCGGCGTACTTTTCTCCTATTCATATTAATGCAGTCCTTTTATAAATCAAATCATTCATATTTTGTCCTGTCCCTGTGTTGTAGTTGCTATGCAGCATTGGCCACCGTGAAGAGAACTTTGGTTTTACACACGAAGAAATCATCATTTGGTAAGTTTCGTCAGTGACCAGTGGTTGTACACTGTGTACTTTTTATGGACATGCTCTCTTTCCAGTTCACTGGCCTGTGAGTTATGCAGCCAGTTAGTTAGCAAGGCCTGGTGGCCTCATGAAATACTCCAATTACAATTGTTTCCGAAGTATTAATAATTCTTTCTGTCTTTTTCATAATTTTGTACTTGTTTATCCCTCAGTCTGCGTCTAGCTCTCCTGAATGAGGCCAAGGAAGTGCGTGCCGCAGGGTTGCGCGCGCTCCGTTACCTCATTAGAGACACCAGCGTGCTGCAGAAGGTCCTCACACTTCAGGTGGACTATTTAATATCCAGGTGAGATCTTACTATGACTTGTCAGATGGACAATTCTGACTTCATTCTCATGTTACAGGAAATAACTTGATTTGTTCATAAGTTTGGTTGGTTACGCTTCAGTCACGATTCCATGGCTGACAAGTTTATTTTTATCCCACTTGCTGGCTGTGGTAGAAAATAAAAAAGGGACATGACTAGTTATGCCGCTGTGTTGTTTCAGATGCATTGACATCCAGCAGAGCAACGAAGGGGAGAGAACTCAGGCACTAAGACTGGTCAGAAAGGTAACATTCACAGAATATCTCCTTCCTCCGCAGCCATCAATTTGTAGGCCTTGTGTTAGTTTTGTCGCACGCACAGTGTCTCCAGAAAGATCATTGGGTTAACAATAGTGACCGTGTGTGGACACTTTGCGCAAATCTGCAGGCAATGCTATGTATAGCTATTTGCCTAGTTTACTGTAAACCTTCTTCTCTCACACACACACACACAATAGAGTCAGGATCTGGTTTCAGGAAATAACTATTAGCCATACAGGTAGAAACATAACTCTGTACATGAAATATAACTTGGCCCTTAGAAAATGTATTCCTATATCATATGTGAGTTCTGAGATATGTGACCCTCAGAAACACACACACACACGCACGCGTGCGCACACACACACACACACACACCCACACACCCACACACCCACACACCCCTACACACACCTACAGTTGTGCAATACAAAATACGGAGTTTTAAATGGTGGCAAAAAAAATATTTTAAATTTCATGACTCATGTGTCGCTCCTCTCCCTCCACCTATAGATTATCACTGTCAACGCAATGTTGTTTCCCACCTCTATCACAAACTCTCTAATTGCTGTGGGCACTGATGGACTCCAAGAGAGAGACCGCATGGTTCGCGCAGCCATCGCCATCGTATGTGAGCTAGGTGAGTGCCTGGCCTTTTGTGAGGGACCCTCGAGAAGTCTGAATCCAAAGTCTCCTTTATTTCTTCGCTGCTGACTAATTGTATGTTGCAGCCCTGAAGAACCCAGAAGTGGTGGCCAAACGAGGAGGCCTCAGCACCATCCTGAAGAGTGTGATCGACTGTCAGCTGAGTCGCATCAACGAAGCACTGATCACCACCATCCTTCATCTACTCAACCACCCACGTACCCGTCAGTACGTACGGGTTGATGTTGAGCTGGAGGTACACACAGATATTAATTCAGAGCAATCTGCTCTTCATAACAGAGCCAGTGTGCTGGGAGTCATTCTGGTCCTGATTAACATCTGTAGTTCGCTTGCCTCTTTCCCATGGAGCTCACAGTAATCGGCTTCACTCATTGTGTGTAAACAGACACCTGAGTCAGAAGCACCTCATCCCCCGGCCCATTATGTCCACATGGGTGTTATGAGATCTATAACATGTTCACTGCAAGAATGTTTGGCGGGTACCTTGTAGAATGCTTCTGCTTAAGAAGTCTGTTATATTTTGCACTCATCCGTCTTGTTTTTCTGTGCATCTGTCCCCCAGCAAATCCTCGCCCCTTTCACAGATTTTCACTACAGGCACAACGCAGACATGACTGAAGGGCAACTCAAGTGAGTGTGTGTTTGGTGGAAGCATGAAGAGTGTCACTGTTAAACTAAAGACAAAAAGATAGTGTCCTGACATTTCCCTCTGTTTACTGTTTGCCGTGTCCCTCTATTGGTAACCCCAATGCGTTATTGTTATGTGACCCTTGTTATCGGGGCTGCTTAACTCCACAATGTTTTTCCTCAAGGATGCGTAGAAGGCTGGCCAACAACAATTACTTTAAGTAACTCTGACAGTTGTTTCTTATGTTTTACCTTTGCAGTGCAGTTTTGTGATCTGTGCAAGGGAGATTTTAATGATGTCGTGCGTTTGGAATGTGTTTCCCGATTACTAACGTGTGTTTTCATGTCCTCAGGGAGGACCGAGAGTCTCGTTTCTTGTCGAGTAGAATGGCCATCGTGGCAGCCTTTCGCTCCTGGTCTGGTAAGGGCTAAGATGTAGTGATAATTGTTTGGGAAGAATTGTTGATTTTTTTTTTTTCATTTTTTGATGTGTAATGACGTTTCTCCTTGTCTCTTTTATTTATTTATTTAGGGATTATCAACTTATGCAAGGCGGGAAATTCTGGAATCCAGTCTTTGATTGGTTTACTTTGCATACCAAATATGGAAGTTAGGGTGAGTACTGAAACAGTCAAATATTTAGAAAAAAAGAGTTTATAGCTTTTGTTTGCTACCCTTAGCAACCAAGACCTCACTGATGAGTAAAGCTCTTGCCTATTAGATTTTTGTTCGTTCAGCTTTCATTTTCATTCAGCGTTAGTAAGCTGGAGAATACCAACAGGCTTTATCGAAGAACAAAGTGAGATATATTTTCGTATTGCCCATAGTGTTCAGATTATTAGATACTGTTCTCTTTACTGTGGATTGACTGAAACGGGCGTTTCGTTGTAGTTAGAGTATTGGAAATGCTCTTTCCAGTGTTGCCTGGTTTATTTTGTGTGTATCTGATTGCTTGAATGTAATGTATCCTGCAGAAAGGCTTGTTGGAGGTGTTATATGAAATATTCAGGCTCTCTGTGCCAATTGTAACCCAAGACTTCACGGAAGCTTTTCTAAGTGTTGGTGAGGAAAATATTTTGATTTTTTTTTATAGTACCTCCTTGAAGGCATGGCACTTGGTGAAATTGTTGTTTTTACATACATTGCTTATTATGTCATAACAGTTTGTATGTTGTGTGACCATGACTAAATCTAAACTATGTCCTTCACTAACACACAGTATGAACTGCCGGTAATCTTTGTTCTCATTTAATTCAGACCCTGCCAGGTTCCAGGACACATGGAGACTCTCGGATGGGTTTGTTGCTGCTGAGGCCAAAGTGGTGCTTCCCCATCGGGCCCGTTCAAGGTGAGAACGAAAATTAAATGGGTTCAAAAAAACTCTTGTCAGTAACTACAATTTCTACAAATTTGGAACAAACATCCACTTGAACTCAATGATGGACTTATTAGATATTGGTGGCCAATGGTCGAGGTCACTTGCATCACTTAATTGTCTGTTACTCAAGAATGAATGTGCAAAAAATATCAAACATGTTCAAATTAAATTAACAGTTTATCATTAGCCCTAGTGCAGAACCCATGCCCACCCTTTTGAAAATAAGGAACTTCACAGATTCTCACACACGAGTCGCACAGAGCCCCAATTTTGGTTTGAGGGTTTATGATGTACAGAGGTCTCAAACAGTTTACTATAGGTCAGCACTGGCCTTGCACTAGGTGGCGTATGCCTTGTTCAACACATAAAATATATAAAAAAAAGTACAATATTGTTGATATTAAAACCAGCATTACACCATAGTCCTTTGGGGGGAAAAACATATTTTGGTAATTATTCAACCCTGTATATCAGAATCAAATGGGGAAAGGTTGGCGGAGGCATACAACTGTGAGGTGGTAATTCTCATTACCGTTTGCATCATTAGGCCTGATCTGATGGACAACTACCTGGGATTTGTCTTGTCTGCATTTATCACCAGTGGGCTGTTAGAGGTGAGTTGACACATTGTTTTTCCACCTAAGGGCAGAGTTATACAGTGTTTTTATATTTACTGTGAGCTGCGACTAATTGAATGTTATTCAGGAACCATGCCACATCATAGCTTCTCTAAGTGTATTGTGTAACAATCTTCCACCACATTTTGCACACAGTTTGCATTAGAGTTTTGCTGAGCCGCTTTATGTTGTGAGTGTCATTTATGAAGCCATAACTGTCTTTCTCCCCTCTCTTTTGTCTCTGTAGGGTCTTGTTGAGGTTGTGACCAGTAGTGATGACCAGCTCGCTGTCAGAGCTACCATTCTGTTGGGAGAACTTCTACACATGGTAATATATACACTTGAAAAATAAAACATTCCATTTTTGGGAAAAACGGAATGAAATATTATTCTGTTCACTGCAATCTAGCACCGTGAAAAGAACGCTATTGACGTTGTATGAACGTCAATGCAAGATAAACAAATGCTATGTGTATTTTGAGAAGCTGCATGCTGTAACTGAGTTCCTATGATTCTGATTCAAATTGCATCTTTGCTTTTTCTTCCATCCACTTCTGTGATGTTTAGGCAAACACCATCCTTCCTCATTCCCACAGTCACCACCTGCACTGCCTTCCAACCCTCATCAACATGGCAGCCTCCTTTGACATCCCTCAGGAGAAACGACTGTGAGTACGCTTTGTCACAACCACACGTTTTTTCCAGCGTAACTTTCACCTAATTACTACTGGTCTTTTAAAAGTGAACATAATATTCACCCTTAAAGCAACTGTAATCGACACATTACCCATGTGTTAGTCAAACCCAGGTGAATCAAATCCAAAAGGCAGGTTGAAAAAAAAATGTCCCCAATTTAAATTGTGTATGTTTCAGTCGAGCAAGTGCAGCAGTCAACAATCTGAAGCGTTTCCATGAGAAGAAGAAGAAAGGTTTGATACCACACAGTCTTTACCTGGACCACATCATCCGCAAGTCTGTGTCCTCACATAGCCGCAGAGAGACACACTCAAGAGCCCACAGGGATATCTATGTCATTAAGGTAAGGTCATGGCACATGGCAGTAAGTTTGCAAACTGAACAAAGGCTACCACTAAAATAAATATACATTTTCATTTAATAAAATAAGTGTCTCCCACCTCACAATTTAAAAACAACAACAGGTATTTGTTCATGTTTTTTATCTTGTAAAATCAATTATTCAGGACACCGAAGAAGCACTGATGATGAACCTGAGAGACAGTCACATTCTCAACCACAAGCAGAACCTTGAGTGGAACTGGTTGCTTATTGCCACCATCCTTAAGGTTAGGCTGTTCTCATGTTGCACCACAGAATCCATTGTGTCCATTCTCTTTTCCGTCTCATATTGAAGTGTTTTCTTCTTTTCTCCCAGTGGCCAAATGTAAACCTCAGGAACAACAAAGATGAACAGATGCACAAGTATGCCCCTTTCACACCATCAAATACTCAATGCAGTATTTTGAATAGTTTGATGCGCTTCTCTGACTTGTTTTTATTTCAAATACTCGCAGGTTTGTGCGCAGGCTGCTGTACTTTTACAAGCCCAGTAGTAAACTGTACGCAGGACTAGCTCTGGATCACATGAAGGCCAGACAACTCACTGTGGTTGGCTGTCAGTTTGTTGAGTTCCTCATGGAGTCGGATGAGGTTAGAAAAGTGTGCACCAACACCCACCATTTATCATTTTGTAATGTGCCTCTCCAGTCTGTCATCTCTCTCTTCCTCTTCTTGTTGTCACAAGGATGGCCAGGGTTACCTGGAGGACCTGGTTAGGGACATGGTGTCATGGCTGTCCTCTTCATCAGGGCTGAAGCCCGAGCGCTGTCTGCAGACTAACGGCCTGCTCACCACTCTCAGCCAACACTATTTCCTCTTCCTGGGGACACTCTCTGCGCACCCACAGGGAGTCAAACTGCTGGAGAAATGTGGCCTGTTTCAGTGGTGAGCGAATCGGAAATACCTCACAGCTGTCTGAGCTTCCCCTGGCCCAGAGACTTATTACAAACCATATTTGATTATGGTCCGACTAACTAAATCAATATGACGTCCTTTCCTTCCACTTGCTTTCTGTATTTGCAGCCTGCTGAGTCTCTGCTCTGTGAAGAACCAGGATGCTGTGTTGAAACTTGCTGTAACCACACTGGACTACAGCAGGGACGGGCTGGCCAGAGTGATTCTCTCCAAGATCCTCACTGCTGCTACTGATGTAAGACGGCCAAAAGAGTGCAAGACACTCACATTTAAAAACACTTCTGAAATGTGCAATTTTTGTGAATGGATCTGTGTCTGAAACTAAACGGAATTTTGAGACTACAGAATATGCAGAAACAACTTGTTTATCTTTTTCTTTCACAAGTACAACAAAATTGGAATGGAAAACCAGAATGGCACTCAACAGTATATTTCAAAAATGTAATATTTGATATATATATTTTTTATTTAGTTACTTACTTTCTTCAAAACATTTTCCCTTGAGTAACTGATGAAAACGCAGAAATATGTTCCCTTACAGCAAATTGTTATGGTAAAATGACTAGAAAATCCTTTAAAGGGATCCACATTAAATGTATTGGGGTCTTCCCTTGACCAGGCCCCATTCCTCCGCATCTCTCATCTTGTCTCACTGAGCAGATATGCAGGCTGTATGCCACCAAACACCTCCGTGTACTGCTGCGTGCGGGCGTCGAGTTCTTCAGTAGCTGGGGCATGGAGCTGCTGGTCACACAGCTTCACGACCACAGCAAGGCTGTGTCCATGGAGGCCCTGGACATCCTGGACGAGGCCTGCGAGGATAAGGTGACGTGCATCACTTAATGATTCTCTAAATACTGAATGAATACAAAGCAGGGCACCGGACACGAAAGCTCAGCAACCTAACCCTAACCCTCAATCTCAGAATGGAGATTGCAGTCTTAACTCGGGGAGAGAAAAAATGATGGATTGCCTTGGATACGAGCTTGGTGTGTTTTATGTGTTTTTTTTACATGGTGTACATTCTCTGACTCGTGTGGTTACGTCATGATGTTTTCACAGGCCAACCTTCATGCGTTAATCCAGTTAAAACCAGCTTTGTCCCATCTGGGAGACAAAGGCCTCCTGCTGCTCCTTAGGTGAGTGTTTCCCTCTTGAGCAATTTATTCTGACCCAGTTTCAAATAAATGAAAGGTGCTTTCATTTGGGATTAAGCTTGACACGTTGGGTGTACTTTAATTTAAACTCAGTTGGGAAAACACTACTTACTAAAAACCTGCCCAGTGTATTTCATATGTTATAGAAAGCACTTAAATATCGCCCCCTGTTAAATGCCTGTTAAATTGTTTCTGCTGTTTAGGTTCCTGTCCATTCCTAAAGGTTTCTCCTACCTCAATGAGAGGGGTTACGTCAGCAAACAGCTCGATAAATGGCAGAAGGTATTATGCCAATATGAACAGGCAGCCAAATAATTCATTTGAAATCATATTTTTTTTTTTCTTACTAATTTGTCTATGATTTGGCCGCAAACTTGACTAGAGGTGTTCAGTATTACTCTGTGACCTACACGTCTTCTTTACAGGAGTACAACCTCAAGTATGTGGACCTCATAGAGGAGCAGCTCAACGAAGCACTAACAACCTATCGCAAACCTGTAGATGGAGACAACTATGTCCGACGCAGCAACCAAAGGTGAGAAATGTCCCCCAATGACTGCATGAGCAGCCCGAAGATGTGCTACAAAACTTGTTTTCTGATTCTTCCGGTTGTGCCTTCAGGTTACAAAGACCAAATGTCTATCTTCCTGTGCACTTGTATGGTCAGCTGGTCCACGATAAGACAGGCTGTCATCTCTTGGAGGCTCAGGTAAAGACTCATCATTGGTTTAGAATCTCACTGTGTTCTTTCATAGTTTGTATTTTCTACATTTGTTTCCCTTGGATTGTTTAGATTTCTTCTTCTTCATCTTGTCTGTTTTTTCTCTGTCTCTCCAAGAGTGTGGTTCCAGACCTCAGCTACACTGTACGCTCCCCGATGCTGGACACCTGGGAGGGCATTAAACAGCTGAAGGCCGCTCTCTGGGCACTGGTGAGGAGCACCCGCTATGTCTCTGTGTTAAATCAGGCGTCTTTTCGTTGTAATATTGATAGTTGCAACCAGATGGCTCATGTGTGTTGTTTTCTGTGCAGGGCAACATTGGCTCTTCAAACTGGGGTCTGAATCTCCTGCAGGAGGAGAATGTCATTCCTGACATCCTGGCATTGGCTCAGCACTGTGAGGTCCTCTCTGTGCGAGGGTGAGCTTATCGATTTTTCTTGACTAATTTTCACCCAAAAAATATATTTCAACAACAAATAAATGGAAGATGTTTCTCAAGTCTATAATATTCAAACTGAACTTTTGACTAACAGTTCTCTCCCACCCACAGCACATGTGTTTATGTGCTGGGTGTCATATCCAAGACCAGGCAGGGTTGCGAGGTTCTCAAGCAGTACGGTTGGGATGCGGTGAGACACAGTCGCAGGACGCAGTGGCCTGTCACTCCAGACGAGGTCGACACACAGTTGGTCTCGGAACTTTCCTCGGTGCCCAGCACCCTAAGTCTGAACTCTGAATCCACCAGCTCGCGTCACAACAGCGAGAGCGAGTCACAGCCAAGTACGTAGGATTGTGTCTCTGCATTATTGCTAACGTGTAAACAGCTGTTAGTTAGTTATTATTTTTGATGGATTGATTATCTGTATTTGCTGTGTTCCTTATTTATTGTTTGTGCTTTCAGGCATGTACATAATGGACGATGACAAGTGTGATATTCTGGACCAATCAGACGAACCCTCTTTTTATCTGCACCCCAAACCGGTCAAGGACCGCAGCCCCTTCACAATCCTGGCCTCCACCCGCTTTGTTCGCACGCGCTTCCTCAACTCCCTGTCTCTTCCCAGCAAGAAGCTGCGCTCCACCAGTGACCCCAAGACCCTGTCGGGCTCCCGCACCCCCACCGAACTCAAGACTGGGAGTATGAGGCGCAACAGGACGGTGACGGAACCCTCCATCTACAGTCCAAACCAGGGGGATGTCTTCACCCCCGTGTTTAATGGCAGAGGAATGCCGAAGAGTCCCACGGTGAGCCTGGAGACGTCCTTTGTCGGGACCAGGGGTGGCTCCGAGGAGCAGCTTGTGGACGGAAGACTGCTGAAGGGAGGAGGCTCCGGCCTCGGACTAAGTGGCCTAGGAGGGCACGGGGTTGTGGAGCAACCCGGTCGGGAGAGGGAGCAGAGCAGCCGAGAGCGTTTGGCAGGAGGAGACGGCGGCTCTTCCTCGAGCGGAGGCAACATGGGAGGGGGCGGCGGAGGTACTCAGTTTAAAAGCCGCAGTCAGAGCTTTAACACTGACACCACGACCAGTGGCATCAGCTCCATGAGCTCCAGCCCCTCTCGGGAGACCGTGGGAAACCCGGAGCATCCCGAACCCGAACCGGACTCTTCTGACTGCGTGAGCCTCAACACGGTCGTGTCCGCCAAGACCGTCAAAACCCTCTCCTCGCTCACGCCGCAGCCTCAGACCAACCACATGTCCTCGTCCAAGTCATCCACCGTCTCCCTGGTCCCGCCCGGCTCATCGCACACGCTCCCCCGCCGAGCTCAGTCGCTCAAGTCTCCCTCGGTGACCACCATCAAGAGCCTGGCCGACTGCAGCTTCATGTACACCAGCCCGAGAGACGCGCTGGGCTATGCCACGCTGAAGAGGCTGCAGCAGCAGAGGATACACCCGTCTCTGTCTCACAGCGAGGCCCTGGCCTCGCCAGCCAAAGACGTGCTGTTCACCGACACCATCACCATGAAGACCGGCAGCCTGGACTCCAGATTAACGCCACGCAGGTATGATATAATTATTCTAGGTTTCTTTTGACCACGTGAATGTGTCATGTTGTCATCGCAAGATAAGTCCCATAAATGCCTCCTCCGTATGTTCTACTGTAGCTTAAGCAGCGATGTGCCATGGGCAGATTTTTGGTTTCTGCCTACCTCACAGGTGTGATTATATTTATTTGTGCACCTTCTGCTGTGTCCGTCAGGATATCAGATAGGAGAGATACCTGTCCAGAGCCTGGTGTCTTAAGTCCGTACCGCAGGCTGTCCAGAACACTCGCACCGTGGTGGGTGGACTCGGTGTCCTCCTTAGTAGAGACGTAGCTTCTAGCACTGGACAAATACGTCCTTGTATGCCTGCAGTTGATTTGACTCCTGTAGCGCTGTAGTGTGACTAAGCCCGGTGTAGACTGGTTGTATGCTGGTTGTTCTTGCCTCTTGTAGCTGTGACCCTTCATAGAAGTATAAATGGCACACATGGTGAGATGTGCACCCCAAATATAGAATGTAATTTAGTCACCTCTCCGCAGCTCATCCCAGCGCATTTTACCATCTAATTGTGTCCCTCTCTGAACTAATGAGTTTTCATATTTCAAATGTGGAGGGAATGAATGAGAATGTGCTCTGACCTCAAATGCTCCGCTCTCTCAATGTTAGGTATTTTACAAATAATATTTGATTGATAATAAGTTCACTCAAATAAATCACTTGATTTATTGTCAGTTTTTCAAAATCATAATGAAATCATATTTTGTAAGTGGAAAATGTAATTACTGTTTATTAATGGCTTTTTATGTTTGTAGTGTCTAGTATTTCAAATATGCCTTTATATAGATACTGACAGAAAGGTCCCTTCATATGATCCCCAGTCCCTAAGAGGGAATGTTTTTTCATTGTAAAGCTATGGTGGTTGCTTTGTATTTAAGTGTATTTAAAAGCTTTCATCCAACACTTTTTCCACTTACTCCCCATGTTCCTTTTCTGTCCCAGTCTCTCTCCCCGGATCCTCTCACGTACCTCTCCTCTTGCCCTCCCTAGGTTTTTGAAAGCCCTGAGCTTTGCCTCTCTGGATAAAGAGGAGCTGCTCAGTCCCATTAACCAAAGCACCCTGCACCGCTGCTCTTCGGTGCGATCCATGGTCTCTAGCGCCACCTTTGGGTGCAACGATGACTACATTGGCCTGGCGCTGCCCATGGACATCAACGACATGTTCCACATCAGAGACTTGGCTTACTTTCAGCAGAGGGTCAGCCCTCCATCCGAAGAGCGGAAACGCTTCCTCTTTGGTGATGGAGAAGGTAAATTCAACTTGAAGTGTCATTGTCCAAGAAATATGGGAGATTTGGTGTGAATCTGTGCTCACAGTGTTTCTTCCCTCTGCAGGTGATCGCCCTCCCATCCCACTGTTGAAGCAGCAATTCAGTATCACTGAGCTGATCGTATGCCGAGGGGACAGCCAGAACCACTTGGTGGGCTCAGAGGAGACGGGACTGCAGGATCACTCTGAGGAAAACTGCCTGTACTGCGTAGGAGCCAATGTCCTCGGATACCCCACGCAGCCACAGATCAACAGCACACACCCTCGGACAGGTGAGCCGCAATGCACGCACACACTCACACTCACACGCACACACGCACACACGCACACACGCACACACGCACACACGCACACAGACAGACAGACGAATACACAAATACAGACAGTACAGACGAACACTCACACACACAGACAGACGCACGCAAAAGGCATACACATGTATAAAGGCACGCACATGCACACACACACACACAGAGAGAGAGAGAGAGAGAGAGAGACAGAGATACTTTAAATTCAGTGCATCATTTTAGACTAACGCTGTTTGATTTTTTCTGATAGACTACGTTGACTTCCAGTCATGGGGAGGCCAGAGCGGCCATCGCCTGGAGGTGATGCCTCAGTCCAAGTTCTCTGGTGTTTCAGGCTGCAGCGATGCCGCTGTGTCTCAAGACTCAATCTGCAGCACGCCCACGCCTGCTGACATTGTTTTAGGTAAGAATGACAACATACAGGACATCATGTAGAATGTCGAATCTTTCTTTACAAGTGTTTGTTCAGTATTGCATTTAACTCGCTATCAAATACAACGGTGTGAATTTTAACAATAGAACTGAAACTTACAATATAGTCTCAAATCCATCATGACAGTCCCACTTATTCTGGAGTTTCTGTTTGCTTAAATCAATTCAAGAGAGCCCTGGTAAAATAGACAATGACAAACATCAACACAACATATTCCACAAAATTACAAGTAATCATAACAAAATAAGTGCTTGCAAAAAATCCATCTTTAAAATGTGATCACCGTGAATTAAACAAAGCTAAATGTCTTGACTGGATATAAGTCCAGCTAAAATGGTCAACTGCTCCACCTGAGAGAAACTAAAAACTAATTTGGGATAGAAAATAAAGATTGGGGTATAGCATTTAATATATTAGGGGGATTATTGAATATTTGCCTGTGTCTTTCAGGTGGAAAGGCTATATCGGAAGATGGCCCCGCCTCCCGCGTCCTGCTTAGGAAGGAGGTGCTCCGCCTCATCATCAACCTCAGCTCCTCTGTAGGAACCAAAGGACACGAAACGGGCCTGCTGACGTAAGGCTGTTTTTCTTGCATACATTTTTGGAGATGGGAAAAACAAAGTTATGTTTCTTAAGGGCTGTTAAAACTCCTCTCTGCAGGATAAAGGAGAAGTTTCCGTATGCGTTTGACGACATTTGCCTGTACTCCGAGGTTTCTCACCTTTTAGCCCACTGTATGTTTCGCTTGACCTCAAGACGTTTCATACAGGAGCTCTTCCAGGACGTGCAATTCATGCCAGTAAGTGACTAAGCCACACCATTCTATTCTGAAACTCTACATGCATCCCATGCACTCAATAATTTCCCCCCTATTTCCAGATGTTCGAGGAAGCCGAGGCAATCCTGACAAAGCTACCAAAACATGTCCAAGAGGATGTTGACCCTCCAACAGAATCCTGATCGTCACCCGGTCGTGCCAACCTACGAAACATGGAACAAATGCAAAACTGAAAGAAATTAAGTTATGAATCTAAGGATGGGGAAACGCTTGGCTTGTTTCTGTTGCTTAAAACAGAGTACCATAGCCATGGACGATGTAGAAGTGGTCATCGCTTACCTTTTTAACTCCAAGCAAATACGAGCTGGGAAGAGGGACACAAGTTTAACCTGACATGCCGAATGCTGTCTCAGACTTTTTATTCTTAGCAGGGAAAAAAGGGGAGCAGTTTAACCAAATACTGTTTTCAGATGGTTTGGCCTCGTGAGCAAAATTTAATAATACATCAAAATAATGCTTAAGGACAACCTGGATCATGAAGACAAAGACTCGTGCTGGGTTTAAAAGTAAAAAAAAAAAAAAAAAAAAATCTATCAACATTTTCTCTATCAAGAGGTGGTGTTTTTCCTGTAATGAAATGAATAAGGCATGTTGTTCCGTCTACCCAGTGATTCCTCTGACCTGCATTCTCTTCTCCTTACGTAACAAAGCACTACACGGGGAATCCTGCTGTTTTTAAAACGTGTCTGGTTCGTATATATCCCACCCTGACTTGTGATCTGTTCTAGCCAGATATGTGCTTTTACTTCTCTTGCTTCACGGCTTCCTACAACCTCATAGCCTCTTGTTAGCACAGCCCATTACTTTTCTATGTTCTTGTATCTCAGACAATCAATCATCACAAGTATTGGATTTTCTAAAGCACTATATGTGCCACCCTAACACAATACCTGAGAATAGCATGTAATTGAGATGCTAGTTTATGCCATCCTTTACTTCCGTAGGACCTTTAATGTTTTACTTCAGTCGTTTCTTTATTAGTAAGCTTCTTTTTTTCTTTTTAAAGGAGACTGCTACACGTTATCTGTAGAATGCTTTGTTACAGATTTAGTACACAACTCTGCTCAAAACATTTGCAAAACCTGCATAAGCCCAGCAGCCGCCAGACTCTATGCCTTCTTACCTCTGTGCTTCACCTCCACTGCATGTGCAACAAGCATGGCAAAGTTGTAACGTCACCTTAATGCATTTCTCGCTTGTAAAACTTTATAAATAGGTTGCCAATACATGCTGCAATTACATTGTAGGAATATAATTACCCCCGAATACGTTTCCACAATGCAACATCAATGTCTGACATGGGGGGGTGACTTAAAAAAAAAGGTTTCCAGGGAAACGGGGATCTCCGTTTCCATTGGCTTGTTTTTGCTCTAATGCTGCTACAAAAATGAACTCGTAGAGAGATGATTCATAGATCAGCTGAGTGATGTCAGATCCGATCTATTTATTATATGTCTGTACCATAGAGTGAGCTCAACCAGAGAAGAAAAAAAAAAGTTATTTATATTTTTTCCTCAAGACTGTATTATAATTTAAAAATATTTTTTTTTTTTGCCTGAATTGTGGTTTCCCTTGTAAAATGTGTACAGTGTGTTTTTGGGGGCATTGATGACCTAAAGAAACATACAATCCTATCAAAGGGATGCATTGTTAATAAAACTAAATTTGAAATACCTGAAATATTTCAGATTTTGCTTACTTTTTCCTTTGGAAATGTGTATCATGTTTTCAGCTATGGCTTTGAAGAAACTATTTTGCAGGATGGAGGCATCGTATCTGAATCACATCTACAACAATCTACAATTCTGACTAGAAACACATGATTTCATGATGCTTAATTAAACTATTCAATACTGGACCTTGCAAAAAAGGGCAATAAACTATCATAGATTTACCCTATTTTTCACATTGAACAATTCCAGAGACGGTACGTTACTCACCATGGCCAGATTAATAAGCGTTGTATTTGATCCCACACAACACTTTGACATGATGCCAACAGTATCCACGACGATCAGATCGAGGAGGCCAGAGCGGAGGCACAAGTCCAGCAGGAGACCGCTCTCCACAAAGGTTGGCAGCAGAAAAAGTCCCTCTGGCCCGATAACCTGGAATAAGGGAAAAGGCAAAAATAATGAGGTCATGACTATACAGAGATTTACCCTTAATATCCACTAGTAACAGAGAATTGTGCTAAAATAGTTTGGTAGTCCTTTATGAAATTCCAACTTTTCTGGAGCAGGAACATCCTAAGAGGATGACATACTGGCCACAAATGCTGTCACATACTGTTATGTGAGCAACCTATGGAAACAAATATATTTCACAGTAAAAAAAACAAACACAAACAACCTTGCCATAAAATCCTACCCAGTGCAGAAACCTTTTTGTATCCACTTCTCTGGGGACTCATGAAAATGGTTCCTGTATTTGTTTTGTTTTTCAATAGAAAGTGTTTTCTTTTTAAATGAAAAACGTTTTCTTTTCGTCAGTGCCAAGACCCAATAAACACATTTTTTATAAAGTAATATTTACTACATCATGAACATAAATATTTTACACAAAAATAAAAATCTTAGAGTCCTTTTTCTGCATGTCCATCTGGAAAATGTGTGGGTATGTGAGTTTCAGAGTGACTGAAAGAGGGGTAAAAAAAATGAAAAAAAGTTGGGATGGTGTATGACTGGCCTGGACTGTGGATTGATTGTGAGTTTGGTGAGAGCAGACAGGTTGGAGGAGAGCCCTTTCCCAGCATGCAAGTTTTGGAAGCCGCCATCTCAGTTAGCACACATCTCAATTGTGTATTCTCTTTTACTTGTTACATTTACGGTGAAAGACACCATAGGGGCAAATATAAAAGAATATGAAAATTCCACACACCTGCTCTTGACGATGTCCTGTACAGTGGTTCAACAGATGAGCAGCTTCCACTCCAGGAGATGGTGATGAACAGTCAGAAAGGAATGCTTTGGATCCAGAAACCGCCTTGTTTGTATGCCACTCCACCACACAGGTGTATGCAATCAGTAACTACCTGCTGCTCCTTCTCTCTTTGACCACACCCACTTCTCTTCTCAGACTATAGAAAAAGGAGCTGTCTGTTGTTTTCCAGGCTGTCTGCTACAAAAAGTAAAGGCAACCCGCAAGGCCGGTATGGCCTATTTGTCTAACACGGAAAACTATAATGCTAAATGTTTTCAATAACACTCACTCACATTATAAAAACATTTAATATTCTTTGATTTGCACAATTTGCAAGAAATAGCACCACACTGCAATTGAAGGAAGTGCAATATGAAAAGCTGGAGTGTGATTTACATTAAATTATAAGAAACAGTGATGTTCCGAGATATTCATATACAAAATAATTACTTTCAATAAAAATTAAATAACACAAAATTACTCATTCAAGAACACTTGTCAACTTCCTGTCCAGTCACATAATTCCACAGCTAGAATACAAATCTGGCCTCATTGCAGCGCCTGTGAGGAGATACTTAGTTTCTCATTTGCTCAGACAGGAAGGTTGACGCTTATTGTAATCGTCCACTCTTGCATTGCTCATAAATATTGCACAACTGTGTTTTTCTGTTGACAGTCCCATTGGGCAATTTTTTGATTGAGGTACATAGGTAAGTTAATGATTGCCTTTTCTGTGTTTGTCCTTGTGCAGTTTGTTACGGAGGTATTTACTCGCAAGAGCTGCCATGTTTTTGTTGTTGGCGCTTAGAAACGGTCTATTCTCTCCTCTCCTCTCTTTTGGAGTTTGAGTCTGGATCCCGTTTCATTTCATTGTCCTCGTAGCTCGGGTTATCGTAGACTTGTTTGACGTTGCTGCTAGTCTCCAGTTCCTGGCGAGCCTTTGCTTTAGCCTGCTGGAGCTGCAGCAGCACCGCCTTATTCACACCAGGACCTGAGAAAGAGAAACATGGAGATTTAGTCACTGCCTCCCTCGGTCCCCCCCCCCCCAAAAATGAAAATAAGCTCAGTAAAATGTATATACCAAAGTAGCTGAGCAGCACGGGGAGGAATATGAGTCCATGAACCAACCCCAGGAGTGTGATTACGAGATTTAACCGGAAGAAGAAGATCTGGATGAGCTGTGCTTTGGCAAATGCCAGCACAATTATGCCTGGTAGGTTGGTCATAGCAACACCCGAAACAACCTGCAGGGTACAAATATGCATGTGGAACTCAGCAGTCACTCTTTATGTCCATACAATTAATTGTTTCCCAAGATGTTTGCTTTAAATATGTGATTGCTCTGGGGGGTTTATTTACCGCACTGCCCATATTGGCTGTTGCCTCCATAGCTCTTTCCACACGTGTGGGCTGGGTGCTGAGAGCAAAGGACCTTGTCATATGTGACACAAACTCCACCGAGATTCCCACCGCCTGCAAACAACATATAGACTATATAATAAAATGTATAACTAAATTTTAATGCAAACAATAATTATAAGATTTGATTATAAGAATTTTTACTTGAAAAAAATGAAATGATGAACAGTTAACAGACTGATTATGTAGATTTAAATACAAAGTATGACATCTCAGATTCATTTTGAACAAATGAACAAACAAAAAAACGAAATATGGAATTATTAATTAATAATTATTCTTCATAGGCACTTTAATAGGAACTTAATTAGTACTTCTCTGATCCCCATTACAGATACAGTATGTTTCTCACCGTGACCAGATTAATGAGGGCCACTGCGTTGTAATGGATGCCCCACAGTGTCATGACGCCGACAGTATCCACGACGATCATGATGATGGTGATCAGGTTGAGGAGGCCAGAGCGGAGGTCCAAACCCAGCAGGAGACAGCACACCGCGAATGTGGGCAGCAGACACAGGGAGATGTTGAAGAGTCCCTCCGGCACAATAGTCAGGTACTGCTCGTAAAATACATTTGTTAAACTGGAAGAAGGAGAGAGGGAAAAATGACAAGGTCATGATTAGAAAGTGTCCTCCCACAGGGCTGCAGACATAGGAGGATGTGAAAAGGTTGGGCAACCTGAAACACATACGTGTATGGAAATACTTCAAAGTCAGGGGAGGTGCCCGGTACTTGTCTCATGCCCATGGTGATGTTGTGAGCGAGCTCTCTGGACTTCAGCAGTGCAGCAGTGAATTCCTGAGAGTTTGTCAAAGGTGTGTGGTAAGCCATGAACCTGGAGGCTGGGAACAGAAGGGGAAAAGTTCACACATTTATTATAATACATATTGAAATCAATATACAGTTACTGTATATCACTGCTTTGCGATGCTATGAGAGGACCCACCTATGATTTCTCCATTTTCGTCTATCACCACTGCTGTGTCGTAGGCTCCTAGACCCCTGTGAAAAGGGAAAAGAAGTGGTGTCAATGTTGTTTTCATGCTGTGATGTTTTTGCCTCTGCGTGCTTGCGTGCGTGCGGCTGCAATACACACCCTTTGGGGCACTGCAGGTCAGGCCTGTTACCAAGGAAGTCAGGGAGGAAGCGATCGAACTCTTTCCCGCTGGGCCTGAGGACGTCGTTTGGAGGAGGACTCATACATTTAAATGGACACTTCAAACCAGCTGTCGAGACATGGGAGCAGAGTAGGTGTGATGATAAACTAGAGAGCTTTGATCCTACAAGGAATGAAGTGTGGCGTCATCTCATCGGTGATTCTCACATTCACTTGCAGGACAAAACTTTCCGGCATTTGTTCCAGCGAAGTACAACCGACAACATTTGGATCCAGGGTTCAGCCAGTCGATGAAATCATCCACCCAAGAGTTAGATGGAATGGCCAAGTAGGATCTACAGAAAAATACCAAAATACAGGAAACGTCCATGTTAAAGGAAAACATCTCAAATGAAAAAAAAGGTAGAACACAGTTCCTCTCTTTGTCACAAAGAAAAGTGTCACCCAGTTCAAAATGATGCATATTCAGCAGTTTTAGGACATTATTAAAGCTCTATGTCTCATATTATTAACTTTTATGGCTAAACAAACAATAATTTGTTATTTCTGTGCACTTTCCTGAGATGTTGTTCGACAATTCTTATCAAGAGAAAACAAAAGTGTGTTGTTAGTTATGTCAAATATAAAGGTCATGATCACCTTTATTTTATCTGATAGGAGTACTATCATAATGACAAATATACCAGGAAGTGTCATATTAATTTACAGTAAGTACATGGGTGTTGGTTTCTCTGTATGGCATGATCAAGGCATATGTTATCTGTTCAGTGGCACTCAGTTTATCATTAACTTAAAGTTGCCACCATGATACCAGGTTCAAGGATTATACTAGGATGTATCAGAGAAAAATGATCATGTAAAGCACAAAGACATTTTCGACTGTGTTGATTATTTTTAAAAAAGGTAATAGACTCACAGTTCGGGGTAATCGGTGGCGTACTGGATCTTCTGGGTTAGTGAGAATTGATCACAGCCCACGCTGGAGCAGACGGCATTCATGCCTTGCACAGAGGTGAAGTTGAAGCCCTTTTTTGTTACAAAGTAAACAGGGACTCCGACTTCAAAGTATTTGTACAGGTACTGGAAATAGTCCAACATGTAAGAGCCCTGCGCCAAAAACAGAATAATGTTGGTGAGATCACACTGGACCAGGAGTGCGAGGGCATTCATTTGCATATCCACTCTTACTGACCTTAGGCATAGCCAGCTCCTGATCCAGACCAACAGTGACATTGAACATGAGGAACAGAGAGCCACAAAGCATGACGATGAAAACCAACATCTGCAAAAAAAAAAAAAAAGGCAATGAAGGTTATCAACAATTATCCAGGAAGGCATGACTTTGATGTATTCTGGTTTAGACTAAGGGCTGGATTTACCACACAGATCCTGGTGTAAGAGTGCATGAGGGCAGGGGCGTAGTATTTCCTCATGAAAGGCAGCAGAAAGCCCTCGCTCGGCTTTTTGGGATACTTAGAGGACACTGTGAGACAGCAGAGGACCTCACAGCGGTTGCGGTCCTGGCGCCGCGCATCGAGGGACAGCAGCGCCACGAAGGCCGTCATCTGGAGGAAAAAGTCCATAAGCACAGCCAGAGCTGCGTACAGAGCGAAGGTCTTGACTGCTGGCATGGTGGACAGGGCCCCTTGAGTAGCACATCACAGACATGATTAGGTGTTAACACAAAACTGTACTGAAGAGAAAATATATATATAAAAAAAATATATATATATATATATTTATATAGTGTTTGTTGCACGTGCATGTTTTTTTTTTAAAGACATGTTCCTACCTAGAAAGAAACAGACAGATTCAGAGAGGCTGCACAAGAGCATGCTGGGAGCTACGTTCCCCAGGACGCGCCCAATCTGCTCCTCCATCTTCTCTCCAGGCCTCCGTAGATCTCTCTGCAGAGAGCAGACATGTCAGAAGACATCGCAAAAAATGACCTACATATCTCAGAGTGTCATTCACATTGTATACTCAGGGGGGACAATGCACACCTGGTAATCCAGAACAAAGATGAAGATGTTGTCGGCTCCCACAGCCAGCACCAGGAAGGGCACGACCTGCAGGATAACCAGCGAGGAGGGGATGCCGATCCAGGAGTAGAAGCCCATTGAGGCCAGAACGGAACAGGCGACCACCAGGATGCCACCCAGACCCACCAGGAACTTGGAGTCCACCTTGATGACGCAGAGATAAGTAACTCAGTGAACCTTCTTATATCTATGCTATATCGTGTTTCTGCATTGTATAACTTTGTGGCCGATAAAACCATGTGATCCACCGTCAAGATAAGCACTATACAGCTGACAAACTGCACTTTCTCCTCATCGTATGCATGATAAGTACTGTTCCATTCATTTGACTGTCTTGGTGGAGGCTTATCATATCAGGTTTGTGTTGTATCTCTCAGTTTTAGAGTAAAAAAGAAGGTATAGCAAATTGTACAGCTTAAGGCGACATGTTGTTCACATGCGCTCGACACTAACATGCTGATGGTTGTTTGTGTATATTTTAGTGTTCACACACACAAAGCTCCTCCAGTAAATTCCTCAACCATATGAGTCAAGTCAAATACTGTGTCACAACAAAGGCAGTTATAACTATATGCGGAGACGAACAAAGGATGTGAAGTCTTACCAGTATACGTTTCCATGAAGAGTACTCCCCCAGTGCAACAGCGATGTATACAAAGATTACAGCATAGCTGATCATAAAGATGGGGATATCCTCTGATGTTGTCCGATTAATCTCATCCTCCAGAGACCTCTGTGGAAATAGGTGGTGGGGGACCAAAGAGAAGGAAAGAGGAGTTTAAGCTGCAAGGTTGTGGTGCTTGGAACGGGTGTAACAGCAGATTTGGATTATGGGGCATTCATTTGCCTCTTTTTTAAAGTGTTTTGATT
This sequence comes from Colistium nudipinnis, assembly GCA_016785305.1. Lineage (NCBI taxonomy): Eukaryota > Metazoa > Chordata > Actinopteri > Pleuronectiformes > Rhombosoleidae > Colistium > Colistium nudipinnis. Next base: position 607,264 of record JAFBJU010000614.1, read on the forward strand.
GTAATAGAATACATGACAAGAGACTGACAGTTGACAGAGACAATAGTCATAGACGCAGAGTCAATAGACATGGTCAGGGCCTTCAGGGAAATTCTTTATGTTGGATAATGTGGAAATGACTGTAATTGGTGTGATCCCTGAGTAAACTGTACCTCTGCCATGTATGCAAAGGTAAAGTTGCAGGCTGGGTTTTTCTGGTACTCTTGGACAATTTTGAGAAACTCCGTCTCCCACTGCATAGCCACTTTGAACTTGGGGTTGTTGCGAGCGTAGTTGTTGAGGGAGAAGGTCATGATCAAAGCCTCAGCGTTGGTGTAGTCCTCATCTGAGAGAATGCAGGACGTGAGGGTGGTTCGAGTTAGGAGTGATGCGAGGAAGAAAGGTGTAAAAGATGACACTGAAAGTCAGTCAGTCAGTCACTCACTCTCATAGCCTCCCACTGCCAGAAAGGAGAAGACCGGCGCTCCGTAGTCAGCCATGCAGCTCATACCTAAATCGGTGATGTCTTTGAAGGACAGGGGAGAACTAGACACGAGATGGAAAAAGAAAAAGTTGTGTTTAAGTCAAAGGCAAATGTCTCGAGATCCATCCCCCATTTTTTTTCCCCCTCGTTTGATTTGAAATCCTTACTTGAGGCAGTAGATCAAGTGGTCTCTCCAGTCCACTTCTTTGGTCACTCCCAGCTCTGTCATGTTCACCTTATCGTTGATGTTTTTCAGGCTGTTCTGGAAGTACTGTAGCAAACTGTTGACAGCACAGTCGGTCAGCGAGGAGTTGATGGGGTTCAGCGGTGCGTAGCACACATCCTTCAGGCTCGCCGGGCGGCCCAGGTCCTCTGACCAGAACTCAATGTTCTGGGAAAAAAATGTATAAAAAAAGAAAAGAAGATACCATTGCGTCAATGTAATAAAATGAGCACTTGCAAACGATGCTCTAGTTTAGTCTTTGAATCGGAGTTTTTATTTGTTCTCACCTGTATTCGTGTCTGGAGCTCCAGCAGCTCAATGATGAGGTCCTTAGACACAATCCCGCTAAAATTCTGCAGTCCAAACAGCAAGGAATCGTGAATGTGGCCTTCTCTGTTTGGCGCCGTGAAGATGAGCTGGTTGGTCCTAAAGAAGGGCCCGAAGTTTGAGTCGTGGAAGTCTTTCTCCTGGCGGGCCCGGCTGTTTGCAGCAGACCACAGCTCCACTGGGTCAGTGGTGAGCTCGATGGATTTCAGGCCAGCGGAGAACACAGCCACGACAATAGCTGACAGCAGGAGCACCTGGAACAAAGATCAAATATTGGACATTGAGACCCTTCATTCTTCGCCAATATTTTTTTTGGTGTGTAGCAAGTCATTTGAATGTATATATATCTATAGATCTATATATAGATAGATCTATATCTATCTATATATAGATAGATATATCTATATCTATCTATAGATCTATAGATAGATATATATATATACATATATACTGTACATACAAGTATGATTTTAACTATGATTTCCAAGATTTTTTTATCATTTGTTTTTAGTATTAGTATTTATCGCTGTGGTTTGTATTCATGTATCAATTAGAAAATCCTTGTTAAAATTTGCTTTAGTGCTCTCCTCCCAGTATGCAAGGTGGGAATCATACACGGAGGGATTTTGAACGTGCCAAATGAAACAATAAGCAGATGCGTGCCTGCTGACTTGTGCGCTACTCGTACTGGTTACAAAGACTTACCGTGAGGGGATAAGTGGCCATGACGGTTCCCCAGCGGCAAAACTTGGAGCTCAGGAAAGCTTGAGCCGCCAGGCTGTTCCTTTCAGCGCACGTTACCTCGGAGGGATCGACAACCAGCTGAGTCACATCATTGCTGTTCTGGTCTTTGCTTTTCCCTTTTCTCTTTCCTTTCTCCTCGTCCTCTTTTTTCTTTATCATCACCAGGCAAGAGACAGACACGTAGAACAGGAAGGCAAAAATCAGCAGACAGAGTAGGATAATGGAAATAACCAGGAAGCCATCGCTCCCTAACAGCCTGAAGGGGCCCGGGGGCTGCGGGGGAGGAGGAATACTCGGACACGACTCCCGGCAGTCTTGGCAGGAGCATTCTTCACCTCCCGACAGCGTGGTCTCGTTACACTTCAGAGCCCGCCCGTTGTAGGGAACGATCCCCTCTGGTACACCCTCTGTGTCTCCCTCTTTTATCAACTGGAAGTCAATGTCGAGAGGGGCCAGGCCGTTGCTGGAGTCTCCCTGGAAGTCATACCAGCGCTGGGGGCTGCACAGCTTGGACCCGTACCGGCCGCACATAGTGGCGATGGCGAAGCCCCCCGTGGTGGGGATCCGAACATTTTTACAAGACTGAAAGGAGGCGTTCGCGAAGGTGGTAGTGAGGTATGTCTGGTAGCCCACCACGACCTCCTTGGTCTCGTTTAAGTTGTTGGTCAAGTTCATGAACTTGGTGATTTTTAGTGTCTGAGACTGGTTGGGGCTGCAGGTGGTAATGCAGTGCAGGTGGGCAAAGTTCTCAGCGCAGGAAGGGCAGCGGATCAGCACGGTTTTGGATAAGGCCAAACTGTTCCCCAAGGACTTGAGCTGTTGGATGGAGCAGCAGGCGAACGTGTTGTACTCACCGCGGTCCAGAATGGGACACACCTGCAGCGGGGACAGGTGGACAGGCACTTTTTGTTAAATATAAATACAGGTACTCATTCCCTACAAATAGTTGAGGAAGGGATCAGTAAGCATCAGTAAGCAGGATATTTCTACAGACCGTTTTGAGTTTCTTGTAGTGTTCTCCTCTGAGAGCTCGGGCAGGGCTGTAGTCTCGACAGGGGACCATAGGACGAATGAGGGAATTTCCTATTAATGGGTTACGTCCACACTCCTCATAGAAAGCACAGTAGCCAGGCTCATGTTGGGCCTCGGACGCCACCTGTGAGGACGACAGATTCATTTATACAAGACACACTGTGGACAACGTGTGTCAATTCATGTTCTGTTCAAAACTCCAAGAGATATGACATTCTTGAACTTGAACATTCTGGGGTTGAAAATCTTTATTTCAACAAAAGCACTGCCTCAATAAAATTGCAAAAAGTTCAGAAAGCAAACCTATTGTTACTACATTACTGGGCCGTGTGTGACTAATATATGCGAAATTAAGGGTGTAGCGTAGTAAGGGTGTTGAGTCATCTGGTCATGTTCGCATTTTACTTCTATCAGGTTCAGCCCTTTATTATTGATTTTCCCCTCCTCTGTGCTCATTGTTTTGTTTTAATGTCTTATGATACAGCCAAATTCTTAATGAATGTTTTTCTCTTGTAAAGTTTTTTTTTTTCGGTTGTCAGACAAGAAACAAGTGTGGAAATGAAATTAGGGTGACTGGCACACACACAGTTATTCTACAGTCATGAGAACACATTTATCTAAATGACTCGCTTCGGTCTTTGCTCCCTGATGTGTGAGCATTTCCCGAACCTTGACTTTTGACTCTATGGTGTGGGAATGCCTTTATAACACTGTTTTTGCTTTGGCACTTGGTGCCAAATATCTAAACAAAGACTATTTTTGGTCCTTTGTTGAGCACCAATATTTGGATCAATAATGACAGTTTTATTCCAAAAAATGTTTTATATCTTAATGTAGTTATGTTTATTTAATAGCGAGACTTATGTCATTTTATTTAGGCTCAACAATTAAAATACAGCAATGTGAGATTATATATATATATATATAATTGAAAAACGTTTTCATTATTTATATTAGAATCTACCTTTAAAAAGGGAGCGACTACCAAACCAATAACAAAATGGAGACCAACTTACCATCCAAGTGAGAAAAACGATCAGCGCTGTTACATGGACCATTTTTCCTGAGGTTCAGCAGCAACAGAAGAGTCGAGGTCCTCGGTCCAAATAAGAGTCAGAGTTTACTAATCACTGTTGGCCTGTTGGATGATACATGAGACAAAGTTAGACAGTGACAGGGGGGCTCTGTGGAAGCGGTCCTCGCTCTCCTACCATCTGTCCGTCTGACAGGGTTGGGGTAAGGGAAGGGGAACCATCGGGACATGCCCAGTGTCACCACTCATGTGACGTCTCTCCTGTGTTATCTGGTCTGATGCAGAGGCCAGCCAATCACATTCATGGGTGATCATTCTTCTGTCTGATAATTAACATGGGAGTGATTTTGATTGGGTTGCTGGGGAGATCCAAAGAAGAAAGCAGAATCTACAGGAGAATCCGAAATAACAACCGCACCCAGGCCTTCATTTATCTCATATCTCATCTGCGTAGTTATGTAGTACTGATTCTCTAACCTTTAGAGTATATGCATATATATATATATACAGTATAAACATACATGATCACCACAGCTCAGCTGTACAGTACATTACACACTGCAGTAAGACTGTACTTGACTTTGGACCATTATATTAGTAACTCCATCTTGATCTCTAAGGTGCAGAACATCTGCTGAGAGAAGGATTCACTAATATCCCTCACACATTTCATTCTGATCGTTTTTCTTTACTTTTTTTTGTATCAATATATCTGGTCACACCCACTGACAGGTCATTGATGCATCAACGATAAGGTGAACATGTCAGAACAGACTGTTATCCAACATCAATTTTATAATTAATGTTATCACATGTCAGGGTCAGAGCCGAGATAACGCTGAAAACCAAGGCTGCACGCTCATCCTATCACACTATCAGGGCGAAAGTGCATATGCATTTCAATTTGTGATAAATACAGTTGACAAGAAGAAATGGATATACAGAGACAATTATGTACAGTTGAATACGGATGGATAGAAATCAAAGATGGTTGATACTTTAGGGTTGATAAATTAAGTATCAACTTCAGTTCCAAATACAGATTCTTTGATTTATTTTAGGGGAAAACGAAAAATGTTATTACTATAGTCATTTGACAGCTAAAACTGAATAGAAAAAAAGAGGGTTTTTGTAATAATAGGATGAGTAAGGATAATAGTATTTGTGGTTTCTGTTTCCCTTCATGAGTAAGTACCCAGAGAAAAAAAAATATGGTTGTAATTATAGTTTTACTTATTAAGTTTGAGAGGAAAGACATTCAAAGACGATACTTTACTAAACTAAACCAATCTATATGCAGAATTCTTAGCAGTTACAAAAAATAAATATAATTTGATTGTTTTTTTAAAAGTCACCCTTTACACAAAGAGCTAAAGAAAAATATCTTGCCATTATCCTCCAAGGCCCCAAGAGTGTTAAATGAGAATCCAACTGCACTATTTTTGTTGATCACAGATTACACACGTTCACCTGTTTATGACCTTGGCCATCATAATTTATTGTGCTGGCAGGATGGGGGAGCATGCTGTTTATCGTGACCTTTTTGACTGCGATATGGGTGAAGGGTAGTTTCCTCAAAAAGATCTTGGCTATCAGCTGAAAGAGAATATCAACCCTTTGTGTGGTGGAGATAGGGGGCCTATCAAATACTTGCCGCTGCCATCATGCCCTCTTATAACAAAAGAAACAAATATTGCTACACAACTGGTTGTTTTAATATTACCATATCAGCTGTAAACCGCTGGATTTGATCCTCAGTTTGACACTGTATCACTCATTCGAACTGCAGATCTTCCCCCACGACAACAGAATATGACCCAATCTTCACTTCAGTGGCCTGACACGTCTTTTTCATCTCTTCATCTATTATGCATAAATAAATAGATTCTATTGGCCAACATCAACTCAGGCCCTGTTTACAGACCAGACTTTCTGTTTGGGTTTCACAGATGAGGGGGTTTCTAAACAAAACTCAACCACAAGTGCCTGGTGTACGTGAAGGACAGCTGACACTACATGGATTGGTTCTGAAATCGGACACAACAGAAAAAAACTGTACATACTTGTGTTTCACTCTGCGGAGATTTGCTATCTCTGACCTTCAAACTACAAGTAAAGTTATCAGTCCATAAAGCTGTATGTTATTTTGTGTGTTTACCTATTTTTTGACACAAAGCTTATTCATTAGAATAATGAACATGTTTGCTGATCATCAACATCAGCAGGTACAGACAATAAATATTCAGACATATAACCACCAAAAACCTATGAAGTACTATTTGGTTAATGCCCTCTACATACAAGATGTTGACAGGCATGGTTTATACTGCACTCTTTAATTTGTGTACCACATTCTGTCAACATCATGCAGATTAGTTTGATATGTGAAAGTGCATGCAGCCTTAGAAGTTACAGGTCAGTCCAGTGCCAGAGTTAATCAATCCTCTAATCTATGCCATAAATGTATCCAAGAGCAGTGACAACGCTCGGAATAGATGCTGACTGACAAACATTATGTCAAACCACCATGTTAATGGGAAAAAAAAAGTCTGGGTTTGCGATATGGTCAATTTTGAGGATAAAGTTATTGATATATTTGGCCGCAAACTGCTTAGGAAGACATTTAAAGAGCATGATGTGTCTTGTCTATTCTGAATAAAAGAAAATTATTATGGAAACATGAATTTATTCCAGAAAAAGTCAACATGTCCAGAACAAAAACATTTCCTAACTCTAAAATAAGACATTAATTTGAGAAATAAAGTAAAAGACATGGCTCATGGGGAGAGTTTTGATATTTTAGTACTAAATAATAACTAAAATATACATAATAAAAATAGAAAAAAAAATACATGCAACATTTTCAGTTTGAAAGCAATGCTCAACACCTGAACTTTAAACTACAGTGAGTATCAAAACAGGGAGAAAACAAATAAAAAAGATGCGATTCAAAATCTGCGTTGCTTATTAGGTCCATAGTCTCCAGGCCCGGGGAGTCCTCTGGGGAAGCCACCCTGGCCTCCTCCTCCTGGCATGTTGTTGTTTCCTGGCCCCTGCATCATCGGGGGATTCTCGGCAGCCATGTTGGGAGCACCGGCAGGTGCGGAGTTGCCACCCAGAGAGTTTCTGTTCATGGCCATATGCATCCTCATCTCTTGCTCCCTATTCTCGGAGAAGTTGCCCCTGAAGCCCTCCTGCTGCCTTTTCATCATATCTTCGTTGCGCATCCTCATCTCCTCCTCCCTCCGTCGCCGTTCCTCCTCCTGCCGGATCTCAGCCTGCTTCCTCTTCTGCACTTCCTGACTGTGGAGCTCCTCTATCCTCCGCAGCTCCTCCTGGCGCCTCAGCAGGTCCTGCCTCATCATCATCACCTGGTGCTCGTGCCTGGCCGCCTCCATCTCTGTCTCCAGCTTCTCCTGTGCCTCCTTCATGTTGCGGTCCACCATTTCATACTGCTGCTTCTCCATCTCCATCAGGGCCTTCCAGCGCATGGCATACTCGTACTCGAAGGAGCCCGGCTGGGCGAACCGGGGCGGCTGCTCGCGCTCTTTGTGATACTGCTGGTTTTTGTTGATGAGCTTTTCTGAGAGTCCCTCCTCTTCGTCGCACTGTTCCATGGGCTCCACTGTGATGGGCCGAGGGAAGGCTGTGAGCAGATAGGCACTATCGGCACACTTGTCCAGAGCCTTCCTAGCAGCCGGCTTCGATGTATACTCCACGATACCCTTCCCAGTGGGTCTCCCCCGGTCATCCACTATAACCACGGCCCTTTCTATCTGGCCAAAGGTGGCGAAGGCCTCCTCCAGTAGCTCGTTGGACACAAACTCCGGTAGGTTCTTCACGGACAGAGCCGCGCCGTGTGTGGCGAACCTCACCCGTATGGGCCTGCCTCGGAACTGGGTGTCGTCCAGCTCAGCTCTGGCGATCTCTGCTATGATCCTGGTCTCTAGGCGGATGAAGCCGAAGCCTCTTTCCTTGTTGACGAAGATCTCGCTGGCCTTGCCGTACTTGGCGAAGAGCTTTTCCAGGTCCTCCTCCGTCACTCCAGAGGGAAGGTTGCCCACAAACAGCCTGCTCCGTTGGGTGAAGGTCTTCTCCCCGGGCTTCCTGAAGTTCTGCATGTCCAGGGTGAAGGCCTCATTGGGGCTGCTGCGCTCGGTCGGCGGAGGCTGCTTGCCGTTGGTGTCCGTGCCTCCGGCTTTCTCCGGCTCCGACCGGTTAGGGCCGTGGTTCTGCTGGGGGCCTTTGTTTCCCTGCATTCTTCGCAATCGACGAAACGCACGAATTTAAACACGCAAACTCTAACTAGACAGCGGCGCACAAAGAGCTGCGAAGATGGCGACGCTACGTGCTGCCGCGAGGCTATTGTGACCTCATCGCGGCGCGACAAGTGCATGTAAATAATGACATCATTTGTGCGACGGCGTTCGAAAACTAAATTCAATAAAGTTTTTTATTTAAATGTGCATGCTGTTTATGTTCAGTGTTTTTTTTTATTTTATTTTTTACCACTTTGAGTTATTCCAAGTCATTTCCATGACGTTAATGGCTCATTAAGTTAATGTGGTGGTCACTGGGCACGAACTTTAAAGTGGTGTGTTTTATCTCGCGATAATACGCGAGCATTGTGAAAAACCGGCGATGTTGAGCGTGAGATTCCGCGGGAATTGTCCATTTCCCTCGCTGAGAAGCATTGGATCATAAACAATACATAAAACAACGCTTTATATTTGAACAAACTCGGACAAAGATCGGCCGCTCCATTCATACGGTAAGATCGCTGCTTTATTGGAGATATTCTGATAAGGCGTTTTCTGAAAGGAACACAGTCCGCTGTCACTGATGTCAGGCTAAAAGCTGGACACGCCTGTTAAACCACATTAAAAACATGTACGACATAGCCATTGAGTGTGCGTTTAATAAATGGAATACATCACATCTTACTTCTCCCTTTAGATTTATCATGTTCTCCGAGCTGAGTGCCCAGAAGCACGGCTCCTCTCTGCTCCGCCGCCCGGCCACGGACGAGCAGGGCCCGGTGTTTGCCAGGGCGTCCCTGGGCTACACTCCCTGCTCCGAGCGCTTCGCAGTCGGGGAGAGAAGCTTCTGTCGACAGTATGCTCACATTTACGCTGCACGGCTCATGGAAATGAGGCCCCTACTGTCAGAGAGAGCCAAGCAGAAGTGGGGTAAGCTACGGACAGCTTTTGTTACCTACTTGTGCGTCTGTCTTTTTTTTTATGTATTCTTCCTTTCCATTTCTGTGCTAGGATCAGATGTGACAATCAGGAACCTGTGTGATCTAAAGACCGGGGAGCAGTGCTGCATTGTGGGCACCTTGTTCAAGCGTATGGACCTGCAGCCATCTATTCTGAAAGAGATCAGCGAAGAGGTAGGCAAGCGGGTTGCAATCACAAGCTTACACATTACATCCTTGGATAAATTAAATCAGCTTTCTGGTAAGCGTGGAATGATCTCTCTTTGTTGTCCTTTCCTTCTCAGCATAACCTGCTGCCACAGCCCGCACGAGCAAAATACATCAGCGAAGCAGATGAGTTGATCTTGGAGGACGAACTCCAGAGGATCAAACTACAGGGCAAAATTGATAGAGACAAGTGTGTTACAGGTCAGATTTATATATATTTTTAAGATGATGACAAGATCTGCTGTTAATAAGTCTTTTGTATGACATGGCCTTTTCTTGTCATTCTTTAGGTAGCATTATTGCAATATATGGAGCTGAGAGGACTGATGGGAAGTTCACAGTTGAGGAATTTTGCACAGCCGATCTGCCTTTGCAAACAGCAAGACCTACACTCAAGTCAGACAGGTGAACATACACCCGGGGACACGCACACCTTAAAAATGTGAACCCCAATTTTTCTTGATAATAGCTGATATTGGCCTTGTCTGTCTTCATTTAGGTTTGTGCTCCTGGCCTCAGGACTTGGTCTCGGCAGTACCCATGCCGACAGCATGCTGGGCCTACAGTTGCTGGTTGACATGGTAACTGGTCAGCTCGGTGACCAGGGGGAGCAGAGTGGGGCAGCAACAATCTCCAGGGTCCTACTGGCGGGGAACCTCCTGAGCCAAAGCACCCAGGACAAGGATGCATCAACAAAGGTGACGGGAAGTTATTTTTCCTTGACAGAAATGTAATTAATCTGTAGAGTTACTGCTTCTCTTAAGAATATAATAGACCGTAATCAAGTGGTATTTCACCCTCTGTCTGTTTTCAGCCCAAATACCTTACCAAGAAAACCCAGGCTGGCAGTGTCGAGGCCATTCGTCTGCTGGATGAGTTGCTGCTTCAGCTAGTGGTGAGTCACCATCTGTAGTGTCAGACTGTATTCATGTATATGGTTATTATTGATTGTAATAGTTGCCTACTTTGAATCGCTCTCGATATTACCATGACCTGCATGACTGACAACCTTCACCGACATATTGATTGTAATATTAATATTTCATTTCACGTCTCCTACGTAAAACCCACAATTGCAACAATGACAAGGGCACACACACACTGATCTGACTGTCTCACCGACATGTGTGGTCACTTTACACAAACAGATGTGGGCATGTACTGACAAAACATATCTGTTTCTTTGTGTGCTTACTTTAGGCCCCTGTTCTAAGCAAATGAAAAAAAAAAGTAAAGCATTCAATTGTTGGCAGAAAATGTGACCTAATTGTTCATATCAGAGCACTATTAAGGGGACATCATAAGACTTAATGTAAATGTTTTGTGTAACTGAAACTAACCTCATACTGTCCTAGGCCTCTGTTCCCGTGGATGTAATGCCAGGCAAACATGACCCCACCAACTACACTCTGCCCCAGCAGCCTCTGCACCGTTGCATGTTCCCCCTGTCCTCGGTGTACCCCACACTACAGCTGGCCTCCAACCCCTACCAGGCCAACATCGATGGAGTGAGGTGACTTGCTGTATATGCTTCTTTTCCCCAACTTACATTTGAAGTTTAATCTAAAATACAGATATGTTTACCACCCTGTTTTTGTCTGTTTCCACTAAGATTCCTTGGCACATCGGGTCAAAATGTTGCTGACATTCAAAGATACAGCAGCATGGACAGTCACCTGGAAATACTTGAGGAAACGTTGCGATTTAGACACCTGGCCCCCACGGCACCTGATACTCTTGGTAAGTCAAATTTGATGTTGGTGCACATAAATATAACCACCACCTGGCTGATATGGGGTCATATTATTTTCACAGTTTTCTTTACATAACATTTTGTTGCAGGATGTTATCCGTTTTACCAAAAAGACCCTTTCATCTTGGAAGAGTGTCCCCATGTTTACTTCAGTGGTAACGCCCCAACCTTTGAGTCAAAGCTTGTCAAAGGTCAGTGAGTGATGTGTTAATACATGCATATTAGATGATGAATGGTCACCATAGTCATTCCCAACTCTCCAAATGGACGTAATATCTACATTATCCACAATAATCTATTTGAACCGTTTCCCTACCATACATTATCGTGTTGTTATATCTTCTCCCCTTCCTGCCAGGTGCTGATGGCCAAGAAGTCCTTTTGGTTACAATCCCAGAGTTCAGCCGCAAACAAACAGCCTGCCTGGTGAATTTACGCACTCTTGAATGTGAGCCGGTCACCTTCTCTGCCTTCTCTGCGGGTGAAAATGAGGAAAGTGAGCTGAACATCAGTCACTGAGTGTCCTTAACCACACACAATACAGAGACTGAGATGTTTAAACAATACTAAGCAAATCAAACTTTCAATCTTGGTGCTGTCCAGTCTCATAAAAGGAAAGTTAAAATAGCCTGAAAAAAAAGTTTTTTTTTGTGGTCATTTTATTCAAGTAACACCGAAATAGCCCAGTATTCTTACTAATTATTGTTTATAAATTAAGTGAATAAGGACAAGCGCACACACATTTTGTATTATCAAGCCTTTATTTGAAAAATAACTCTTCTACCTTAGCTGCATCTGAGGGCACATGACAGAAGACTCTTTACTTCTTCCTGTCCCTCTACCTTTCGTGACTGCTCATGCTGTAAAAAATATTTCTGACATGGAGAAAGATGGTGTAAATAGTTCCAATCTTGAAATAAAAAAAAAAACACTTCATGTGCGTTCACAATTCTTTTTTTCTGTAAAGAAAGACTGAATATTGAGTAAGGAAAAATGGAGTGTGAGCTGAAATGATACCATTAACAAACAGGGTCAATGTCTAAATCATTGATTCAAGTGTTGAGTAATATACGCCGTCTTTATACAATTAATATGGGTAACATCCCTTACATTCCCGTTGTTTGTGTCATACAAAGACAGGATTCTGCTTTTGATTCTTCAACAACCTGCTTGAAGTACAAGGGAATGAGAATTACGTATTAAGTATGAAAGGACGTTTGTTTACAGAAACCGGTGGTGTGTGTTTGTGTGGGTTTAATAGTCATCGATTTTGTAATCATAGTTAAAATCCAGCATGGAGTCTGTGAACCCGCCAGGTGTCGAGGACTGCCCTTCCATTACGAGCCACGAGTCATACCAGGATGTTGTGGTCTCTGGTGTTGTCGGAATTGTGGTTGCAGTTGTTGTCGGGGGTAACGTCGTCATCATTGACCTTTGTCTCAATAATCTCAGTTTTCGAAGGCGACGGATTCGATTTATCTTGAGCCTCCTCCGCTGTTCGGCACTGAGTCCTGAATCTGGTGAATTCCTGCTGCTGCTTTCAACCACGCGCCTGTTGCCATTACCAGCTGCCGGATACTGTACTCTGGTGTTGCTATAGCTGAGTCGAATTGGCTTATTGCCATGGAGGGCCATTATCTGCAGAGAAACCAAGTAATATTATTATCGAGTGCAAGACTGCGATTTATTAACGGCGTGCTCTGATCCGGATGGCAGTGCTTCACCTGTTTAATGCGATCCCAGTTGGACTTGGCCAGGTTGAAGCTGCAGGCGGTGGCTCCCGACTGGTAACCCACCACACAGAGTTTGGTCACAGGAGAGTAACCCTCAGCCCGAGCCGTCACACGATACTCCCCTGGGTTCAGCAGCCTCCAGTAGTCTCCTGTGTCAGCTACAATGTTGTCGAGGGAGGAAATATTTCGTTTTTAGCACAGAGGGGCCTATGTTATGATTTAAAGGGGGAAAAATGATGAGACTCAGGAGGAGGGACAGAGTGGATGTCTTTGACCAAACCTGTAGTGATGTCATGGTTAATCCCCTCCACGGACAATGTGGCATTTGCAATGGGGTTCCCCTGCTGATCTTTCACAATGCCCCTGATGCCACGATGCACCTAGACAGAGACAGAGGGGATAGTTAACAAGACAGTGGACTAATACGTCAGACTGACATTTCCGTCTATAGAGAAATAAGAGAGGACTAAATTGGTTAATTGGACATCTCCGTTTATCTTCTTAGGCTACTTTTACGCTAGGATTTGTTATTTATCCTCAAGCAGATGTGAGTGAGCTACGTTTGTCCTTCACATTGTGTAATGGTACATTTATATAACAGCACCTCTGTTTCCAGGAGCATGATGTAGTACTCTTGAGTATGTAGAGGAAAGCAGATTGTATTCTGTGTGGGAGTATGTGCGTGTGTGTGTAACCGACCTGCTCCATGAAGATGAGCATGGCTTCTCTGTTCTTCTCCCACTCGTAGGCCAACTCATTCACATGAGGGAACTTATCACAGCCCAGGAAAACGGACAACTCGAAACAGTTGGTGTGCAGGTAGCTGAAGTCGTTCATGCCTGGAGAGAAGTACAGGAAACCCAGCGTTTAACCTCAGAGATTGCAAGACACACAATGTCCATCAGGGTATGCTGTAAACACGCAGGCTAGTTAGAATAAGTTCAGATGCCTCCACTCACTGCCTGTTACTGGCTTCCATTTGGCCCGGTTGACAATGCCGTGCCCCCCTGCAGCAGTGTCTCCATGGCAGGAGCCATGATAGTTGTGCGTCATGGTCAGGTGTGTGGAGGCGTAGGAGACGGCCAGCCACCTGAACAGGGACTCGTCGGCGATCACCCGGGCCTCATCCTCAGGCTCGGCATACTGGTAGCCAGCGCTTCTTCCTCTGTCATCCTCTTCCTCCTCCTCTCTGCGTTCATAACCCTGGTTGTAGCCGGGGTCTTGGTCGTAGCCTTGTTCATGGCCATGTTCATAACCAGGATCATAACCGCGGTCATAACCATGGTCTTGACCGCGGTCTTGACCGTGGTCATAGCCATGTTCATAGCCATGGTCATAGCCATGGTCATAGCCATGATCCCTCCTTTCCTCCTCTGGCTCTGCGTACCCCCTACCCCTCCAGTCTTCCTCTGGCTCCTCCTGGTAACCCCTGCTCCACTCTGTCACATCAAACCCCTCCTCCTCATACCTATAAGAAACCATTGTAGTTAACATCATAAGAATATAATGATAAAGCAATGATTGAATGATACATAAAATGCTTTTGCCAATAAATAAAGGTGTGGAGTGAAGGAATGAACATAAAGCAGAGGGAGATGGATAGAGTTAAGTCCTACTGTCTCTTCTTGCGGCTGTGGGCTTTCTGGCTCTGGGCAGGTTTGTTGAGACGCAAGCTGTCATAAGGGTAGGCCACAATTCTCTCCCCGCCTTGGAAGTTTGCACCCAACACAAATGGATGGCTTTTCATCCATGAGATTATGGCCCTTGTTTCCACAGCAATCTGGAACAAAAACAGGAAGATCAGGATCACTGAAATTGCAGAGGGAAACCCCCATTTAAACACAGTATACTTGTAATTGGTGACCAGTCGCCTCCCAATAACCCTTAACTGGAAAAATGTAATCCTCAGCAATTATTTGACTTTGTAATACCCTCCCTTACTGAGGTGTTGGTCTCAAAGTTTTCTGGTATGGGAACATGATGGTTAGGGGTGAGTTTGGGAACCATGCCCTTATCTTCAGCATCCCACAGGATGCTGTTGAGGTCAGGAAAATTCTGGAAGATGTCAAAGCCCCCGTCAGTGAAGTGTCCGGTGGTCCAACTGCTCAGCTCTGATCCCTGCCAAAGAAGAAATTGTATGATGGACACATTCCTGGTTTTTCGAACTGGAAACGAGTGAAAAAATATACCCACTGCTTCAAAAGCTTCATTATGTCCATCAGGGTTGAGCGAGGGCACCAGGTGGATGCGGATGCCTTCCACCAGCCGCTGCACTCTGGGATTTCTGTCTTTGTACTCCTTGCACAGGTACTGCATGAGAAGCAAAAGCATCTCCCTCCCTGTCGCCTCATTTCCATGGAGACCTGCCGTGAAGCGAAATTCCGGTTCACCTGCAGAGACAGAGAGAGACAGATGAAGGTTGTGGCTATTTACCTTAATCTCATAACTTCCACCTGGTGGGTATTATTATTTACTGGAATCATGGGTGACGTAGAAACCAGCAGCTGTCGGGTTTTACTTTAAACCGATAAGCTTTCTTTTTCAGTATGTTCGAAAATCTTAAAGAAAACAGCTGGTTTAAAATTTGTTCAGAATAAACATGCTGAGGGTCTTTTATTTCGTTATTGCTAAACATATGGCAATAATAATCAGTTTAACAGAACGGTTTGATCTGTTATATCTGTATAAACACATCTCCACCTATTTCGTGCTCTGTGGGGTTGCCAGAGATGACCAAGGCCATGATTTCCAGGCCCTTGGAGCTGCGACCCAGGCTGTAGATGCTGGTGATGTTGGGACACTCCTCATTCACTGACTTCATAAGCTGTGACATTAAAACAAACATAAACAGTGAGAAGAGCATTTTCATATAAATGCATTAACTGATTTTGAAAGAGCTGGTGGTTGATGAGGAACATTTGGTCTGCACGGAAACCTTGATTAGGTAGCCCATTGGTGGCTGACATTTTTTTGATGTTGTTTGCCCTCTACAGTGGTTTTCGTCTTAGTTTATATATGTTTATTAAAGCTGGCTTCCTGGCTTAATATTTATTGTTTCAGAGAAATATATTTCGTTTGATTCTGGGAAAGTAACTGAGATTTGATGGTGGAAACCAGCCAGCAGACATTCAGGGGCCAGTGTGCAGGGGTACTCACTGCAACCATCTCTGAGTAGCTGTGATGCTTGAACTTCAAGTAATCCACCGGAGTCACTTCATTTTGCCTGTGCTGTGCTTCAACTGGATCTGTGCAGCAGAAAGAGACAAGAATGCATGATTAATGATGCCTGTTATAGTTTCAGGTGTGTGTGTGTGAGAGAGAAGCTCACCGGGCAGTGGGCAGCCCAGGACTTCCAGCCTCATACACAGAGAGCCGTTCCAGCTCTGTGGGATGATTCGGATGTAGCGGGCCAGCACGGGCTCTGCCAGCTGGTTCATCACAGGAGTGTCCCAGTCGCTGTTTCCAAAGAACAACTGGACGAGATGGTGCGGAGGACGGAGAGTCAGGGGGAGAAAGAGACCAGCGCAGTGAAATGTTCTTTTGGTGAACTCACCCAGTCAGCGTATCCATCATGGATGGTGGTCCATTCTCTGCTGTCATTGCTGAACGCCAGGAAGAAGGACGTCACGTAGTCACTCCTGTCACACATGCGGACATTGTGTTTGATTTAGGAAGGAGAGCTAGATGCACTTCCACGTGTTTGTGTCTGGGTGCGTGTCCTACTCATTCAAGGAGTCTCGTCCCTGAGTGATGACTCCGGTGAACTCCGTATCCCTGCGAGCATCTATCTCAAACCAGTGGATTCTGTCCTCGGCGTTTGCACACCATGCTCCCCCTCTCATGGTATCCTCATCGTCAGAGCCCTGGGGACCACACAGGACAGAAGACACGGTGCTGGGTCGTTTGACTGACAGGACATTTTCAGCACAAACTACACATCTACTTATGAGCAAGGTTCTCTCTCAAACAAAGCAAAGCAGCTATTACGAGTGACGCACTTCATACATATGTATGGGGTGCCATTGGTGAGCATATCAGTATTAGGGAAAGTTGTTGTTGTTTCTATACTGTAAGTGTACACGACTGGGAGTCCTGCTATTATCATGTACCTGCATGTTGAGTCGTGCCCTCTGAGGTGCAAAAATATACTGAGACATAGAGGAGGCTGTCAGCTGGTCTGGCTCGATCCTATGGGACTCCATCCCCAGGGGGGGGCACGCTGTCACATTCACAGACGCACGACGGAGAAAATCAAAGTATTTGTTGGTTGTTCAATTGAAAAAGCTTATGCGATGTTGTCCATATTCAAGTAGGCGTTTGACTCACTCTTAGGCTCTTTGTAGACACGTGGTCTGGTCTTGGCCCGCTCCTCGGCCTCCTTCAACTTCTCTGCTCTCTCTGGCAAAGGTGGGAAAAACCCTTTTAGTCTTGATCCAAAACAAGTTTTACTGTCTTGGCTGAATTTTGTACTTTCTCTGCACAGAAATGATCTAGGAACTCATCTTTATTTTTGGCACGTTATTTGCCAAGAAGCCCTGGAGAGCGGGGATGCGGGGAAAAAAAATGTAATCCCAGCTGTTGTGATTTTGTTTTACGATTGTAGTTTGCCGTGTACCCAAAAGCACAAGTTAAGACCCACTAAAGCTACCTAAACAAAAAAAACACAACAAAAATACTGACTGAACGTTTTTAAGTATTAGTATGAACAATATGACGAGCCACTTGTCTATATACAAGACGGGGACTAATCACCAGGTGAGCACAATTAGGGAGGGGCAAACAATCACACAGATGGGAAGACAGACAAAGACATGAAGTGTGCCCCACAAACAAGTGACACAGGAAGTGACTAAACATAACATGAACACACAATAAATAATAAGGTATATAACTTAACAAATCAAAACTTAACACAACTGACAACGCAAAACCGATTTCCCTCTAGATTCCATGTGTGCTCTTATCAAACTCGGCTCATTCTGAGCCCGAGAGTTCACTACTGAAGAAGAATCCCATCCATCACCATCATTATTCCTATTCTGGCTCACTGACCTTCATTGCTGGTACCATGGCTAACATTAGCCTTACTGACGGCAGGGATGTCACTGACTGCACACACAAACAGACGTGCAACACGCACATTTTATGTGCAGAGACAGATCTGCTTTCGTGCCCCAGTGGTATAGGTGAGCTTTCACATCTTGAACCACCAGTATAGAAACTTACGGTGAAAGTTAACCAAAAATGTTTTCAACTTAAACCCAGATTTCGGTGATCTGCGCAAACAGGAAATGACCTATTGACACCAGCCCTGACAGTGTTATATATCATCGGCTCCAGACTTGACCCCGTAGACCACCATCTATAGCCACGTAGCTCACTGCAGACACGTGGCAAAAAGGAGCTGGGCGTGATGTGAATACTTTATAATCCCCCATTACAACATCCTCTGCCTGCCAACGCTCCCCTGTTGTCTCATTCTTTATCACTGTCACCAATCCCCCGCATGCGGCTCATGTCAGCCACGGGAGATTTCTCAACTTTTTACAGGCCTAATCTCCATTTTTGCATTTGTCCTGTCACACAAAAGCATCAAAAGCAAGCACCAAAAACATCTGCACTCGCTTACTAACAGAAATGTGATCTGAGGGAGTAAAGACCTTATCTTCTCCGGCTCTCAGGTCACAGGTCATGTTCTTTGCTTTTGCAACCACAGCATCACATGTCGCCTCACAATATGTGTTATGTAAAAAAAAAAAAAAAAAAAAGATCCACATCTGGGTTCCCTTACCTCTCTCTTCCCTCTCTCTCTCCTTTTTTGCTCTCTCTCTCTCTTTCTCCATCCATTTATCGTCCGTCTCTTTTCTCCCTGAAGAACATAAGAAATCATGGATTTAATGGGAATATCTATAAATACACTTACGCCACAACACAACAGTGTAAATTCCTGTTTCTTGCATTTACAAAACTGTAAACAACAAAGTAGGTCACAAAGGAGCATTTAAAAATCTGGAAGTTTAATGACCTGACTGCTGTTTATTGGTTTTCCTTGGTGTTTATGTTGTTGGCAGAAGTCTGACTGCAGACTATCTAGTACATTTAATCATTTAATATAAACCATTTGGGCATGACTATGTGTGTTTGCATGTGTACATGCACTTACTCATTCCGTATTCATCGTAATCATCATACCACGTCTCCTCATATGGAGGAGTGGCTGTGGGCTCTTCTGTGTATAAAAAAAAAAACACAATTATTTCAAACACTGACAGCCACGGCTACATTACAAGTGAGACTTTATGAGATGACATGGTTTAATCTGCAAAAGTTTTACAGGTTAGTCCAGCCCTGCTTTATTTAACCACAAGAAGTGTGGCTGAAACGCCTACACACGGTACATTAAGTTGTTAAGAACCATGACACAGTTATGATCTGACGACAGACATTTTTACTCCACAGCAAAACTGTGGAACGCTGCCTTGACTATGTGGAACCAATCAAACCCACACACTCCTGTTTGAAAAGTAGGCTAGCTCGCAGACTCACTCAAATGTTATTCTCATATGCTGGATTTCTGCTCCTGGTCTAAAGCCACATAGAGATCAGACCTTGTATCCAAATCTCCACTCTAGGTTAGATATTTCTGACAAGTAAACTGCTATATTATACATTTGACACATTGATTGATGGATGATAATTGAATATCTACTTGTTTTAGTTACCTAGTATAGTTTCGACTATGATTTCAGGGCTGACCTCTTTACCATCGGGGAATGGAAGATTATCCGGCTCCTCAACTGCAAGAGTGGAAAGAACAGGGAAGGTCAAACACAAGGATTATTTTGTTGTCTGAAACAGACTGCGAGCCAGGAGAATGGGACAGAAAATACCCTATGGCGGGCAAGTGCGCGTGAATCAGTGGAAATACTGGAAGAGCAGAGGTAGAGTGCAGTATGTTGGAAACACAGAGTAATGAGTGCATGTCCTGTCCAGTCCAGACAAGTGTCACAGAGCCACACAACACTGTGTTTCCAGCATTTGATCCTGTGGAAAATTGAGTTTAGTCATAGCTGACTTCAGGTGGCTGAAGGCTGGACCAGATAGAAAGTCTGAGTAAGAAAATTCATCAGATTTCTGTTGTTCAGCCACGTAACTAAGTGATGAATGAATGCATTTTGAAATGACGTTTAACAAAATCTTGGCAATGTAACTGGATGTTGTGGGCTCATTTCTTGGGCATTCTATGTAAAACCTGTTTTGCGGCTGAAATTGCCCAGTCTTTTCCCCTACAGATGTCATTACAGCTTAATCTTCTTAATCTATTTTATTTCGAACCTGTCTCGCCATAACCGTCCTCACTCAAAATAAAGACCAGGAAGCACGAAACAAAGACTCAGACGTACATGTGGCATCCCAGTAATCACTGTCATCTGTCCCAACGTTCCCATTGACCTTGGGCTCAGTGGGTGTGGGATCCACCTCTTTCCAGTAACCATCGTAGTTGTCAGTCACAGGAGTGTAAGGTTCTTTGTCGTCTGGTTTCCAGTAATCGTCATAGTTGTCAGGTGCTTGGGTGGACGGCTCCTTCTCGTCTGGTTTCCAATAATCGTCATAGTCGTCAGGTGCTTGGGTGGACGGCTCCTTCTCGTCTGGTTTCCAATAATCCTCATAGCCGTCGGGTGCTTGGGTGGACGGCTCTTTCTCGACCGATTTCCGGTAGTCATCGTAGCCATCGGTTACAGCAACAGCTGGATCTTCCTCCCTCGGCTTCCAGTAGTCATAGGGGAGATCTGTGGTGGCAGTCTGAGGCGATGAGGATGGTGTGGGCTCAGCTTCCCAGTAGTCATCGTCCGTTTTCCAGTAATCATCTTCTGAGAGACACACATATGGAAAAGTGATGGCAGGCTCAAATGACTGGACAAATATATTGTGTATGGTTCTTAAGGGGATATTTCATGTGCATTGGTTTGGGGTTTTGAATCGGATGTGTCTGGGAGATGCAAAACAACAGCTAAAGGAGGCTAATTGCTATATTTTTATGATAAACACATGCTGTATTTTTTGTCAGGGGTAAATAATGATATAATAATAATACTAATACTAATGCTACTACTACTACTACTACTACTACTACTACTACTACTACTACTACTACTAATAATAATAATAATAATAATAATAATAATAATAATGCTATGGACAGGTTTGCAAATGTACTGATATGTACATTGTAACCCCACTGCACAGTGTCACAAAGTGTGTGCCACTCACCAACATCGGGATAGGAGTATTCTGTGTATGGCTCAGGTTCAGTGGGTGGTTCAGTTGGGATGGCTGCTGGCAGAGGTCATGGTAAGCAACATTCATTTGAGTCCAAGTGGTTCACGTTAGGACTGTGCTCACTGCTCTTTCCCGTCCTCACCTGTTGTGGTCGGTGGTAGAGTGGTGGTTGTCTTTCTGTCTTTCTTCTTTCCCTTCTTTTCCGCTTTGGGCTTTTTGGTGGCGTTGGGATCCTTCGGCTCTTTGTTCTTCTTCTTGTCCTTCTTCTTCTTCTTGCCTTCCTCTGGTGCTCTCCTCACCCTGCTCAAAAGACCTGCAAAGATGGGGGAATCAAATGGAAGAGTCAAAAATGACTTGTGTTGTGTTCATGCGTATATTATGTTAAAATGATAGAGACCAACAAGTAGGTCACTTTCTATTCCAATTATATTTGAAAAAAAATGAATCAAAACAAATGCATAAAGCGTAGTACTAAAATTAAATTCAGAGCAGATGTGAGTTCTGGTTCATATTTTCTTCATTTAGCAACACATTTGGAGAATTATGCAACTATGTCTTCCCTGCGATGTTAAAACAGCCGGGGGAAAATCCAGACGGCCAGATGCATTTCAGTGGTTGCTTGAGGTCCATCAGTATTTCCTTCTGAGGTTGTCTGAAGTCTCAAAGCTCTGTCATGGAAAACACTTCTCCACTTTCCGTTAGTTGGGCTACATTAGCCACAATTTGATTTTAATGACATAAAACCTGTCCAGATGCTCGATAAACACATCAATCTCACCTCAGCAACATCTTACCATTAAAAAGGAAAAACCTTTAGCTGGACTAGCATTCGACGTGTTTAGCTGGAACGCCTCCCAATTATGACTTATCACTAATAAAAACCCACTCAGTGAGTAAATGAGTCAACATTAATCATACAGGCGTACTGCAACAGAGACAATGGAAAAGGTCAGCGTCATAAAAATCTGTCTGCAAGATGCTCCTCTCCATGTCCTCTTGTCTGGTGTGAAAAGAAAAACAAACTGTGCCCCGATATTCTCTGCTGTGGAGTCAAAGTGGCAGACAGGTGTGCACTTGAAACTGGACCTCATGCCTGGCCACTCGGAGACCAAATGGACGTGTGATTGTGCCTGTGTTTGCTCTTCCATGTACTGTCATAGCTCAGTAAAGGGCCAGCCATAGCCGTATTGGTACCATGGGTGAGATTCAGATTTGGCATCCCAAATGAGAAGAAAATACAAATAAAACACAATCTCTTAGTCTTTCCC
Organism: Colistium nudipinnis; assembly: GCA_016785305.1. Taxonomy (NCBI): domain Eukaryota; kingdom Metazoa; phylum Chordata; class Actinopteri; order Pleuronectiformes; family Rhombosoleidae; genus Colistium; species Colistium nudipinnis. The sequence continues at coordinate 629,545 of JAFBJU010000614.1, forward strand.
TTCCTTAATATTTATCTGGTGTCCAGATATATACTGTAACACTCACAGTACCATGCTGCCTTAACACTGACGCGTCAGTGCCAAACCATTCAGAGCCAAACCAATACTTCATTTTACATTTTGCCAATATCTCTTACATGAGGATTCATCATGCATGAGTTTTACTTTGTTGCATTCCTTATACTTTCACTTACACAGGGTGGATTTGTGTATTTTTACAGGAAAATGAGAATTTCCTCCACTTACCTTCCTGCACAGCCTCCTCATCGTATCTCCTTGCCGTGCCGTTGCTTCCCAGTGTCTGTGAGTCCTGAGTAAGTTCGAGTTCACTTACTGGCAAAGCCTGGGTCGGCTGGTCAAACACTATTGACGGTACCTCATCCCTGTGAGAAGAAACTATGCACGCGGCACTCTCTCCTCCTCTGGGTATCAGCAGGCAACACAGGGCCAGCAGTGCCACAGACACAACAAGAGCGTGGCTTCTCATACCTGCTGCTCTTCCAACTGCAGAATCCCTTTTTCAGCCGTCCGAGGCTCAGTCCAATTTCTCCTCCTGTGTGTATGTATGCAGTTCACTCTTTGTTGCCCTGTGACCTTTCCATGCGGTCCACACTTTTACTCCAGCGGGGAAACCTCTGCGGCTCCACACGTCCCTGCAGCCACAGTTAACTGGGCTCAGACTTGGCTAGACAGAGATGGAGTGGGAGGGGGTAGGAATAGACAGGGAGGGAAAAGAGGTGGGTTATAGAGACAGAGAAAGAGAGAGAGAGAGAGAGAGAGAGAGAGGGAGGGAGGCAGAGAGAGAGCAAAGCAGCACTTCACTCCAATGAATGGACTGGGTCCTAATTGCCCTGCAGCTACGGTCAGCTGAAAAAATAGTCTAATGCCAGAGGATCCCCTTCACCTGGCTGACGAGTCACAACAGGTGCAGGGCCCAGACAGGAGATGGAGGGGGGGCGGGGGGCAGGGCAGGTGAGATAGCAGGGGCGTGCACTCCTCCTGCATTAGAGATAGAAGCCAGCTCTTTTTTGACTGCAGCTCCTGCTGAATTCCTCAGTGGAGATTGTTCTCCCCCCAGACTCACCAATGAGCCAAACAGCAGTGATTCCTCGGACGCACAAATTCCACAGGAGGAGGGGGAGAGGTGCTGAAGGGGGGAGGATTGGGATGTTGTGTAACTGTGTGTCTGTGTAAACGAAACAAAACAGCACTAATCATCAGAGGCATTCTGAGCAAAAACTGGCAGGAGCCGAGCAGAAATTATTTGATTCGGTCCAGGACTTGTTTATAATAGGGAATGAATGCTTTCCATCCCATCTCCGGGATGCCCTGTCGTCCTTTACGTTCAGTACAGCTCGTCTTCCCATTTCTGGAGAAAAGATTATGATGAGGCAAAGGGGCTGACACACAAACAAACACACAAAGAGACTCTCTTTCTCACTTTCTGTGCGTTTGTGTGTGTGTCTGTGTATGCCTTGTCTGAAAATGTGCTCACATCTCTGCCTGAGCACAGTTAATTGGATCACTCGATTATATAATGTGCTGTTCAAACATCAGGCCTTTCCAGATAATAAACTTCCTCTCATGGAAGGGTGAACATAACATTTAAAAAGTGAAGTAAAGGATTTAATGCTAGTCTTCCTTACTTTTTCAAATTAAAATTTAAAAAGGGCCCTGACAGCAGCCTCTCCAACAGTTAACAAAGGAGAATGAGGAGGAGGAAAAGGAGGATGGGGGAGGGCAAATGTTCATGTTTGTGTGTGTGCGTGTGTGTGTGGCCAAAAGTAGTGCAAGTATGCAAAAAAAGTCACACCTGGTAAAATAATTCAGTTCATACACTCAAACTGTGAGGACGGTAAAACACAATTCCAATGAGCGGAAAACAGACGGTGGAGGATTTGATCAGAAGAAAAGTGTATTACAGCAAGCAGTCGAACCTTTGACGGATGTGACTATGGGTGTGAAGAATGCAGCGGATAAATCAGACTACAGTAAGGTCAAGAAGAGGCCTTTTTTTTGGCACAGAAACAAACGGACACACACACGCACGTGGGGAACTAACTTGGAAATGCTTTTCGTCTTTCCAGCTCGGGCTATTTCACAACACAAGAAGTTTGCACAGACTGTACTCTCAGAATTAAAACCAAATGAAAGCCTCAATCATGTATCACTATTTTTTGGTGCATTACAAGTGAGTGTTAGTTGTTCAGCTGTAGCTGTAAAATGAACACCATCAAGCTAATCTCTATGTGTAATATAATAATACTTAATACTTACTAACTCATAATACTTCTATACATGTAGTCCAGTATAGTTTTGAACAGAGGTGTGATACTTTTTACAGCTTGAGTTAAGGATGTGAGAAATGATTTTGGTTCTGTTCAAGTATGGGACTTTAACCTGATGAAAAAGAAAAAAAAACGACACATAGATAAAGAGTCCAGTCCTTCCATGTCACTCACATAATTACTGTTCAGACAGAACGAGTGGTGGTGACCCTTTCTTCAAAGAAGATTCCGCATATTTTGGCTGTGAGCAAATCCAGAAAGAGGATGATAATGACAAAGGGAGGATGGTCAGTGAGCACACAGGCCTCAAACTCACTCTGAACTGTTCAGAAATATTAGTAACTATTAATTCCCATGGGTCAGCATAAACGGAGCAGTATGTAATATGGGTCTAAGTGCGCAGCCTTGAGCTGAGCGTCAGCATCTCCTGGTCCTGGGCAGGAAACATTGACATCAGAAAGAGAGAGAGAGAGAGAGAGAGAGACATGGGGGAGGGAAGGCGAGAGGGAGTGAGAGTAAAATGCATGCCGAAATCCAGCAGGCTCTCTAGGTACAACTGGATACAGATTTATAAAATCCATCTTGTTCTTTCTTTCATCATTCTCAATGAGCACCCAGATGGGCCAACCCTCCAGTGGGGTATCCAATACCTGACTCTGGTCTTTGTTTCACATTAACCCTTAAAAACGGGTTAATGTGCTAATTAGAGTTGTTTCTTGTCCTTAGCTCACCACGGAAAACACATGCATGTTGAATCATTCTCATACAAGCCAACATCAAGGAGGAGATATGAAAAATAGCCCATGGACCTATGATATTTACTAGGATTAAAGATTAAAATATTTTTCCATCCTGCATGTGCTGTGATTCAGCAGGTCCAGCACAGCACAGTCATCTGGCACTGTGGGACTGGAGCCACGAGTCTGATTAATCACAGATGTAGAAACACGCTGCATCAAGATTCCTTCAGAGGCATGTCAAGGATTATTGACCCATGACCAAAAAACCCCATCCTCTGATCATGTGTTTCAGCCTTGTGTTGGCATGAGTCGGTGTAGCAATTTTGTTTCTGTGACATCCAAGTAAATTGTTTTCCTGATGAAAGACGGAGCATAGACTGAAAAGAATCCAAGCGTTTAAACAGTGTTCACACAGCCTGCCAATATTTTTGCTCCGCCCTCACAAAGCTGCACGAGAGGAACGCATAAGCTTCCCTTAAAACTAAACAACCACAGGAAGAATAAATAAAGATTGGGATTACATTTCACTGGAGTTGGCTGACACGGCATGGAAAAGCACTGGTGAACATTATGATGTGTATTAAAATGTGCTGTTAAATAAGTTGAATTGTCTGCAATGTTTGTGTACATTTTGGCATTGTATACTACCACAATCCTTAAATACTGTGTGGATTATGCAGCACCTGTGGGATGTAGTGAGTTTGTTCACAGCAGTGGTCATTTGTGTTGTAAGTGTATGTGTGCACAAAGTGTGCACTCTAGTGGTTGAATTACACCGAGGCTAAAGTAGGGCAGAAAATGGTGTCCAAATTCCAACTGATACCGTGACTGTCAGACATTTTGAAGTACTGGAACATAGATTTAGAACAAACAATTTCATTTTAAACAAAACAAACCCAATTCCAAAATAAGGATAAGGAAATAACGATTGATATTTTTCTGAAATTTGCTTCAGTTTGACTGACAGTGACTTAATTTAAACTGTATTTTTCTACACTCAGTTTTAAATGAAATGGTGTATACATTTACTGCATAGTATGTACATGTATATAGAATACATATGTGCATAGTGAGTAGCAGGATAGTTATTAGTCGGATTCATTGGAAAGTCAACAAGGATTCATTGATTTCAAATATCGATTTTAAACAGCATTTATTTAGCTTTCTCCATACAATACATTTAATGTACAACAGCACATACTGTATTCTGAAATAACTCTCAGTATAAAATAGGGCTTCTACAATCAAGGTACAGTCATAAAATGCTCTGAGGGACATGACGACACCGGCGACAGTAAAACACCTTCATATAAAGCGCAGGATATTGAGAGAAGTGATTGTATTTGCCCAGCTGCTGCTCAGGCCACACCTCTCAGAGCATCCGACATCCTGCAAGAACCCGTTTTTTTCCCCCTTGGTTCTGGTTTCATAATTGAGGAGATTCCAAATGATAATCAATGCATAAGAATATGATCAATTACAACTGCTGAAAATATAACTTTTGGTAATGTGAGAGGATAAATCAGGCCTTGTTTGGAAACTTAATATATACCAAGGTCAAAGCATACACAGTATTATGACTGCTAATCAAGCCTATATCTTTACAATCATATATTGAAGTATGTTTGTGACTGTAGCTGTAAAGACAGGTTGCTTCCGAGTGTTTTCCTGACAGCCAACACTTAAAAACAGCAAAAGTATACTTTAATATCACTGAAGCCACAAGAAAACCAGCTTATTTCTCCAAACATCAGCCAATTATAGATCGTTTTAAAAAGGATTCTTTTTTTCTTTTTACCTGCATATGTCCATCAGAGCGTGTATTGGCCTATATAGTGTCTATAAATGTTTTTTTAATAGAATACACATAACATTGACCAGCATTTGTGTTAGTTTGTTATCATGTAGTGCTTGGGGTGTTGAATATACATTACACAACATGTCCAATTGGTATGGGAAAAGGCCTGGGTACAAGGAAACATAAAAAGACCTGGAGGCCAAACATCAGGAGAGAGAAAAGAGAGATCGGTCTTAAGTCTTGAGGTAAGCAATGTGTTTCAGTATAATGCCCAACAGACAATCATACAGTTACAATCATTAATTCTCTATATACAAACTTCCTGATTTACATACACTGTACTGCTCCTCGGTTTATAATTGAATTAAAACTAAAAGCAAGATTATGTCTGTGGTGAAACTTTTTAGGGCGAGGAGGGGAATCTGACTCCATGAAGCCTATTTCATGAGGTGGGTGTGATACATCTTACATTATGGCTATAGAAGATGAAGGCCCGCTTAAGGCCGATTTTCCCTTGCATACAGCACACAAACTATCAAAGATCTAAAACAGTGCAAATTTTCCTGATCCACCGAAACACTTGCAAACAATTGGCAAAAGTACATCAGCTCATTATGAAGTTATGCGGTGAATGGAGATGGCGAAGCACAATTATTGGAGTAGATGTTGACACTGAAAATGTACATGCCTGGATTTTTGTGTTTATATCCGTTAGGTGTCCATGTTTAAGGGGGTCACAACAACTCTGCTTACTGCATTACATGAATGGAGGAAGTCTTTTGTGGCACGGTGGCTCAAATGAATAAAAAGGAGGCAAAGGCCAACCGGCATTCCACCCCTTGGCTCTCCTGGATGTCGGCACCGTATTTACCATCACCTTCTTAGAAGACAAGATTTAGTTCAATAACAGGTCAAGCCTACCCCACATCATCAGAACATACACTGTGCCACCTAAACGCCTGTGTTGTACCGAGGGAGGCTCAATGACAATATGAAATGAATGTGCTATAGTAGTAACAGTTGGCGCACTCACTGACACTACGGACCGTAACTGAGACGTGACATCAACAAGCTTTACGAAGAGGAGGAGGAGGAGGCTATAGGATGCTACAGTACTAGTGCTACCTGAACATGCTACAGATTGAGACTACGACGATGGGAGACGGTTTCACGCCAGCACAAAGCGGTAACCAGCTCTGCTGAGGGGCTCTATTTTTTGAAATGACAAAAGTACCGTCTTTGCAGCTTGATGGATCAAGTATTTAGTTAAGCTGGCATATTCTGTGCAGCGGAAAGCACCCCATCTGTAGTCAATTCCGGTCATACGACGCGCGCACACGCACACACACACACACACGCACACACGCGCACACACACACACCCACTCACACAAACCCTGAAGTTAGGAACGATTTCTATCGCCACACAGCACTATCGTTTTTGATTATCATTGAGTAAGAGCTGGGATTGCATACTGTACCATACATCTCCTTGGAGAGGCACCCTTCATCAATATCAGCTCATCCGCCTGACACCACGCAACCATACCCACTCGCACACGAATAAAAATGTTTAACTGGTCAAAGAAATTACAATCACATGCTTTGTAACGGAATGTAGAGAAAGCTGGACCTTTGACTTAAGCTGGGACCAAGCCACGCACACAGACTCTGTCATGAAGTGTCTCGTTGGCTTTGACCGTGAGAAGTTGAGAAGTCAGGAGACTTTTGGATGTTTTGCTAGAATTTAACAGTGTAAGAAATCCTTCACGCGGTCACTCAGCTGTCAGTTTGATAACAAAAATCTGAGGTGCTTTTATTCATAACTGCGAGGTTATGCCAGCCGTCCCTTCAGAAAGGACTAGAATATTAATTTTTTAAAATTATTTAAAATATATTCCCGCATATTAAGTGGGAGCTCTGGACTTAAACTATCACACCCCTGGCAACGGACACCTTGAGTACACCAACAGCTGGCTATACCTCGACACATCTGGATTAGGTGTCCATTCTTGTTCATCTTTCACACACGGTATATTTCATTCACACTGATAGAGAATGCAAAGTGATTAGACCTTAAAGCAAGCTGCATTCGAAGCCTACTGTGTAAGATTTTTTTGAAAACTTGCGTATACTTGCAATTCCTGTGTCCTGCACAAAAGCTTCGGTAACCTCTCCGGGTTTTCTACCTGCCACTCCCTACTCATGCTGAGAGGAAACTCTACAGAAGGGCTTGAAACAGGTTCATATTTTAGTTATTTTAGTTGAGTTAACAATGATGTTGCGGGGTGTTGGCATGCTCATGTGATGGAGCAGCATCTTGGAGTGAGAGACGCAGTCCAGCCATTGGCTACTCATTGCTTTTTCTGCCTGTAATATAACCTGACTGAGAGATCCCGGGGAACATGAATGTGTATGTTTTGGATTTCAAGGCAGCTTGAGTTAAACCACAAGAATTTGGCTGAAATCCCCAGAAAAGTGCAAGCTTTGTTTTTGTGACACATTGTTTTTCGGACCTGTTTGAAGCTCTTTATATCTGACTCTTCTATGTTGTGAAAAAAAAAAACATAAAAACATAACAAAAAAAAGAATGTATAATTCTGCGAGACTCCCCCGAGCATAATCTGATCAAAGTGCAACACCCCAGCAGCGAGGGAGTGGAAGTGTCTGAAAAGGTTCACATCACAGGTCCTAGAAGAGGGTCTTGGGGGGGGGGGGGGGGGGGGGGGGGGAGCAAGTCACTCGCCGATACACTATTAGAAATTCTCACAAGCAGGATTGCTCACATGCACACTTACACACTCACACAGAGTCTAGCTTAGATGAGCCGGGCCTCTCCCTCCATGTCTGGCGGAAGGTCACATACTCCTGTGAAGTGCATCTCCTTTCCCTTGTTTCCCTGTCCCGCCCCTCCTCGGGCCCCTCGTTCCCCCAGGCTGGGAGAGGGCTGCTGGGCCTGCGGTTCCGATGACGTCCCACGGGGGATTCCACCTGCTTGCCTCTCTTTCAGGAAGACCTCTAGCCGGCGTAGCATCTGCTTTGGGTTCTTTTTGGCAAACAGCTCCACTTCTAAAGGGGTTAGAAAACAGAGAAACTGTGGGACTCTTGCTGAGAGGACAATCTGTGTTTAACTGTGTTCCTGCAATCAGTGTCTGTTCCAATGCATTTCAACGTAACTCATGTTTTATAGAAATGGTTGGCATAAAAAAATCCCTTATTTACATTCTTATTAAGAGATGTATTAGAAGATCAATAACATTTTCAGATCTGTCCATTAAACAGTTTCCTGAAGATTTTGTTACCGTAAGAGTCCGACTGTTTTCCTATTTCATGAATCTTTATCATATAAAACATTTTGTTAAGCAAACCTGCTGCTGGCTGTAATTTCATATTTAATTGACAGATTTGAGAGTGGTATCCATCTTCATGTGATCAGAATCATTACACATACAATTGGTTAAGAGAACTTGCGCTTAGTAGTAGTCATTTATTTACCTTTTAGCACATAGCCAGAATCAGCAATGGTTTTCTGCTGGGTCTTCCATAGTTGGTAGAGGTGCAGATACGTGGCGACGAAGAACTCATTCAGAACACCAACCACTTGCTGACGACGATTGCACTCCCTGGTAGGACCGAAAAGAGGAGCATTGGAGAGAGCATTAAAGACAAACCCACAGCATACGACGCATTATACCCGAAAAAGAGTGGTATAGTGGCACAACAATAATTGGGGACAAGTGACTCACTTGGACAAGGCCTCCTCTCTGAGTACTTGCAGAGCAATGCGGGTCATGTTGATTGACATCACACTGAATGGAAAATTCTAAAGTGAAGGGAATACCCAAGGAAAACAGAATACTTTCAACAGTTACAAGAAAAAGGGAAGAATATAGGACGGGGTCAGCAACAAATCAACCTACATGGATTTCAGCATCTGAAATGTGTGTGTCACCCAGTTTCCTGAATCAGTTGTCCAAAATAAAAAAAATACTTAATTGGCTTAGAAGGCGTGTCTTATATGACCTGGAGTTACCTGTGTAGGGTGCTGTGATAATTTGTAGATGTCTCTAGCCAGTGGCAGAGTCTCTGGGTCCATCACAAAGTACAGAGCATGCATCAGTCCCAGGAAACCAGTGCCACGTAGATCAGTAGCTGGGTCTGTACCTGCAGTACGGAAAACCAACACCGATCACCATTTCAAAACCAGATCATTTACTTGCTATGTTCAGGACAGGAGCGCTCATACAACGAGCATCATTCGCAAACTCGTAATGAATTGCAGGCAAACAAAATGCCTGACAGTGCAACATTTCATCCACATCTGTGACTGAGAGTCTACCTGATTTTGTTTTCTTGCATGAGGCACATTTTCTCACCCTGAAAACCAATGCTTTCCCAGTGTGCCCCAAAACGGGGACAGTCCAGCCTGCTTCCAATCAGCCTCTTGTAAATGGTCTGGAGGACACGCATGTGGACTGTTTGGCTGTTGTCCACGTGGCCTATAGAAACAGACATTTAACAAAAGAAAAAAACAAGTTTAATAAGACAATCTTGAGTTGTACAGGGGACGATTGAGAGCCTTGCAAACACAAACTCACACTGTGCAATGGCAAAGACCAGATCCCTTTCCTCCAAGAGTTCCCGGTGCAGTCGTGGAGGTCCGAAGAGGAAGTGAGTAATAGCAGCCAGACCTGTCCTGCGAATAGTTGGCTGGATGTTCTTCTACGGTTGGAGGGGACAGGAAGAAATACATACCACTTCATGATTATAGTTTGCTTTCACTACAATTCTTAGATCCAGTTGCAGGTAGACCATTCCATTCACTGTTTTCCTTTGAGACTTGACAATTATATTTTTTTAGTAAGAAATGGTATGTTGCCTTTCTTACGAGCAAGTCCCCAAGGTCTGTGGTCTGGAAGTATTGCAGGGCTTCATTGAAGGAGATGAGTGGGGTTGGATTTGAGTCCTCAGTGAGAACTGGGGCAAATTATATAGGGTTATTCTTCTAGATCAGTAACTTGCAGACAAAACAATGAACAGGTTCATTTTTATCACCATACAAACGTGTAAAACAGCGAGATGCCTCTGACCTGATTGGACGTTCTCCAGAGCCTCCCAGTCCTGTCTGGCCTTTTCCAACTCTACATTTTCCTCTGTAAATAAAATCCCAAAGGTGAAGAAGGAAAACAAAGTAATTCATACAATAGTATCGGATGCTCCATGCAAATAAATTGCTTGCTGTAGCACTCAAAGATGAACATCTATTCAGACAATGAGCTATGCTGCTATGGTGGGCTGACATCCATCTAGTTCAGAGTCAAGAGTCTTCTTTCCAAGACCTACATCCCCTGAGTGCCACTAAGACTCTATACTTGCCCTAAGTAGACAACCTTGACTCCTGAGGGAGATTTTACCTGCAACAGCTGCCTGGTATCTAGGATACACTCACAGATTCCTGTGGGAAGAGGCTGTGAGACAATAGAGAGGCTGTGTGAGTATGAGTGCGTTACCTTCAGGTTTAGGCTGGTCCCCTCCAGCCACCAGGGTCTGCAGAAGACCATTCTGCTTAAGTGTTGAAATCTAAACAGCAATCAGTGAGTTAATGTATGTGAAACATAGATAAGCTTACGTTGGTTAAAGTTAGATAATGACCGAAATGTATTTACCGGCAGTGATCCGAGTGGAGCACTGCCATTGTTGTGGTCTTTGACATTATGACCAATAATCAGTCCATTCATGACCTGTTGGGTAAAAAGGGTTATAAATAAAACGGTTGGCAGGAAGAAGAAATTAGAATGGCTGAATGATTTTTTTTTTTTTTAACTGTACTCACAGGCTTATGATTTGAATGTCCATTGGTGATCTCCTCCACTGGTTTACATTCACAGGACAAACCATTCAGACCCTAAAACACAGTACATATGCGTAAGTCATGTACACAATATTGAAACTGTTTTGTTTGCAATACTTATTTAGACAAGTAATTATTTACCAGTGCACACCTCTTACATGTTTTTTTCATTATTGCATACTCCAAATCTTATATTAATTATTAAGGTGCGTTCTGCAGTCGCTGGTTTACACAACAGGAGTCAGGTGGATGTCAGAGGAAGAGTTTCCTGTCCAACCTTTTCTGATCTGATTTTGCATCATCCCTCTGGCCAGAAACTTTAAGGATTAATCTCAAGGTGTGCTGAAACGTTTCTGGCTTTGCGTGGTAGCACAACACCTTTTTCTAAGAAACAAAGTTTGTCTGTACTCATCCAACTGTTTGCAAAAGCAGCAGTACACCAGGCCAGGGAGCAAGAAGTTAATGTTATGGCTAGAAAAGCAAGCAGTGGATAAGGGAATTGCGCAGTCAGCTGCCACCACGGAAACAGGTCAAGCAGTCAACAATACTTTAAGTTAAGCAAGTGTGACAGAACTGCTTCGAATATAAATGATCTCTATATTGTAATTATTCTTAAACCAAAGTACAGAGCAGGAAGGAAACATATATCCCTGTGGTGACTGATAGTGGACAAATATTCAGTATTTCTATTTTGTTGAGCGACAGCAGATGCTGCTATTGTTTTAAGGGTTTATATTGCTCTGGAGTGACATATTTCAAGACTGAGAGTAAAGATCAAATAATGTTACCTCAGTGTGGGATGTGACATCAGTGTCTTGTTCCATTGCATATGAATGTGTTGGCTGGCGCACGTGTTCCTGACCCTGCCCTCTACAGACTTCTGAAGTGATGGACTGAGATGGGCTGAGGAGCTGATGCAAGGACCACCATGATTTCTGTAGTGCACATTTGTAGTGACTGCAAGTGTCTAAGCTTTCCTAATGTTCTTCTCACAAACACAAAGAACTCAGCATCCAAAGTCATCAGTGTAATCCCAAAGAACGGTTAGACGCAATAGAAATCCTTGCTCTGCACATTATATTCGGAGTTTCTGGTGGTGTTGATGGGAGTCTTGTCTTAGTAGCTATTCCAAAGTTTGACCTTGAATGTGCACACAGACAGGGATGTGCAGGTATCCATCTGCAGGCGATGATGGGAGGGAATGGATGGCCATCAATACACAAGTTTCCTGGAAACTTGCCTCCTTCCTCTTCCCCACAGATCTGCTTGGCCAGTGGGTTCAATCCTCAGCCCCATCAGAGGCACACTGATGTTGGATGATGACATTGCTATTCAGGGCTGGGCTCTCCCTGTCCGAGACACTTCATTACTTTGGCACTCAAAATGAATATAGTATGCTCCGTGAGGCACCAGCAGAGTACAGGTGCAGTTTGGTTTTCTTGCACCAAAGCTGGGTTATGTTTTCAGCTTCATGTGAGGCGGTAGCACATGTTCAAAGTAAGAGCTGCAGGTGTCCACTAAAATGTAGGTCATGGATGGAGCTCTTGTGTTGCCAGACTCCTGCGAAGGGTCTGTCATATGTACAAAATATCTGAAAACTAGAACGAAGAATATATTAATGATGCAAATGTATTATAAGTTGTTAATAACACACATATACAAACTATTTTACTATTTTATATTTTACAAATGAATCAATCATTTACTATGTGGAGCTAAATATGGGTTTAATTATGTCAAAAATGATAAATGTTCAGCCATGCACCATAATCACATACTTGAAACTAATGAAAGCAGTATTGCAGTATTGAGTCAGGCCTGGCACAGTATCAGTATTGATAATTGTAATTTTCCCATTAGCCTGAAAATGCTGTTTCTGCTTAACAACTAAAATTGAGTGGTGATGTAATGCAAAGAATTAAAATACAATACGTATTACT